>OZ018403.1:50978613-51488961 GCA_963969585.1 Drosophila helvetica
AGTGGTGCTCATAGACTTAAGCCACAAGACTTCAACCAAGAATTTAAACGAAAATTAAGAAAAGTTTTTATTTCACAGCTCCAATTTTTGGTGTCACATTAGTTCTATATATCAGTGTTCTAATAGAAGAATAACCAAGTTATAAAAATATATATTCAACGAAAAACTTAAAAAATCTGAGACCATCTCCAAAATGTCCTGCTCACATACTTAAGCCACCTGGAAAAAAATGGTTTAAAAAGTTAAAATTTGCCCAATATTCCTTATACTTTTAACAAATTTACTTTAATATTGAGTGGGATGACCTTTCTGCTTAAGAACAGCGGAGCAACGCTTTGGCATTGAATCCACAAGGCGTGCGCACTGTTGAGGGGTGATTTTTTTCCACTCCTCTTGCAAAATTCGCCACAAATCGTTTTTATTTGCTGGTTTTTTTTGGCCAACGACTTGTTTAAGAATTCCCCACAAGTTCTCTATAGGGTTCAAGTCGGGGCTCTGCGGTGGCCATTGCAAAACATTAATTGCCTCTTGGTTAAGCCACGACTTGACTATCTTGCTGGTGTGTTTCGGGTCGTTGTCCTGTTGAAATATCCAGGCAAGTGGCAAATTATCGGCATATTCTCCAGATAAATTGTTAATAAGGATGTCCCTGTACATTTCGCCGTTCATAATGCCTTCTATCTTCACTAGGGGACCTACGCCCGATGCGGTGAAACAGCCCCAGACCATAATCGAAGCGCCACCATGTTTAACGGTCTTCTTCGTGTATTTGGGGTCCAATTGTTTGTTTGGAGGACGTCGTACATATGGTTTACCATCACTCCCAAAGACATTAAACTTGGATTCGTCGCTCCAAACAACCATGTTCCAAAAATTGGGACCTTTTTGAATATGCTCTGTGGCGAATTGAAGGCGCTTTTTAACATTTTTAATAGACAGCAATGGTTTTTTTTGGGCAATGCGTCCATATAACCCGAATTCATTTAGCCGTCTTCTTATGGTCTGAGCTGACACATTCACGCCATAATCTGCCACCATTTGACCTCTGATTTGCGTCGAAGTCAAGAACGGATCGGCTTTACTGATTTTGGCAATCCGTCTATCGTCGTTTAAAGTGGTTTTTCTGGGCTTTTCACGTGGAATATTTTCCCAGGTTCCATGTTTCTTATAAAATGCAATGGCATTTCTGACTTTGCCACGCGAAAAATGTAAAGTCTTACAAATTTGTAGAATACTTGTGTTTTTTTCGTAATATTCCCATATTAGCTTTCTTTCTGCCGGATTTGTATTTTTATTTTTAGCCATAGCGGTCAAATTGTTTTGGGAAACGTATTTAGTATTCAATATTTTAGTTTAGAAAATAACCAGCACAACTTTCCCGGAAAAAACACAATTTTGACGATTTTAGCTCAAGGTGGCTTAAGTATATGAGCAGAGCGCAATACTCCTTTTTGACATTTAGTCAATTTTTTGGGAACCCCCGAATTCCTACTTGTCATTTTTTACTGTGATCAACTGCTTAAATAACAGTGTTGCAAAATGTAAAAATTTCAGGCCGAAATAAATATGTTCAAAAAAGTTATTAAGAAAACAGTTTATGGTAGTGGCAGTGGCTTAAGTCTATGAGCACCACTGTAGGTGACATTTTTGTATAAAAGTGTGTCCCGTACTTTGAGCCAAAGTAAAAATAAATAAAATACAAAAGTACAACTTTTGAGTGTTCTTTCCACGAGACAAAAATTAGTGATTCCTTAGTGCACTGACATATATAATATAATATATAATATATAAGCGCGTACATAAACGCAGTGACGTAATTAATATTGTTTTTGTTCCACATTCCTTTTGCCTCTTGAGCGCGGTTCGGCCAGGATCAGGCATTTTCCCAAACTCAGGCAGAACTGAGGCTGGGGAGCCACTTAATGAATTTCTATCGACTCAGGCAGGGATCTTTCGCGCCAATGCTAATGCAGTCTTACTCTCTTTATAATATGCATGGAAGAACTCGGGCTCTCCAATAAGATCACACAAGAACCAAATGTACCCTAGGCTAATAGCCAAATCTTCAGAATTAAAGATACTTTCAAACAAACAAGAGGTGCTGTGTCGTATCGGTTGATATTTATTAATGATACTTCTACACTTCCTCATAAGGGGCAAATTTAGGGGTAGTTTCATAGATTTTAATCGGCATCTGCAGCGCGGATATCCACGAAAAATTTCAATTTATAGATTAAAAAGAAAATTACACAACCCTTAACATGATTTTTGATTCGTGTCGATAGAGTGGATATACCTGAAGATATATCGACCATTTTTTAAGAATAATTCGTCTAATATTCATCGAATTTTCATAAAATTCTTTCAGTTTCGGCCTTTACCATGGAATTCGGCGTGTCGCTGAGAGATAACCAAATCGGTATGATGTACTTGATCGGTGGACCTATCTTCATATCCCTGATGCTCGTTCATTTCTACTACTGCTGGCTCAGTGTCCGCGAGTGTCGCCGATCCAGGGCGCGAGCGGCCCATCCCCCGCTGCTCTCGGACCTCCAAGTGGAGGTCTATTGACAAACGGCTTGCTGCATATTTGCCTTGGATGTGAATCACTCAGAGAATCACTCACTGTAGTTATCACCGGTCTGGATAGGAAGTGCCCGGGGCTGGTGGGTGCTGTTCTTATCTTTCATTCTGCATTGCTTTATACAATAATCGTTGGTTTTTTAGAGACGATTGTATTTTCAATGTGCTAAATTTATATTTCTAAATGTTATTATCTTTATATATATAAATAGGTTAGAGGTTAAAATCAGAATATGCATCTGTAATAGTGGTATGTGCCATATATCTTAAGGGATTTATTACGTTTATCGTATAGGGAGACTTTTTTAAGCCAAGCTGTGCATTTTTTTGTAGAATTACTTAAAAATAAAAGGCTCAATTTTAAAGCAAATGCTGTGCAATGTTCAAATTCTATTTCATAGTGATAAACATATTATATATTAAATTCGTAAGCAATGAATCCTAAATAAAATAGCTAATAAAATAAACAAAAAAATATCTATATTTATGGCCAGTTGTTATGCCCGTTTCTGTAACATAGAAATAAATATGCAAAGATTTAGAAAACTTTAAAATTACCAAATAATTGCAAACATTTGAAAGAACAAAAAACCCAAATTAATCGAATATATCCATCATTCATGAAATGTAATTTTTGTGTGCTTTAAATGGAAACCTAAATGAATTTGTCCCATGGTCGAGTAATAAAATGTTTGATGAGTTTCCGGCTAGTACCTTAAAATAGAGCTTAAAGTGGGAACGTGATGTCTGTCTATGTACGGGTTACATACAAACATACATACATACATACATGTATGTACATGTGTATCTGGATTTGTATCTGTGTGTGGGTGTACGTATCCGTATGTTGTTGGTTGCTTACGGCGGGGTCATAAATTTGGCCAAAAACTTGGCTATGCATCTTCGCTGACGTTTCCTTTCACGACCTGCAAAATTTAGCGCTGCACGGCGGTTTTTGATGGCCCTCAGCGGCAGGACGAGAAGCGCTAATAAATGACATTTTCATACACCTGACGGAAAGGCAAACGTAAACTTCTGGCAGAAGAGAGAGAGAGAGGGAGAGCCGAGTCCAAGGTAATAAGCAAAATTAAATTGAACTGGCTTAAACAAGCCCAAGTGAAAAGTGAACTTTAACGAGCCGAAATGGGTTATAATGAGGGAGAATTTATTCATTTAAGAATGAGAATTAGGAAGTTGGAATGAAAGGAAACTGAACATATGAAGGAACAAGTTTTGCTCCACGAGTTTTCCATTAAGGCGCGAAAATGGGAAGCATTTAATGTGATTAAATATGAGGAGATTTAAATGTGGGGTGGAGGCATTTGGAAAGGTGTTTCTTTGGGTGTAACTCCGCAAGAACAGCTCCTCCATGCTTAAATGGAAAGAAGATATGCGTATAAAATTTTAAATTTTGGATTTAAGACTCTTTTTTATTTACGTTAGTTTAGCCCTAAACACCCCAAAATTGCACAGCTGAAATGAATACACTAAACTCAAATCAAATCGAAGTAGCCAACTTTATGTGCCTTTCATTTTGGGTAACTTGCAGGCAATAGATAGCTCCATCGCCATCGCCATCTACATATATATTCTTTATTAGGGGACCCATTCAGCGAATGGCTAGTGTCACCCTTCTGGCCAAATTGAAACGCTAAAATAATTTACGGCTCAACTAGCCACACGGCCAGACCAGCCGGATACAACTGGAACCCCAGCTCCCAGTTGCTGCTCCTGCTCCTCCGCTATCTTCAGGTTCAGTTCTTTCCCCATGACCAGCTCCTTGCGTCCTGTCCGAGTCGCCTCGCTTGATGGCTGGCACGTTAAATGCCATCGAAATGCTCCCAGTTGGAAAATTAGTTTAAAAATACGTTCGGCATCTGCTGCTGCAGCTGCATCGGAGGAGAAGGAGGAAACCCAGTCGTGGCTGCAGCTCATCTTTTTATGCTCTCAAAGAAGGTCTCATATTTCCAGCAAGCAGCTTACAGGACCTTTAGCTTATAAGATATTTGGCAGGTATCCTTGCTGTCGATTCACTCAGTAAAATCGCTCGATATTGGATAAATATTTAATATGTGTTCCCCCCATTGGCTACTATCCAAATTTGATCGAGTAGTTTTACTCCATGTTCATTGATTTTTCCAGGGTATACAAAACTTCGGCCTCACAATGATAGCATTCCTTAGTTTTGTGTGTGTGTGTGTGTCGTTTTCTTGTGGCAGCAGCACTCGGCTTGCGTTCGGGGTGGCGTAAAAATTCACTTAGCTCAACTTGCCCCCAGCCGGCTCTCTCCTGCCAGGCTCCCCCAAGGAAGGTTCAATAAAAGCGACAAGTTGCCCAAAAGAAACCGAGAAGAAGATGCCGCGCCGGAGCTGGCAAGAGTTTCGGCCAATAAAATGTTCGTGTTTTACAATTTTATTAGGTGACGCGCGAGCTCATCAAATATTTAAACTCGAAAAAGATACATTTATAGCCGAGTGCCATTGTCCGTTCCGCTCCGTTTAAGTAATTGCATTTTAGTGGACACACGTTTTACACTTGTCCGAGTCCGGGCTCGAGTCGGTGGCGGCTGAGACAGGAACGGGGACGGGAACGGGGACGGGGACGGGGGGACCTTAAATCATTCCGTGTTTATCTGGTGACCATAAATTAAGGCATTAGTCGTCGTCCCTGCCCTGGTCGCATCGAACTGTTTGCACAGCGACCGTCGCATCCGGCCGTGCAGCTGCTGCCGCCAAATGTGGGATTTACACTGCGGCGGGGCCTGACCGCAATCGAAGTCGTCTCCACACCCCCACCCATACCCACAGCAGCCCCTAACCCCTCCGCCACCCTGATCTTTAATTGTCTAGAAGAAGTGTGCGTGCGGCCAAAACTTTGGGGCCAATCACACGCTCACATATGCACAGACACTCGTGCATCCAGATACACGCTGCACTGAGAGAAAAACGAATCATCTAAGTGGGCAGAATTTTGAGTCCGTAAATTAAAAGACCAAGGAAATATTATTAAAAACGATTTTATTGTTTTTCAAAATATTTTCCACTTTCGCAATTTACAATCCGCCGAATACAATCTTCTAAGCACTTTCTCCCCTCCTCTGAAACGAGTGGGGAAGTTGGGGGCAAATGTCAAACTATGCTGTATCTCATGCTGCAACGTTGAATGTATCCAAATTCCTTTAATGCCCAAAGATACCTCTATCTCATGGTATGTCATTTGACAATATTGCAATAGAATATATATATTCCCTCACAGAATCCATTTTTTTCGGTACAACCTACTGGTTTGGACGACCCTCACGAGATTTTGTCTGCAGCGAAGGATTTGTTTTACCAGTTTTTCCCAGTGGCAAAGAATGGGACTTCATCACAAAAAGTGGGACAACACGAAAATCTTCGAGAGGTAATTCCATTTTTGATGAATTTTTCATTTATCGCTAAATGATTTAAAACGCGACCTTTGAAGAAAAAATTCTAAGCATGATTTGATTAAGAAATATCAAACTTTTAAATGGATTTGGCGATTTTGAACTGCTCATTATAATAATAGCCAAATAGGTTACCAGTTACTAAAAATTCTAAACACAACTTATTATAATTCTACCTCTCTTTTCACTTTCAACACATGTTTTCAGGTATTTTGGAAATATATTCCTGTAGTTGCACCATTTTTTCCCCCAGTGCCACTTTGCCTTTGTTTGATTTAGTCGTTGAGCGAAGCACTTCGAACTTTTGAGCATTGCCAATCGAGGTGGAGGTATAGGTGCAGATATAGGTGGAGTTGGAGAAGATACACTGGTGTCCCTGAACGATTTGGCTGCCTAAAGAAACGATTCTCATTCTCTCTGTCTCGTTCTCTCACTCTCGTCTCTCACTTTGTTTGCTAATGAGCCAATTTAGTTGCATGGAACGAAATTGAGTTGGGCGTGTGTCTGGGCCGCGCACTTGAAACTTGGCCAATGCATTGGCCCAGGCTGAGGCGCTTTGCTTTGAAATGTTAAGTGGATGTGGCCGCTGGAAAATGTATGCTGCGACAGGCATGGTGTGAAATGGGAGGGGTTGTAGATGAGCAGTAACTGGAACAGTTCGGGCAGCCTCAAATCCCAAAATGTTGGCAAATTTGGGTAGTCCTTTGAAAGCTTAGGGAAGAAATAAGAGCTGAGATGGTTCAATTTATGGTTTAACCACCAAATGATTGATAGGAGAGTCCCACGAAGGGCTTAATAGACTCGTTCCAGGTCTGCCAGACATGGGCTGCATCTTCCACAAAAATATTTATACAGATGTGGTTCGTTTTGTTTGTTTTAATAGCGAGTAAAATGTAAAATGTTTTTAAAAAACACTGCACACTGTGTATACTATTAATCGGCAATGAAATTAAATTCCATTATGGCTTCTTATGGGTAATGTTCAACAGATACTTGCGACAGGCGTCCAGGGTGTGACGCTTCAGAAAGTTGTCTTGATTGAAGTACTTGCCACACTGGCCGCACTGGTAGTCCCAGGTGTGGTGGCCCTTGGTGCGCTGATGCGAGCGCAGGTTGGAGCTGCAACAGGAAATGGCAGACTGTTAAGGCTTTCCCTCATTAATACGTACATCTTTTTTGGAATTCCTACCGATCGGCGAAGGACTTCTGGCACTTGGGCTCGGGGCAGGTGAACGGGCGCTCCCCCGTGTGGGTTCGCTTGTGGGCTACCAGCATCCAGGAGTGGTTGAAGATCTTATCGCAGTCGGTGCAGTGGAACTGCTCTCCCTTCTGTTTGGTGCGTCGCGAGTTCCTGGCAGGAGGCTGTTCCGGCATGGCCGATGGGTTTTGGACCAGCTTGGACTGCTTGTCTTTGGTCCAGACGCGCTTGTTGCCTTTGGTCACCTTGATGTAGCTTATTTTGGCGCCGTTTTTTCTCGTGATCGCGTCTCGGGTCTGGCACGGCTTCTCCAGCTCCCAGATGGTGTGGCTGAACTCGGGGGTCTCGCCCTCCGGCTGTAAGTCCATCAGCTGGTAGCCCTGGCTCTCCTCCATCTGGCGCCTCACCACAATCGGCAGATCGTCGCCCATGAGCCAGTCGTCGCTCGGCTTTCTGCTGCCATAGTGGAAGTTAAACTTCGATTTCTTTTTTATTTCGTCACTTTTTTTCAACACACTAGAGCTGCCTTTCGTTGCTGGTTCCACGTTGGGATCTACTTGGAAAATGGCTAGAAATACAGACGAGTAGTTTGGGGTCAAGGGTCTTTGGGGACAGAAGCTGCCTCACCTTCATCCCTGCCGCTGTGCTTCCCCGAGCTGCGGTAGCTGCGATAGACTTTTGGCATTTTGAACAAAAGTCGGAAATGAAAAAAACTTAAACACTGAATTCCTATTTTTTCAGATTTTTAATATTAAGAATCTTTCCTCTGGGCCTGCTATGATTGGGAGTTTTGAGCTCTGTGGCTTTACATACAATATACTCATAGGGATATACATATTGTTGCCCGTCTCGCGTTTAAGTCATGATTATAATTGTAAACCCAATAATCAAAGAGAAGCCATGCTGTAATCTATTTTTATCTCCCACAAGAATAAAATATGTATCTTTGCAAGATGATCCAGAAAAGATATTGCCATTGAGCGTACATAACATCTCTGCGAAGAGAGAGCTAGCAAGTCTCCAGCCACTTTTCCCGGCTATCAGTCGAATAGCGGAGCCCAATTTGCGCTTTACAGCACATTTTTTCCTTTTTCGCCTTACAACACTGATGGAGCCAGTATCGATACTGGCGAAATTCTCAAAAACAGACTGGCAGCGAGTAGCAGACGCAAATTTTACGTGCGTGAGAAAATATAAATATAACCAAAATGAATACCGATCCATCTGTTGTGAATTTCTTGACTGAATTGTGCGAATCAAATCCGGAAATGCGCAGATCTATGGACGAGTTCGAAGCAGCACTCGAGAAGAACACTGAGATTAACGAGCAAATGAGACGTAAGCCAACATTTTCTTTCCCTGCTTCAAAATAATTCGATAGATTATTGAAACTTCCAATGCAGAACATTATAACCCTCTGATATGGTGCGCTGACTTTGCTAGCGGCCCAGAGGCCAGGCCCCGTGCTCAGACACAATGTAAGGAGAAGAAGAAAAGCGGCACAGACGTCCGCAACACCCTGATTAAATCTATGGTCTTCGCATCAAAGAGCTTTGATTATCTACAAGCCAAGGTAAGTGTCCAATACCAAACGCCATTCATATTAAACAAAACTGGTGCTGTGGAGGGAAGTTTTATACACCCCAACCCCCAACCCCAGCCCCAGGCTCGTTTTCGCTTGAAGCGCTGGAGACTTGCACTTGCTTGCTAGATCACGTCTCTTTTTGTGTAAAGGTGTGTGTATATGTGTACATATATGTAAATACTTAGGTAGTGGTCCACAGTGGCGGATGTCTCAAAAAAAAATTGTTTGCCCACATTGCACGTTGCAAGCTAATTGTCCTTTAACAATTGCCGAACACAGAAACAATAGTTGCACTCCCCCTTGAAAATCTCCATGTCTATTTGTGACGTCACAAAATATTCTATACCTGTACTCCTCTAACACAACACTAGCCATGGTGAACGTTACATTTTTCAACACGCTCTCTCGGCTCTCAGGGAGACAAGCGCTAGAAAGAGATAGCAAACCTTTTACGTTCTGCACTCTTGTTTGCTATTGTTTCATCTGTCAGAAAAGAAAACGCACATTTTCGTAAATAAATTAAACGAAATAATTCAAAAAAAAAATTATAATGAATTATAAAAATAATAATAATAATAATGAAAACGAGGGGGAACGTTATGAGCCGCGTCTGCGCCGCGGCTCTACTTTATACCCGGTACTCAGTCAGTATATATGTATGTGAGCTTGTTGTAATTTATTACATGTTCGCAAAAGGAAAAAATTAAATTTTAGCCAAAAAAAAAACAATTTAAGTCGAACCTTTTCGGAGATTTTGATCTATTAGATGTTTCCATATTGGTTAACATAAATTTTGTACATCTGCCATTTCTACATGTTTTTATCTACTTCCTACATATACATACACGGCTGTGTGCGAGAGAGAGAGGGAATCAGTCTGCGCTTGGGAGGCCACTGAAATTTCATTTGTTCCTTCTGACTATATTTATGATCCGATCTGATCCAAATTCAATACTCTGATAGATATAGTAATTTTCTATGATTCTGCGTTTTTGGTTTTCCCGTATCTTCAAAATTGTAGATTTTCATCTTTTGTGGGGGCGGAAGGGGGCGTGGCCAAAATTTAAAACAAACTCGTCTCGGTTTGATATCACAGGAGCTTGGATAGAAAGTTTGGTGGTTCTAGCTCTTATAGTCTCTGAGAACTAGGCGTCAAAAAATTCGATCAGGCATAGCGCCTACCCCTGTGTGTGAGAGAGAGCGAGAGGGAACGATGCATTTCGAAATTGTTTTCTTCATTGTGGCTATATTTATGAGTCGATCTGATCCAGATTCAACACTCTGATAGATATTGTCATTCTCTACGATTCTGCGTTTTTAGTTTTCTCGTATCTTTAAAATTGTGCATGCCACAGATTTTCGTCCTTGGAGTGGGCGGAAGGGGGCGGGGCGAAATTTTGAAATACACTTGTAACAGTGCGATAGGACAGGAGTCTGGATACAAAATAGTGTTCCTCTAGCTTTTATGGTCTTTGAGCTATAGGCGCTAATGAAGACGGACAGACGGACGGACAGACAGACATAGCTATATCGACTCGGCTATTGATGCTGATCAAGAATATATATACTTTATGGGGTCGGAAACGCTTCCTTCTGGGTGTTACACACATTAATTTTTTGCACAAATCTAATATACCCCTTTACTCTTCGAGTACCGGGTATAAAAAACTCTAAGAAGAAGACAATGAAACAAATCTTGCGCTACACAACCTTTTTTGACGATGTTTGAGCGACGACTGGTAAACGGAGGGTCCTCGAAAGAGAGCAGGTGTGGTGATGAAACCACCTTTAAGTAATTTCATCATGAGCCAGCCAGTCTTTATGGGGACTGGGGCTCAGAGTCAGATCGGCAGTTATTTTGGCGCGATTTCACTTGGCGTACCCAGGAATACAGCAATCTGGCAACAATTCCACAATGGGGCTTCCAGTAATTGAGAGCTTACCGGACCTCTCTCCTGCCCCCTCTTAGACTTTGGATTCGCCCACTGCTAAACCCTTGAAATTCTATAAATGCAAAGATCTCTTTGTAAAATTTGTCAAACACAAAAGCAGGCGTATGCACTGCAATATTTTTTCACACGTTAGTTCTAGATTTTAAATTTTTTCAAAGTTGCTACACTCTACAAGCAATGCCAAAAAAAAGTCGCTCATCCCTGTCAATAGGAGTTGGGGACTTCGAGGACGATCCGCGGACTTGCGGCATCTTGCACAGCGTCAACTGCCGGGCCTTTCGCGATAAGCTACGCACCACCCGGAATGCTAATTTATTTCAAGGCCTGGCAATTGCATCAGGCAGCGTAGTGCTGCTGGGAATGCTAATCGTCATCGGCATGGATGTGGCGGAAGGCGTCGTTAACCCTCCTGGGATTATCGTCGAGATGAAGGGACTGTGGCTGAGATCGCTAAAGTTCCTGGGTGACCTGATGATGCGCGTAATGGGCGAGGGTGCCAACGCACGGCTGAGCATGGACACCTCAGCCATGGGGGAGTACTGCAATCAGCGTCTCGACACAAAGCGAATTTTTGAGCTGATAAACAAACAGGTCCTCAACCAGGAGCAGGCTCTTGCCGGCATGGAGCGAACCCTGAGTCGCGATCGCCAGTTCCAGTCGGTGGCGCTTCTCGGTCCGCCCGGTGTGGGCAAGACGCTTACGGTTTCGGCGCTCCGCCACTACTTTCCCTGGCCGGAGAACGTGCATGACTTATTTGGGAGCCTGTGCGCTCCGGACGAGAGGGGCCATTGCCCAATTCTACGGAAATCCTTAGAACAGCTTTCCGACTGCGGCATCAACCTGCTGATCTTGGACAACCTCGCCCCGTGCGATCATAGCATTGTGCCCATCTACAATCGACAGATCCTCAAAGGCTTGCAGAAGAAATCTGTTTTGGTAGTGTATATCTTTAACCTGGAGGTTAAGCACTACTGGCGCCAGTTTGAGTTTCTGCAGAAGGAGCTTCCAGTGGATACGGGGATCGCAAGCTTTCGTCTCTTTGGATGCGACGATCTGCGCGACTGTCTGGAGAACGAGTTGCAGTTGGAGAGTCGCGTGCTTGGCGAGGACGACCAATCGCGCATCCTTACCGAAGCCCTGTCCAGTTGTGCCGGATGCAAAGGGCTCCGTGAAATCGTCCTTGCGCAGGGCCTGATGAAACAGACACCCTTTGATTAGATGTCTATCTAAATTTATTCTTATTTCCAAATTAATCGGAATGTCTATGCTATTAGTGTGGCGAAAATTAAGTAAATTAGGTATATAATGGAATACTAGTACAAATAATCCTCGTATATACACTACAACCTATGACAGGTTAGACGCCCGCTCACATGCATTAAAATTTGTTTAATTTTTTATATATTTCTATATATATTAAGTTAGTGAATATAGCACATACACACGATTATGTGAAGAAACGTAAAGGGTGTCGCTTGAAAAAAGTTGATTATCGAAACAAATTTATTTTAAAGAATAGCAAAGGACGAAAAACGAACACAGGAACAGTAGTTTTATTCTCCTTTGAAAATCCCTATGTCGATTGCCATTTATTCTATATTTGTAGTAGGTTCATATTTAAGATATACCGTATTTTAGAGATACTAGATACTAACTTGCTTTACATTTGCAGCTTAAGATACCCCAGGGCGAATCGATCTCAATGAACCCGCCGGGCGCATTGAGCCCTACTCAGGTCTTGGGAATACTCGGAGTCCTGCCCAGTGAGGGGCCAGCAGAGCAGGAAAGTTTCGAAGGATTTCCAGACTCGGAGGAGCCTATTGTTCTGAGGAATCCAGATTCTGTCTGAATTCCGGAAAATATCTTTAAAGTACATCTTAGGTCATAGAAAGAACACACTGCGACATGGATCCAAATCTACAAGAAATCAAAAATATTAAGTTTCAGTTTGCCGATTTAATGCTTCTTTAAAAAAACTAACATACCAGTGAAACAGAAATTGAAGGATCTGTAGGGAAATATTCTTTATTTTTGTTTAATTTACTTGTTAAAATAATTGAATTTTATATTGTTTCAATTACATAAATATTTTGAGTTATAGCCACTTTAATTGATGGAATAAATAAAGTAATTTAAAGGCTAAAATCACGTTTTTTTTAGAGGCGTTCAACAGGACGAAGGAAAGGTTTTGACCGAAGGTTTTGCAAGCAATTCGTCGCCAAATAAATGTATCTATATATATTCTGGATTAGCGCCCATGCTATAATATATGGTCTTCCACTTTCCTATCAATGGATAATGTTACTAATGAATGCATTATGCTCATCTTGCTATTCAAATCAATCTTTAAACCAATAAGACCACCCGTCTTGTAGTCAGGTAACCACATCGATCTTACGAGTTTTCCCTCGCTTGATGGCTAATAAAATTAAGCGCTCTTTAAGGATTGCTGTACATTGACCCCTTCGGGGTGATTACTACTGACGAATCAATATCTACAAGTGCACAGACTTCAAGCTTAAAGGCATTTAAGCAGCGGGCATTCAGTCATCGCTTTCATCGGGCCACTCAAGACGAAACACTTCAACAATTTTCTTGTTAAAATTTTTGCACACGATATTCAGGAAGAGGCAGAGAATGAGAAGAAGAGTCGAGGTTCGTGGTTCGAGGTTCGAGGCAGTAGCCAGGCAATATCCCGAGAACGAATGTGTTGAGCAATACAATTAGTTGGCTGGGATGTGTGCCTGTGCCTGTGTCTGTGTATGTGTGAGCTTGTTTGAGCAGGACATGCAAAGACGTTTTGCAATTTGCCTGTAATCCTGTGCCCCACACCCGGCCACCAGGGCTGCCACCGCCTTGGACTCGCTTTAAGCATTCAGAATCGGCTGCTCCACTGCAGCTGATTTTGCTCGGGAGCAGCTCCTTCAGTGAGCACTTAAGTCCCAACTCTATTGTGGAGAAGTTTTCAATTGTTTGGCAGCTCTCCGTTTATTTATTTGCATTTTTTATTTGCCGTTTTTGAGTGTGTTTTGTAATAAAAGCCGGAAGAGAAAACATTTATGTACTCATCTCCACCCACACCCACACCCTCATCCCCATCCCCATCCGACATCTCCGACAACGAGCCATTTCCAACAGCTTTATTGCATTTATTTGGCACTTTATTACCTCCAGCTCGTTGTTCGGCTGTTAAATGGCCAAAAGGACCACAAAATATTGGGCGAGCAAATTACTTGGGTCATTTCGGAGTGCATCAATCTCGTCTACAGTCCGTTTCACAAGTTTCCCGAAACTGCTGAAAGTTGCAGTCTCCAGCGATCGTTCATTTTCAATCAAAGTGTGAAAATTGTCATAGGAATTTATCAATTTGCTATTTGGTTGGAATTGAATTTTATATTTAAATACTCGCATATAATAAATAAATAATAATAATACAAATATTTGATGGTAAGTTCAACTCTATGTGGAAGATGTGTCCAATTTTCTAATTCTTGGGATTACCTATTTTCTAAGGATTCTTTTTCATACACTGGCTTTGTATGGAGAAGGCTGTAATTCTACTCTTAAAACAAATCAAAATCCATTTGGTGTTTTGTTTAAAATTTGTATGCATTTATGAAACGCACTGCATCAATCAGAGAAAAAGAACATCGGAAAATGGCAGCAAGAAAAACAAACACAACAAAAGCAAAAATGTTCCAGTTAAACATTAATTCATTTTGACAACAGCAAATTTTCTCTGTGCTCGCCTCTCCGTTGCCATATGTACGGATGCTCGTACTTTATATCTGTGGACCGTATAAATGACATTTTTCATAAACTTATATTTGCCATACCATACACAGAGACTGACTAATATGTGGATGGGAGTGCGTGTATCTTTGTGTTTTGCTCTAACGACAAAATCGCATAAATGCTTTCGACTGCCAAACAAATGCCGACATAAAAGGAGGACTGCAATGCCATTGAAAAGGAGCTTTCCAGCTCTGTTTATTTGTGTATCTCAGTTGGACTATTAAAAATCTATTTCAAGTACAGAGGCACAGGCACATTCATGCATCGAAATTGCATTTGTCGAGCGGGTCTGGTGTCTGGGTCCGGGGCCCGGCCTTATTGCAGTCGGAAAACATTTTATTGCAGCTCTTGGGCTGCCTCTAAAGCCAGTAATACTCGTGTCGGACTCCAAATTAAATATGCATGTATGACAAATGAGATTTCCGCACTTTTTGTATGCCACTGTAATTGGCCCCAGCCACAAAGAGGCGTGTCAACAATGGTCCGCAAATGAGCTGGTGGCCACGTGACAAATATAATTAGCTTGGGTCGCGGAAACTGACTCTTTTCTGAAGAAAAGTTCTTTAAGACGGCAAAAAATGATGCTAATGGTACTTAAAGGCTTTGGTTTGAAGAGCAGCTGTTCGTTTGCTTTTTGTGCCCTAAATCCCTCGTGTCACAGCCACGTCAAAGTCATCAAGAGCCAGCCTTAAGATATATATACTGGAATCGTTTCTTTAAGTCCAAGTCAGGCCACGTACAAGTGTCGTTCGGCGAAGGTGATCCAAGCAGAATCGAAGGATGTGCGCCGCCTCCCAGAGGGCCAACGCCTAAGATTGCATTCAAATTTCGTCATCAACATATAAATGAAGCATTGGCTGTCGTCATTCCCTGGATTCCGAAATCCGGATGCCCGAAAACGAGTCACGCTGGGGCCAATCAACATGGGCTAGATTTGGTCTCCTTTGTGTAAAGCAGTCGCAAAGGATTCGTCCAAATGGAAAGACAATTCAAAGATTCACAGTTTTCCCATTTAAAATGTAATTATTTTTGTTTTTCCCTGGATAAGGATAAGGATCTCCATTTGCATTTTGCATGCGCCTCAAATTTTTCTCTGAGAAAATACATCATGAATAAATACTGGGCATTTCTATCATCATCTAATATGCAACAAATCCTGACCAAATAAAAATTCATAATTTAATCAAATACTCGTATACCAAGTTGCGACACACGACACACGACGACCGACGACCGCCAGACGGCAGAGACGGAAATTTCCCAGCGGTGAGGCGCCTCGCCTCCAGGCGTTTGCCAATTAAATTTGCATGCCGCAAAGTGTGTCCTGCAAAAAAGTGTCAAAGCCCGTTTTCCTTTTCCGGTTATTTACTGAAGAAAAACACAATTGTTTGCTGCATTTGCGGCCTAACCACCGCCTCCCTTCTAATCCAGGCTCGCCCCCCCCCTCGGGGCTGGAGCATAAACAAACTGCGACATAGGCAAATATAACTTTATTTTCCAGTGTGTTCTGTGACCGGGAGTGTGTTTGTGTGTCCTGGTGAAAATTTGATAATTTGTGCAAAAGTTTGCACTGCATATGTCCGGGCTAGGGATACGTGTCCGGCATAAACAATGGCCAACGAGTGGAGCAGGCTGGGACACATGGAAAGAAGTGCAGGTCCTGATCTGTTGGCACTCTCCTCACTTTAATGATAGTATAATTTTCTATGATTATTTCGGATGTATGCATATGCAAATGGAAGGCAAACCCTTCCACCTGAAAGTAACCGGACAAAAGGATAAATATGGTTTTGTCTTTATTATAATAAAATAAATAAAATAATGTTAGAGCGTTTGCCCAAAAAGAACAATATTTTTCTGAAGATAGCTTGTTAAAATTGATTAGAAGCACCACCCACACGCTTACATAGTTATAGGGAGGCTTCCAAGCTGACTGCAGCTTATAAATTCAATTTAAGCTGCAAACAAGCAAATTTGTTAACATGTATCTCCATTATGGGTCTATTACTTGGCCAGCAAAACGGGCAGCTCAGCCCAGCTCGGGGAAGGCAAGGACTGGACAGGAACGAAATGGTGCCCATGAATAAAAAATGGCATCCAACCATGTGGTGGACCGACCAGTGCAACTCTCGCTATCTCTGTGGTCAGTCCATAAAATGGCTTCGTTGGTTGGCTGGATGGCTGCTTCGATGGTTGGATGGTTGCTTGGTTTGCTCGTAGATTTTTGGGAGCCATTGTCACATGACAAATGCTTGTTGCTCCTGTTCATGGCCATGTTGCTGCTGCAATTGTTATTATTGTTGGCAGTGTACTTTGGCTATTCAACGATCCATTTGTATGCTCTCCGTGTTTCCCCGACACGCCCATGTCCGACCCAGGCGATAACTCATAGCTGGCACGTACCAAATTTATTTGTTCAAGTTTGTTTGCTTAGCTCATTGAGAGCAGCTGCGGACCTGTGGCCAAGGATATTGAGGCTGGGGCTGTGGCTGGGGATGAGGTCGAAGGTTGCCAGCCATTGGCCATTGGCAATTGCATTAATCGCTTGATAATTTACACAGCAATAATAATGTTTACGAATAACAAATAAATATTTATTGAATTAACCAGAAAAAGTGGCCCACAAGAAGTTCTTATCGCACACAGAATTTATGTTTTACAAATTGTTTGCAAGCAAAAAGAAAACAATGGGAAATTCATCGTTTCCACTAGCAACCGTTTAATAAAGAGATTAAAATAATAGTTTCATTGATTTATTTATATATTTGCACTTATTAATTGTTGTATATTTAAGGTATAGTTTAAATGTTTGGGTTCAGATCCGGTGATTGAAGAATGGTTTTTAAAGAGTGTGTTATTGTTGAATGGTATTTAAAGTCTTCTATGGGCAATAGAGGTTACGCAACGAATACGATTATAATCTACAATGTTTAACGAGTAAAACGAACGAGTAATCTTCACTTCTCGCTCAATTGCTGATTAGCCTTCGTTAAATGTGAAAACCCATGGAATAATAATTTTGAAAGTTTGATATTGTTAATATTGTAAGCTTGAATAGGTTGATGCATAAAGGAATTTTAAAATACGAAAAGTACGGTTCCATAACTCAGCCTTCGGTGCGGTGAGTCCTTTCGAGAATCTCTTATTTCTAGAGGAACACTGCAGATGTGGCCTGGTCAGATGTGTCCTAGTGGAAACGGGCCATTTGAAGGCTAGTTTGTGAACATAAAAAAATCATACATACATGGCGTTTTTTTTCTGTTTGTTTATTGCATTGCCCACAGTAAAGAAAATATACGCCGCATATGCAAATTTAATTTGCCCACACAAAAACACACACTCGGAGCAACACTCACAGACACCCACACACACACCCACACTCTCACTGTTAGCCATGGTCATAGTCACAGCCATAGCATACTTTTCAGCGCTGCAGGGCATGAAAAAAATGGACTCTGGCTGCGAACTCCACTCTTCGCCCCTCTCTGCCACCAACTGTGAGTGTGTTTGTGTATGAGTGGTTATTTATATGAAAATAATCACACATGCAAATTAATAATTTCATTCCGGCTTTGCAGCCACAGAAAGAGAAAGAGAGAGAGCGAGCGAAACAGGACCCTGCCCACGAACACGAGAAAAAAAAGGTTGTTTCCAAAATCAAAAATGTAGACCATAAATAAAATAATAAAGCGTGGGCCAAAGCCTCGGGTTCTTAGCGGATTGGCAGGGGGAGGCATATATAACAATAAATAGAATTTGTTTTGGCAAATCTGTTGCGCATTTGTTTTTGCTTATCGGGCCAAATAATTTATGGCCTGGCATAAAAATCCTCATTTTGCCGGGCTTAGTGCCTGGACCTGGCCCTGGAGCTGGACTGCTAACGATTTATCAATTTGCCACTTTAAAGCTGGCTGCCGCCACTTGCTGTTGCTTTGGTCGCACTGTAGTTTTAAACACAACAGCAATAATAACTGGTAATTTACATGCCGCAAGTGTCAACAGGCCGCTGGCCATATCCAATTACGAAGACCCCGTTGTGTTTTTTCCATTGCACGCATGGCCATGCAGTGATTTTTTTGTTTTCATGGTATTTCGTGTTTTTCATGGCCACAAAGTACTTCATAAAATGCATTGGCATGCAAATTATGTTAAGCTCGTGAATATATAATTTAATGAAGACACTTTGTTGCCATAATTGGCCCCCTGTTCCAACTTTCTCGCGTAATATTGTTCTTAATTAAATAAATGCGATCCGGCGATTGTGTTCAGTGCGGTGATTGCATATTTTTTACATTATTCTCCGCTGTCCGCTGTCCTTTTGTTGTTGCCGAATGCGTAATTGAATTGCACATTATTCGCTTTAAAAATATTCGTGTTCGTAGCTGCCAAAGACGCATCGAGCCAGCCTGAACCCACGTTGGTCTGCGTTCTCGCAGGATTAAGCTGCATCCGATAACGGGGACTGGCGGAAGGGGAGCCAGGATGGAGCTGTTCTTCGAGCTTCGAGGAAGTGTTTATGCCACGATTTATTCCTCGAATATCACAATCGATACTCTAAAGCTTCTGGAGAGTATTAAGTAGTTATTGCTTTGGGGTACTAGGAAATTATGTGAAGACTGCAAAATAAGCCTATGTAAATAACGTTAAACGTTTATACTATTTTAAATAATTGTTTTAATTCAAATTAAAATGGATTGGCTTACCTGGTGTAATCGACACATTAAATATACTTTACTTATACTTTTTTTTATATTTTTAAAAGTTTTCTTTTAAGGACTTTGCGTAGTATTCGCCGCATAAACGACCTGTGGCGGATGTATCTTCGTGATGTTTCATTCTTGCGTGTGTTTCAATTAACTTTTTGCCATGACTCCAAAGACGCAGAGTGCGTCGAGAATGCAGCTGAGGCTTCGCCTCGTATGATAAGCAGCTTCTTCGCTTGTTTGAACATAAAAATGCGGCGCTTAACATAAATTACGCATCCTGTCAGGTTGCCCCGTGCGTGTGTGGGTGCATGCCTTTGGTTGTTGCAGGTGCACGGCAAGTTAATTGTTAAGTGTTTGCCGACTGGCAGTTTCTTGCAGTGTAGCTTCAGGATTAGCAGGCAAACTTTGGCCATCGCTTTTTATGCTCCTCGAATCGGGAAGGTAGGATGGGGTCTAGATGGAGAGTATCTCCACACAAAGTTGCTTTAGCGAGAGAAATTTCCGCAATTTATGTGGCAAGCTCATCGCAGCATCCCGAAAAATTGATAGAGAAAGGAGAGAGAGCGGAAGCTTGAGCAAGACTGTAAATTATAATTGCATATTTTCATATTTTACAATTGACGGCGTCATCGTGGCGGTGGCGTGGGGGCTCCTCCAGTTTAATGAGAAATTAAATGTCCGCACTTTTTGTTATGCATTCAAATTCTGGAAAACTTTCAAATTGAAAACTATTCCACAGACCACGCACAGGAAGCTTTGCCAGCCTTTGTCTTTCAGCAACTTTCAGGAGCTTTAAGGCTCTTATATTTCCGCAGTTCTGTCTTTAAATAATGCTTAACATTTGAAATGTATTTATAATATAATTTACATATTCATTTGACAGGATTTGTGGATAAGTACTGCCTCAAGGCAGTAAATTATCTGTGGCGTTTAAAATGATTGGAGAACTGCCAACAAATTCGATTCATTTGAAATTAATAAAGTACTTAAATTTTAACTACAAGTTTCTGTGAGTTTTAACCATTTATGCTCTTCAAGAGCTGGCAGAATCATTCCGAATGCTGTCCGATGCCTCCCTCCAGACCTGCCTCTGAACCTCTTCATTTGGCTCTGCAGCAGTATTTTGCACAACTTGAGCACCTCAGCATCTCTCGGAATTTGCTTTGCCCAGAGCAGACCGGCAATGGAAAAACTTTCCAGTCACCTCAATGCACACACATTTTTATAAACATCCCGTTGGGATGGAGGGAGGCGATCCCGTGTGACAGTCAAAGAATGCCAGGAAAAAATAAGGATTCCATTCGCCCGAGGGCCACTGAAACGGTTGTTGCTCGATAACAAGACTTTGCTCTGCCTTGTGTCCAGGTCTCTGGCTGAGCTCCTTTTTCTGTGGAAATTAGTTCACACTTGAAACCATTTTCATGAAATTAGTTTTTCTTTTCTCCGCTCGCCAAGGCGGAAATCTCAATTGGCGCACCGGAAGCGGCGAGAAAAACTTGGGCACGTCGCCGCAAAATGAAGGCGGATAAATTTCGCCACTCGAGAGTTAATTCAAATACAATTCGCATGCCGATTAATATTTTATGATTTCAAGCACGATTTTCAATTTCTGTTGGGGTCCAGGATCAGCGAAAGCTTACTCTATATTCCATTATGTTTTTTTTGCTTTTCCCTTTCGTGGATGCCCGCATTTTCTGTTTTCATTGTGTGGCTCTGGTCGGGCCCAAGCCTGGGGCTAGCAGACTTGAATTTGAATTTTAATTTTCGACACATCTTCCCCTTTCACAGGTTCTTTAGAACGAAAAGAAAACTATTGCCGCATTATCAAGGTTGAGGTTGAGGCCAAGGCAGTGAAAGGATTTTCTCAAAAATAAATATTATTTTAGAGGACTGCAACTTGAATTGTGTCTGGCTGCTTGAGTCGAGGGCTGGTCCTCAAATTACATTTTGAATAATTCAATTTTTGGACAATTGTCGCATCATTAACTGAAGTAGCTGCGGCCTTACCAGCCACGTTAAGAGTTAAGAGTCATGTTTAACAGGCCAACCTCTGCTTCTGTTTCTGTCTCTGTCTCTGTTCTCCTTGTCCATGTCCCTCCCGGCCATTGTCTTTGGCACCCATCCTCCGGACGGCATAAGTGGGGGATTAATTTTCCATTTGGCAGCCACTAATCCTGTAAAAATTCCGTCTGCTCGGCGTCTAGCTCGGGTGTCTGAAGCCCGCAAAACTTTCCCAGCCAGCGAATTGGCTGGCAATTGTTGAATGGAATTGAATTTATAAGCGGCGCATAATTAAAATTAGGCAGCCGCCGCTGAAGATGAAAGTTTTGCAAGTGTTGCACTTTCGCGGAATACTTTGGACCTCGTGGAAACTCTCCTCTCCTTTGAGTGGCTTGTAAGTTTTCTGGCCGGATGTGTCCTGTCTCCGGTTTCATGGTGGGGTCTAAGCTGTTCTAAGTCGGGATTAATGAGGCGTGAGCTGGAACAGGCTAGAGTCCTGTTAAGAGATCTCGAAATTTAAGGATTCATTAATTTTCGACTCCTCGAATGATACTTTCATTGGTGTGAGATAAGTACTGAGAATTTGGATTTTAATGTTATTGACTTGCAACAAAACAATTTAAAGGTATTCGTGGTACTGAGGGGTTTATCTTTTATTTGGCTATTAGGAAATCGGGCCAAAATGAGCAGACAATTTTCCCCTTTTTTGGGTATATTGAGCAGACAATTTCCCCCTTTTTCAGGTATTTGCGAGGGTCCGTACCCCAATCCAATCGGATTCTGTTGGCCTTCACTGAACAATTGTTGGTTTACGGAGCCCTTGACACTCACAATGTGTATCGTCTCAGTGCCAAAATGCCATAGAGGGGTTCAGCAACAGATTGTCCCCCAGTTGATGCCATTTGCACTTTTTTTGGCAGGTCTTCTGTTGTTTTTCTTTGCATTTTCAGTAACTCCAGCAGACAGAAAAGTTATTCAAAAGTGATTTAAAAACTTTTATAAATTTAAGTACTTATTTAATGATTTTGTGCAGAAATATCTTGTCATGAAACCTATATTTTGAGTCGATTTTCTAATGATTTCCTAATTTTTGTTCTGTTTCAGGAACGTGATTGCGAAGCAGCGAATCTTTTCCCATTCTGTGGCTAACACTCTCGGAAAAGTCTCTGGTAAATCCAGCCATGGTTTCATGGTGAAATTTTCCAATTCCCAGAACGCATAAACTAATTTAGCTGAAATGTTTTTGCTTACAAATGGTCTCCACATCCGAGCATCGAGCAGCCGCACAAGCCTTTCATCATCTCATCAGAGGAAGCTCCATTCCATCTCGAACTTGGCTGGGCCCCAGATACTTGGCAGCGTGAAAAACAAGATATTTCTGTTCACAGCGGAGACAGGAGGAGCTACCCAGCGAGAAGGACCTAAGAGTAGCTCCCAGAAGCCAGGATTCTGGAGGCTTCCGCCAGGAACTTGCACTCGCATTAAAGGCGGCGACAAGCAAATGAGTCGCCCGACGATGTAGAAGCTGATGTCGGGGCTGCTGATGAGAATGGGGATGTGTGAGTGAGTGAGGTGCTACTTGATGAAAATGTCAAATGGTTTGTGTCTCTTTATGGGAATTGTTGTTGGTTGTTCCGGGATTTTGTTTTAGTTTTGGTTGTGGCTCCTGCCTGCTTAGCAGATAAGCAGTGTTATGTTCCGCAAGGAGGTTATAGAGCGACGGCTTCACCAAGCTTGTAAAGCTTTAGTTAAATTTAAAAGTTACATCCAAGCATATAAGAGCACCAGGAAAAAACGGATACCCCTCTGATTAAGTTAGAAGAAAGAGGTTAACCCCAGTTGAAATTATTAGAAATTATTAGAAGAGAGTATCATATCCTGAAGAGGCAGAACGCCCCATTAATCCCCTGAGCTAGGAGGGCTCAGAATACCAGCCACGAACGGGAGACAGAACAAAGCCCATCCGGCCAGCGGATCCACAGCCGCAGACCAAACTTACAAGCCACTCAAAGGAATATTTCGGCAATGGCCCCAAAACAGAAGTCTGCGGAAGTGCAACACTTGCAAAACTTTAATCTTCAGCAACGGCTGCTTAATTTTAATTATGCGCCGCTTATAAATTCAATTCCTTTTAACAATTGCCAGCCAATTCGCTGGCTGGGAAAGTTTTTCAACGAAATCCACGGTGTGAGACCTAGACGGCAAGCAGAAGGAATTTGTACAGGATTAGTCGATTGTTAAAAAATATATTTATTCAAAATATTTATAAATATATGTAGGCAGAGCGTTAGCTTCCATTAATTGCGATAGAATATATTGGGAGATGTGTTTTGTTAGTGTGAAAAAGTAAATTGAAATGGTGTAAAATATGAAGGCTATTCAATATCCCACCTCTTAAGTGATAAGGCAACACTGCTCCTGTTAAAAGGCATCTATCAATAGAATCAATGTACCATCAATTTCAATGATAAAAAAGTGGTTTACTGAATTTCGTTGCGGCCTTACAAGCACAAACGAAGCCGAACATTCCGGACTCCCAGTTGAGGTGTCTACACCTGGAAAAGTATATATCTTGTCTTTGAATTACAAATATTGGAGCTAGTACACACGGTTTTGGGAACACAAGATCTAGTTCATTTGCTTAATATAAATATTTAGATTGTGGATTTTAAATCGATCGTTTAATCTTTTAGCGTTTATTTTCGTTTATTAAGTTCAGGATGAGTCAACAGCCTGTCATTCCATATTCCATTTCTTCTGTCTCCTGCCCAGTGCAGCCTTGAACTTTTGAAACCAGAAAAAAGGATATGAACCGCCAACTTCCGTCATCAGTCCTCGTTCTAACTGAATTGCTGCTTATCTGCTCAGCTAAACAGGCAGCAGCCCAATACGGCACAAAACCAAAACTAGAACTAAAACCCGGAACAACAAACAACAATTCCCATAAAGAGACACAAGCCATTTGGCATTTTCATCAGAGAGCAACTCACTCACTCACACATCCACATTCTCATCCTCATCCTCTTCAGCAGCCCCGACATCCGCATCGACATCGTCGGACGACTCATTTGCTTGTCGCCGCCTGTAATGCGAGTGCAAGGAATGCCTGCATCTGAATCCTGGCTTCTAGAAGCTCATCCTAGCTGCTCCTAGGGTCTCCTGTCTCAGCTGTAAACAGAAATATCTTGTTTTTCACGCTGCCAAGTATCTGGGGCCCAGCCAAGTTCGAGATGGAATGGAGCTTCCTCTGATGAGATGATGAAAGGCTTGTGCGGCTGCTCGATGCTCGGATGTGGAGACCATTTGTAAGCAAAAACATTTCAGCTAAATTAGTTTATGTGTTCTGGGAATTGGAAAATTTCCTAATGAGAGCATGGCTGGGCTTACTGGAAAGTTCTCTGAGAGAGAGTGCATGAGTGCAAGAGGAAAAGTGCTTCATTTCTGCCACATCCACATCCATGTCACTGGATAAGCAATTTAAAATGCTATTAAAATCGCATTTAATTAAGATTAAAATTTATGCCACCCAAAAAGAGCAGAACAATCGCCATAAATGGGTTGATGGCTGGATAAGGTGGTTATGGTGAGGGGGTGCATATAACAAGGGGAAATAAGAGCAAACAGCAAATGCAAATGCAAAAAAAAGATCGAAACCAAAGAGCAGGAGATTTAAATGCATTTTGTTGCAGGAATATTTTTTGTAAACTTTACGGATTCGTCTCGGTTCGGGTCCGTCCTGCTCCGCCCCTTCCTGCCCTGCGTGGCGTTGCGTCGCGTTTCGGTTACGAAAGCCAGATCACGAGGCCAGACGAGCAACATTGTATGCGGGCCGAGGGCTGGTGGGGCGTGAAGGGGCCGTTCAGCGGCCGACGAATGAAAATGACGAACCTTCCCACCATGCCACCCACTCCACTCCACCCGAGCCCCCACGCCCACACCCACCCACCATATGTATCGGGCGTTGTAGGCGACATGGCTGAACGCCGTTGGTTGGCTGCCACGGCCAATGGAGCCTATGTAAACGACGCACGCACGCACTCGTCGTGTCTCTGTTGGTGTTAGTGTTGGTGTGTATCTGTGTGTATGTAGGTGACATGTACTACAACAAGAGTCATGGCAATGGCCAAAAAGGCCATGCGGAGTAAATGCAAAATCTGTAGGGAGCCCACACCACTACCACTACCAACACCAACGCCAACGCCAGAACCAACACCATCAACGAGTAGGGGAAACGCTTACGCTGCAACATGTTGCAAGGGGAGGAGTCCAGGCGAATAGTTTGGCTGTGTTTTGGCTTTATTTTAGTTGGATTTTCTTTTCATTTGATGTTCTAAATATTTCTCCAAATATTATATATTCGATTAATTAAAATATTTAATATATATATATATTAAAGAAATGGAATGAAATATATTTCATAAAAGGAATATTTCTATATATAAGTAAAGGTATCTAGTAAAAAAGTGGGATCCAGTTGAAAAGATTGATTGAATAGTAAATTAAAGTCTTCAAGGACAGCTTTTATGGCTACTATTAAATCAAACGATTTTTTTTTAAATAGTCAATAATACATTCTTGAGCTGGTTAATGATAATGGTTTAATTATAAACAAGCAATTGAAAATTAATAACAGTTTTTTGTTCGTGGTTTATTAATTTTCGACAAATGCATCTGTCTAGATGATTGAAATCAGAGTGTTTCGAGGACACTCTCTTCCGTGACTCAAAAAAGCAAACCCAGCTTTAATTATAATTGTGATTGCGTATACGTAATTATACTTCAAAGATATTAAAAATTATTTAAATAGCCGAATTAATTTTCGCTTAGCTTAAACGCATTCATATAATATAAATTAAATGCATTCCGCTCTTTAATATTTTTAAAATACTTGATTTTAAATGCTAGCTGCATAATATATGTATGTAATTATATATAAATAAATGTAAAAACGGAATAATCTGTCTTAAATAAAATTTAAAAAGGAACCGAAAGGCCAATTCCATAGCAATTAGCTGAAGCAAAAAATCTCACAAAATTCTCTCCCTATTTTTATCACAAGAGCATTGTCGGAATTGTCAAGACTATGTGTCTGTCTTCTATCGCTACTAATTTTAAATGGCTTCGAACAATATACAGTGATTTGCTGCTAAAACAAGCCACTTTCTTTGCCTAAAAGGATTAGTCTAAGGCAGTGCATAAACGTTGTAAGCAGTCGAGTATTTGCACTAGAGAACTGACACCCTCAAATGAATACGCATCTATTAATTCTAAGGATTGATTTAATGTGAGATGCTGTTCAATTTGATACAGTTCTTTGCAGTAAAATGTATAATGATTCCTTAATTTCAATTTAAATTATATATTAAATCAGCCATTTCTTTTAAGTGAAGTTATTGGAACATAATAGGCATGGGCATTAAAAGTGTGCATTTCATTTGATATTCTGTAAAATGTAGGGATTAAATTGAGATACTCTTGGATATATTTCTTTCTATGGCATCTAAATCCTATTTTTTTCCTATATTGAAAAATAGGTGGTGTTTTTCACAATTTCAGGTAGATAGGTTTGGAAAACCAAAATGTCCTCCTTTGGCAGAAGTCTTGGCAAAACCTCTGATATGTAATAGAAATGTCCATAATGGAATTGGGCTTCCTGGAAAATGTTTCTAATGTAGTCCAAGCGGACTGGTTGTATTCGAATCCTTAATGAATCCATAATATTTGGATTAGATACCAGCTCCAGCAGCTCTACCGGACCTATGCCAATACATTTGATGGCAGTTAAATCAATTAAAACAAGCATGCGAATTTCTCAGTTTTCATTCGTTAAACCAGGCAAAACCGAGCTCCGATAACCCCCAAAACCGATCTGCCACATAGAGCGACACACACAAAAACACATACATAGGCGTAAATAAATCCCCCAACAATTCTCGTAGGTGGAGCACCGACTTATGTAATAGTTTATTTTTTGTTGTTCGCACAATTTTCGTTGGTTTTTTTGCTGTTGATTTCGATTTGCTTCCTTTTTTGGTGGCCTGAAGGGGTAATGCTAGAGCGAGAGAGCGGCATGTTCGAACATGTTCGAACATGGCATGCGGCAGGGCGCCAAAAAGTTAACTGTGGCCGAGTTTGTGCTGTAAAGAGCAGCACAGGCGGCGGTTCTCCTTCTTTACAGAGCCCGAGAGCGGGAGAGAGCACTGAGAGCGAGCGCGCTCAAAAGCCGGCCACGTGACATTGTTGCATTTCCTGTCTATCATGTGTGCTTGTGTGCGTGCTTGAGCGTATCTGTGTGTCTGATAAGCCTGCAACGAAGCTATTAATCAAAACAGAATCAAAAAATCCGCGCCTCTGTGTGCGTGTGAGAGAAACACGTGCCGGTATAGTTAACAGCGCCATCTTAACAGCGCTCTGTTAAGGCGGTCCGTTGGCAACAAGCGGGATGGAAAATTTTCCACTGCTTGGATATGCTTGGATTCTAATAATATCTATCATTATCCCCTGAGGAAGCCTGTCTCCTCGAAGGGATGCAAGACTTACGAGTAGGGCTGATGGGATTACGATTACCATTACAATATGTAATTAATGGCTGCTCATTGGCTGCATTGGCCAGGTAATCTTGCTTGCTGAGGCAATTGGTAATTTCGATTTGTATTTTGTGGTTGAATTTCCGCGGAAGGATTATTTCTTCGTTTCATATTCAATGATTTCCCCTCAGACTGGCTACTCCACTGTAGCTGCTTTGCCATCAAATTAAGTCAATTGCAAATGTCTCAAATGTATTCCGGCTTTAGTGCTCGGCTTGTTTGCCCAACACTTGGCACGCACACGCGGACCCGCATCGATGTATATAAAAGTGTCCTTGTATTTTTACATAATAAATCAAAAGGAAACGGAAGGAAACGAAACGAAAGAAGCGGAAACCAAGCCGGCGGCGGAAGTGCAGCTGTACTCTAACAGAGCTCTGATAAGAGCCGGCAAACCAAACAGCTGTTCGCTAACATCCACAGAGTGATAGAGAGAGAGAGAGACAGAGCCGGAGAGAGCGCCCAACGGCAGAGAGAGAAAGGCCGAGCGAAGGTCTCTCCACTGTAAGCTGCAACTGTAAAGCACCTTGTAGTTGACTGGGACTAAGCCAATTGCACAATGTGGGCCGACGTTGACGTCGTTGTCGTGTCGGTGTTGCCACTGTTTCGTGGCCACTGCCGTTGTGTGGGTTGCAACACGAGGGACAACGACGACTGCAACTACAACTACATGCTACACAACCCTTCGCCTGCCACCAGCTTCGTGCCCGAGCGCCCATTATACATATCCCTGTATATATATGTATTGCATGTGCGGCGTTTATGTGTTGGACTGGTGCTGGTGCTGCTGCTGCTCCTGCTGCCGCTGCGTCTGCGGCTACTGGCAGTGCTGCGCTTCCTTGTCATGGCAGAGCCGTTGCAATAATCGCAGCCTGCACATCCACTAGCATTCAGTTGTACGCGGCTGCTCCTTCAGTAAGGACGCACAGCACTCCCTTCAGGCCAGGCCACAGCCAGACGTCACTCCAGCAGTGCAGTGTAAAACGAACTTGTAACTGAAACCAGCTAAATCACTGAGAAGTGGCACCTGCGATAAGGCTAGGCGGAACAGCAGAGAAGACCGCATTCCGGCCATGTCCTGCAGCACAGCTGGGCAGCTAAGCCGGCAAACAGTGGACGCTGTAAGCAGTTTACAGCCAGCCTTACATGAATGCTAAGGCTCTGCTAAGCGAGCGAGCCGCAGATAGACTCGTTGAGATTCCGCCAGCGAATCACAGTAGCTAATTAGCCAGACCTTGCCACTTGCCACAATCCTAGCCTTAGTGAATCGCGCTTGTGTGTGTAGAGATACACAGTCTTTATTAGTGTTTCTGCCGCTCATTTTTGTTTGTCTTTTTTGTGTCGTGTGCAATTTGGTCTGTGAACATTACCAAGATACTGAAATACTGAAATACTGAGAAACTGAGCTACTGTGCTACTAACTAGAGGCAAACTAATTCATATTAACTTGTCTTGTTGTGTGCCCCAGTCTGTGCAGACAGCCCGCCAGCCAGCCAGCCAGCCAGCTAGCCCGTGCAGCCTCAGAGTGCATTTTCATTAAAGTCAACAAGTTGCAGCCACATAACGTCAAATAAAAGCAGGTGAGTTTGCGTTTGTTGCCACAGCCACAGCCACAGCAGGGCTTGAAGTTACTTGAAGTGTCTGTAATATCGTTTGCTATATGGTTAACAATTTGCCAGGAGTTTTCTGTGTAGATGGCTTCCATAGTGGGAGTAATAGTTTGATGTGAACGTGAAAAAATTCAATTTTACAATTTGCTGTTTTCTTATAGTTTCCACCGGTAATCCTTAAATTCAGGAATTTTTTTTCACTTATTAAATATTTCCTGTATGATCTGCCACAATTAAATATATCTAGAAAAAATTGAGAAAACTTTTTCGGTGGTTTAAAATAAAATATAGAACTTTATATTTGTGTTTGATTTTATTAACATGATTAAAATGAAATAAAACATAAAAAGGATGATAATTTGCGAGTAAAATCAAAACCATTTTAAAGACACATAAATTAACATTCAAATATTGCCTAAAATGTAGCTAAAATCGGCCCTTGAATCGTTGGCTGCGAAACCCAATTCTTTTTTTCTGTAGTGGTTTGTTTGCAATTAGCTTCACAACAAAAAATTACCCAACATTTATTTTGGTACAAATTATATGGCTAATTGTGGGTTAAAATTTAACCTTTCAAAAATATAAATCTTTTTTGTTTTTCACCTTAAATGTGCCGAGTGAAATCATGAAAATGAGCATATAATAAAAAAATAAAAGGCAATAGTTACAATAGGTTTTCGAAACCAACTTTCAATTGATATTTTTCAAAAATGATAAATTTATTTGCGTTTTTAATACTCAGAAAACAGTTTTAAAAACTATAATAAAAATATTGGAGTTTCTTATAAGCAGGTTAATGAAGACATTATCTTTAGGAGTGGGACAAGTGTGATTTTTGAAGTGACGCGATTCTCGTATAACATTTCAAAGAATATACATATAATTGAATAACCGATCAATTAAAATAATACCTCAAGCAGTTTAAGTCATGCAAAAATGTATTCGCAGTGAAATATTTTGTATTGAAGTTCAAATTTTAATACTAAGTAAACCTTGAAATCGTTCCGCAAAATACGTTTAAATCAATATGTGGTAGATGGTAAAGTTCTGTCCATATTTTCACACAAATTGTGGCCGTAGTGTAGTAACAATCTTTTTTAAGTGCCGTGCCACTCCGAAGAGTCTAAGGGAGTGTCTGCGTGTGTGTACTCGTATTGTGTCCACAATTTAGTTGAATTACAAGAGGTTTAGGTAAGCAAGCAAAAGGTACAAGAAGAGGTAATCTCTCTCAGGGGCATAGTTTGATATTGGATTTGCATTGGTTTATGAGTTCATGGAAATCAATATCGCCTGCGGGCGATGCTTGTGAATTTATGCAGAGGCCAGCAAAGAATGGAAACTGTTTGAATTGGAGACCAGCCCCAGCCCCAGCCCCAGACCCAGTCAATGGAGACCGGACTTTGAGTTGTGCTCCGAATTTGAGTTATGCCGAGTGCCGAAGTGGCATTGGCAATTTCATTAGGGCCGAAAGAAGAAACCAGTTGTAATTGCAATTAGTTTTATCGTAACTTGCAGTTAAATAATCAAAACATTTTCGCAAGCTTCCGTTCGGCTGCCTCCTCTCAAGCGCTTTGTAATGCAAAACTTTTTAATCCGACGCCTTGGTTTGTTTACACGAACTGCCATGCCTTCAGTGCCCAGCCTCCCGCCCTGCAACGCCCCCACGCCAGCAACAAAAACAGCAATAACAGCAACAATGACAAAAAAAATAAGAAAAATTTGCATATTTACACAAGACAATTTACACACTCACCCAGGCCGATGGAATGCCAGTCCGACTGAATGACTGACTGACGAAGGGCCCGACTGCACGTCATCATGCGGCGGCGGAGGCGGCGGTGGCGGAGGCAGCCACGGCGGAGTCTGAGTTCTGAATGGCAGAGAGTGAGTGAGTGGAAGGGTACGAGTGAGGCTCTGCGTGGGTGAGTGAGTGTTTGGATGAGTGTATGAGTGTGCTGAGGTTATTCTGTAAAATGTGTGTAAGCCGAACTGCTGTGCTGTTGGTGCAGTGCTGCTGTCTGATGAACAAGCAGACGAACCGTTACAAAAGTCCAACAAGTTGGCCGTCGACTCTGTCCCATTCTGTGGGTGTTTGGGTGTGTGGGTTTCTGGGGGGGAAAGTGGGCAAGTGAAATATGACAAGGACAAGTGAAGTGTCGAGAAGGAGTTGCAATCGTGCGGCGGCTGTGCCTGAATTGGGGATATTCCCGTACATACATATGTATGGATGCCGTTATGCGTGAGCCTGTAAGTGTAGCCACCAGCATACGGAAGTAATTTGATTTCGTTGGCATGTTGATGATGATGGCATGGCCCGGCCTGGCCTGGCCTGGCCTGGCCCCGGTGACAGTGTTGTTCTCGGTATCGGTATAATTCTCAACCAGAACCAGAACAGGTCCTGCTTCCGTGCCCCAGGCAGCATTCATAACAGAGAAGCGACAGAGAGATCGACAGGATGACAACATTTCGTGCACATTAAAAACAACTTAATATCTGTGTTGTGTATTTTATTGAGTCTTCTTCCGGTGCAGTCTCCGCACAGCCCATTATGATGGCCTCCTGGCATCAGCATGGAAGTCAAAGTAATTTAATAATTTATTTACAACATGGAAATTAACAAACACAATCCGGTCCACAGGCGACACATTGTACAAATTATACAATTACACTATTTAGATAAAGGGGAGGAAAGACAGATGGCAAGAGAGAGAGAGAGAGAGAGAGAGAGAGAGGAAGCGAGTGTACAGAGAGAGGTGGCAGATACATCCTGTGGCTGGACTGGGGCCTTACAAATTTCATTTTCATGCACTCGACAATTATACGATTTTATGTTTTTACATTTTATTGTCATTAACAGATTTTATTCCACCTCCATGCCTGCGTTCCGTTATGTTTGCCTATGTGGTTTAGTCGGATTCGGAAATTGTCATAATACGAGTGTTGTAGGCCATTTGTTCAGGGCACATTAGATAAAAGCTTCTGGAAAATCGCGTAAATCACCCACGGAAATTTATTACAAATTACCAAATCGTAACAAAGAATACTGTAAATATAAATGGTGTCCACGCAATTGAATCTACACGTTAAATAATCAAATTAGTCATTTATTTTTACCAGAATTACTTTTTTTGCATTGAACTGCAATTAATTTTCGGAGTTTTTTTTGTAACCTGTAAACCCAGAGAAAAAGGCCCTGAGCCCCGAATTGTTGCACTTCGATTTAAATATTTACGCTTTTATATTTGCCCCGAGAGTGGAAATATTCAAATGAAAGTGTTTTCACTTAAATTTGAATATACAAACATTTCATTTGAATATATTTAAAAATTTAAAATAAATATATTTCATATGGAAATTAAATATATTTCCTACAAACTTAGTATAGTAAAAGCGGTTCAAGTTATGTACTTCTTTCCTACCATCTGGACAGAAGTATATTCCCTCTTAACAACAATGGTTTGCCACCAAATAATCTGAATTTGTATCCATTGGATAATTCAAGTAAGTAGCTAAAGAACTAAAGAACATGCAGATGCGAAAATACAAAGATTATAATATGGAAAATAACTTCATTTCTCTTTCAAGGGAACGGGAAAATTGAATACATTTTCGAAATTAAAAGATTACCATGAACCACACACTAAACTCGTAGTATTTTTCTTATTTTCTCTCATGCATGGGTGGGAAAGAGCAAGTAGCTAATGTCCTGCCACAGATACTCGTATGTTCTGTTTTTGCGGTCGTTTAAAGCTTCGCATAGCTTATTAGCTTAAAACGGATAAGCGGCACTGGGCAGCCACTCTGTCCGCTCTTTGACCTAGAAAATGCAGTGGCAGTTTTAATGCGTTTTTTTTTGTTATAGGAAGATTAAAATGTATGAAAAATCCAGTGAGAGTGGATCGGGCGAGACTCACACTCATTATTTGTGATAATAGATGACTTTATTCCTTCACTCATTATCCCAGAATAAATTATTTTTTTTTAAACTGCGAGCGATGGTAAAAGAACAAGAATCTGTTGACAGACTTACTGTAAATCTGTTTAAAAACATAATAGACCATTTTAATAAATTAAAATATGATATCAGACATCCTTAAAATAATTTAATAACAAATAAATTTGATGAGGATTCCATTTTTAGGGTCTATAAAGTTTTTAATAGCTCATAAATTCGTTTTTAAATATTCTCTCCTTATAGCATAGTTTTCGGCACTCCTTGGAAAACGTTATGTCCTTGCCTAAGTAACTGTAAAATGTCCTCCCACTCTTTGTGTGCATTGAAGTCTGCTGACGACGCCCGGCCCTCATAAAGGGAATGTGGTGGAATGAAAGCAGTTGAAAGCACAAAACTATTGTCTTCTGTTTGGGCTGTCTGAAGTGTTCGTCCCCCATCTACCCTCTGACCTTGCCAGTTGCTCTTGACTTTAAAGAACTCTGAGGGTGCTGGGCTTGAAGAAAGTTTGAGAGAGTGTTTGAGTTTCACAAATTACCCCATTATTTATTTTCATTATTATTTAATTATCCAATTTGCATTACAAAACCCATCAGATGGAGCTAAATTGATTGAACTATCGGAAATTCGAGTATAGGGGAGACAGTAGGCCTTCATCTTTGAATTGTTAAATTAAAGCGATGGCAATGAATATTTTTCTATATATTTTAATTAGTTTTATTCAAATGATGACATCGTTGAATAAACATACATGCAATTAGAAAATAATATGCACGTGAGTGATCTGCTTATGGGATAAACTTGCCTCTATTCTGTGGCCTCTAGAATATCATACGAACCACCATTCCTCCCCTTGGAAAACCTCACAATATATTTATTTTATTGGTTCTTCAACTTTTGGCTGACAACTTTCCCAGAAACTTATTTTAATTCTATTCGAATTGTGAATAAAAGATCGTGCTGTGTTGTGTTGTGGCTGCACTTGAGATATGCAAATATTTGGCTTATAATTGCCAACCAATTTGTCGGTTTGCTCGGACACCTCAATTGTGGATACACTTTTGAACTTTTCACTTATTCCTTATTCTTTCGTTGGCTTTTTTCCTTTTGGCAAACAATTAGTGTTGAAACCACAAATTGTTAAATGAATTTCAACGCAAACGGAGAGCAGATGACGACCATTTTACATACAATCCACTCGGCACTTACATAAGAACGGAACGGAACGGTGCGGCTCAGGCTCAGGCTGCAGTTTGCCTGCCAATTAAAGGAGACAAAAATGTCTTTACTAAGCCAGTTGCTTCATAATTGCTTCAATTTAAAAATGCATGAAAAGTATTTGACCAAGTGCTCAAAAATGCTCAAAGTAATAAAATGACTCAGACAAGGCCTCAAGACTGTGCTGGCGATAGAGACAGCATAGAGACAGGATATTGCCGAGGGAGAGAGGACGAGGGCGAGTTGAATTTGTAAAATTGCGTAGAATGTTCGGGTCTCGGCTAACATTTTGATTACCTAATGCCCCTGAGCAGTTTTATTAGGCCTGTGGTTTAGCATGTGTCTCCCTACGTCTTTGCAAATTTTCGACATTTAGTATTTTTCTTGACCAGCATCAATATTTAATTTCATTACAAGCCAAAAAAGCCGAAAGAGCATACGCATCCACAATGCCACAGCAGGACATGGCATTTGATAAATTATTTAAAATATCTACATCCATCTGGAGGAGCGCTCTTCCAGCTCTGGTCAAAGTCTATTAGATGCGTGTTGTGTTTCTGTGGCCCGGCCCGGAGTCCTGGCCAAGCTCGATTAGTTGGCCACATTGAATGCCTGTAAATAACATTCAGCTAAGTGTCCTTCTCTCTCTCTCTCCCTACCCCTATCTCTCTCCGTCTGTGGGAGTCTGCCCTCCTGTGTTTGCTCCATTTACACCTATGGGGCTGGGGTGTAAAGCGTCAGCTTTGCCTTATCCAATTTTACAGAATTTTAAGCACTCTGCCACGTGTCGTCCGGGCTTTAAACTGCAGTCCAGTCCAGTCCAGTCCATTCCATTCCCAGTCCAGTCCCGGTCCACTCCAATCCAGGCCAGTCCCAGCCAGACATCAGAGCCGCAGCCAAGTGCATTTTATGTTCAACTTCCCCCCTCACGTTCTCGCCACCTCCTCTGGCCACTGGTTCTGGCCCGTCCACGTCCTTGTCTTGCGGCAAGGACTGGCACTGGGACTGGGCCAGGGCCAGGGCCGGGGTCTGTGCGCCTGCTTAAAATGATAACGTTGAAAACGCTGCTCGTCTACACAAGACAAATGTGCGCTATTGAGGCGTGAAAATATTCCACTATAAACATACATCCGAGACACAAAAGGAGGAGCCTTTCTCTTCGCTTCCTCTTTCTCTTAAAGCCCTGTGTAATTTCTCGTGTCCAAAGTGTGGGCGTTCGGTGTTTATTTATGGCCTTGACCAGAAAATTCTTAAATTATCTATGGAAATGACCTAATGCAGCCACTAAAGTGGACGCTAACCCGACACTGATTATGGCCACTGCCTCCTCATGGACCGACGCATACAGTGAGAGCGGAAGGCCAACACTCAGTCGGGGACATGACAGTCGAGACAGTGCCAGACGGAGCCTAAAAGGCGCCTGAGCCGTGATCAGAACCAGACTGGGACTGTGGCATAAAAACGCAACTTCTTTTGTGGCACTCGGACAAGTGGAGTCCTGGCCACGTCATGAAATGCTCTGTGAAATCATAGCAATGAAATAATTGAAAAGATTTGCAGAGTTATGGTTCAGTGAGTGCAGTAAGGGGATAGACTGGGTCCCTTGGGATGTCAATGTACAGTCAAACAAACCCTTTGGCCCTCCACCAATATACAGTGCGCTTCAAAATTATGCAACATATTAATTTCAGATACTAAATAGCGTAAGAGGAGTGGAACATTTGAGGATCAAAGAAGATTAGTTGATTCCATTCGGTGATTAATTTTTAAAAATAATTTAGAGTTTAACCAAATCATTGACTCATTAAAATTCAAAATTTTCCATAATTTATATTCGGATTCAATAGTCTAATCGAGGAATCAATAGAACGATAATTAAAGCTATTTTATGATTGTCTTATTTCCATACAGAATCTCCTTATAGACATTTTAAATGATTTAAAATAACATGACTTACATGTCTTAAATGATTAATGTTCCCAATACATTTGAGATGTTTTATAGGGGGTTCAAAGTCTTTTTTACAGAATAGAGAGACAAACCATTTAAATCAGAAATATATGTATTTTTCAAGAACGAATTGGATTTGACAAGAGGCAACCCGATTTAGCTTACATTATGACACATCCAAGAACTGGCTGGCTGGCTGGCTGATTACAGCAGTTACAGTTCTGAAACGCACTGCACTGCCCAAAGACCGAAAACAATATACGAGTATCCAGCATTTATTTGCTTGTTCAGGCATTCCATATCGCCCTATGATCTAACCCGAATCCGTTGGCATATTTATTCTTCCTCCAAAAACCAAATACTCGACTTGCGTAGAGTAAACGGCATGGAAAACGGTATGGAAAACGGCGAAACCCAGCAGACAGTTTTCCCCTTCATTGTCTGCGCTGCGCCTCTTGGAACTCTTTGGTGTCGGCTGCCAGCCAAAAAAAGGCGACAAAACGGGAAACAAAAATGAATATGATATATGTAAGGACTGTATAGAGAGAAGTCCGACTATAAAATACCCGTTACATTAATGCGAAAATAATGTCATTGAAATTTAGAGAAAATATATTGAAATAAAGTCTGCGTGGCTTGGCTGCTTGTGTATTTATTGACACGAAGGAAAAATGGGCACAGTCTCAGATTAAAGTATTTGGCAGATTAAAAAACTTTAAAGCCAGGGATATAACCATGTCTACTCGGCTTTTATTGCTGTTCAGGTAAGAGGTAATGCCTCCTCCGGTGACTGTCACATACTCCTACAAGAATAGAGCATACCCTTGCGCTTCACGAGTACTGACGGGTTGGAAAAGCTTCAGTAAATGGCAGCCAGTAAGTAAATGCAAAACAGGCAAATGCTGCAACAGCAGTAAAAACCGACAGAGCTGCAGACACAGACACAGCAGCAGACCCAGACAGAGACAGGGACAGCGGCAGCGGCAGTCGCATAGAAAGAGTCAGAGACAGAGACAGAGAAGGGACCCAGGAACAGGGACTGGAAACTGAAACAAGAACAGCGACCCAATTTTCGCCAAGTAAAATCGCAGTTTTCATTAACCGCAATGCCAGACGGCGGCGACAGCGCGTGGCTGTGGGTGAGAGAGTGGGTGAGTGGGTGGCTGGGTGGCTGGGTGGCTGGGTGGTTGGGTGGTTGGAAAGGTGCTGTCGCGACTGTCAGCGGCTCCATTCCGGAATTACAGCGCCAACAACTACGACTGCGACTAGGTGGCTGGCTGCCTGATTGCCACTGAGATGTCATGTCGATACCCCGCAGCCCGTACCGGTCCTCGGCTCCTGTTTTACTGTGCGCTGATGTTGGTGTGTCTCTCCCCTCATCTGTGTGCTAGATGGACACCCCTTTGCTCTTCCCGGATCTCCCTGCTCTGCTTCATTGTTTGCTCGGATTATTTATATAGTAGGTATGCCTGATGATTTGTTGTTTCGTTAGTTATACAAGTTTAGCGGCCCAGCCAGCACAGAGAGCGGGAGAGCGGGAGAGCAGGAGAGAGATTGAACGTGAGAGAGAGCCCGGAATTTGGCTCACCTTGCCGGAGCGAGCGCCAAGTTTTCATCGAAACTTTGAGCAACGCCCTGAGTCCGGACACGGACCCGGATCCGGGACAGTTTAAAGTTTGGTGCCAGCACGGAAATTAAATGCCATCGATAGCCAGGGCTGGGGCCGATGCCGAGCCTGGCAAATGGTACACGGATATCTGATGGAGGCAGGAAAAAAAAACTTCAAATTGAGAGGATATCCTACGGTCAAGTGTTTGTCATTTGCAATTAATTTCCTTTTGACCAAACGGCTTCTTCCGCCGCCCGTCTTGTGCTTTTCAATTAGCACAACTCAAAGTTCTCCAGTTCGATAATTTCCTCTGGCTCCGACTCCTTCCCGTGCCCTGCTCCCAGGTTTTGGGTGCGCCTAAAAGCCAGCTGCATTTTTCATCAGGCAAAGTTAAGCCTATTATGGCGACTGCTACAGATACCTCATCTCATCTCAGCCATATCCATATCCATATCCGCATCCCAGGACAGATCGATGTCCAGGACATTTATAAATACCAAGCGGCACAAAAATGCTGCTTTTACTTTTAATGTGAGCACGGGAGGAGGTCAGAGAGAGAGAGAGAGATAGAAGGGTGGCGGAGCGGGTATCTCTGCAGTCCTTACAACTGCGACTCGAATATCCTATTTATCGTGTGCGTTTGCTTGTGTAACCTTGCAGGAGGCAACTGTCGCTGGCATATGCTAATGCCAGGAGGCTCTGCTTTCGGTTGTTCAATGCTCACTGAGAGAAATGCAAATACGAGAGCTTGGGCACCCTAATTTTTTTTAAGTTAAGGAAGGATAGATGTTGTTGTTCTGTGTACCATTCAAATGGTGGTTAGCTAGCTCCTTCCTTGAAAGTAACCAGAAATTATGTTTTCATAGTTTACACACTGGATTGATCGCACAACAAAATGGTTGCAATGTTTCATGCTCAAAACTTATAGAAAATAAATACATGTTGACCGAATTTCGGCTCAGTGTTGACTCCTTTGAGTGTGTGGCAAGAACTGCTAAATATGTATGCCAAATGCGATTTGCATATAACGTTTTGTGAAACCGTTTGCGAAGTAGTTGCCCAGAGGGAGTAGGAATGGTGGGGAGGGGAAGGGAAGGGAGGGGAGGGCACCTGGATACTGGCTACTGGCTACTGTCTACTGGCCGTGTGCTGCTCCTGCTGCCGGCTGGTATGCCTTTTAGCCAAGCCATGTTACGTTGGATTTTGCCTCATTTTTCTTCCTTTTTTCGGTGTGGTGGAGGGGGTGGGGGGGGCAAGCAGTCGGAACCGAAAAGGCGAGCCATGACTAAACTGTGCGCCTGAATCGCAGCATGAGTGTGTGTGAGTTTACTTTGTGCAGTCACTGTGGATCAGGTATGCGAGCCCCAGCCCCCCATCGCCAGGCAGTGCGTTGGTCAAACAACGGATTGTTGCCAGTTTTGATAGCCAGAAAGGATGCTCAGCAGGCTCAGGTTATGGCACCAGTTGACTCGCCACGACCCTAAGCTGTGGCCGACCAGCAATTGAACTTTCCGGCTGGGCGGGGGCGGGGGCCTGGCCGTGTGGGCACAAGCTCGGAGTCCTGGAGCGGGTGGATTGGCTTATTTACATGAAAATTAGATGAAAATACGATAGATTGGCCAGCTGATTATCCATGGCGTAAACATGTCATTAAAATGCTAAAATCTTACAGCATATGCATACAATTATCGCAGCGTCCCCGTAGTTGCGAAATTTATGCATGCCAGGCCACACCCCCATCCCCGTACTAGCCCTATCCAACCCAATCGATTGTCAATCAAAATAACTTTCAATTAATTTGCCCATCATTGATGGGAATCGAATCAGTGTCAGTATCAGTAATCAGTATCAGTATCAGTATCGATGCTCGCCAAATTGCCCGCTTGATGAGAGATGAGGAGATGAGCGAAGGCAGCCAATTCCACTGAAAGCCAGGCCCAAATGGAATACATCGAAGCCAACGGCCACCAACGTTTTGTCGTTAAGGATAAAAGTATGCCCAGATCCGTATCCAGAAACGGGTCCAAGTCCAGGCCAGCCAAAGGCATTGCCAGAATTCCCACTCAATCCCTACCCCACCAACCCCACATCCCCACCCGAATCGCACTTGTTCAACTCTTTGGCCAAGTTGCACGATAAATCTCAACCAAAAGTTGTGTTGTGTGCCGGCCACCCTGTGGCAAGAAGGTTGTTGGTAAGGGTGAGGGTGAGCAGGGGAGCAGGAGTCCAAAAGATTGTGTAAAATATGCACAGCTTTGGGGCCGCCCAGAAAGCGGCAGGCACTGAGGCACCGAGCACCGAGCATCGTACCACTTGAGGTTGACACAACGTCACAAAGCGCATTATGATGATCAACTCGATTATGGCCAAGAGAAGACAGTGTTGCCAGCTCTGTTGGCCAAATCGACACAAAGTATGCTTGGAAGGAAATGAGAACTTTTCTTTGATTGATTTATATTTAAGATTTAAACGGAATTTAGTTATAAGGAAAATACATGAGCACTTTAAAAATTAATTAAAATTTATTTCTATATTATTTCCCAGAAAGATACTTTTTAAGACTTATTTTTATTATCTATTATTACAATTTCCTACAAATATGTGAATCCAATATTTTACTCCTATGGTCGCAAGCGAGTGAGCCAGGGGTTGGCGCAAAGCGAGTGCGTACTGCGCAGGGTACTTGTGTTTTTATATAGATTAATTGATTTAGAATTTTTCGATTTTTTACTTTCTTCTTACCTTAATTGTATCCAGCTAAATTTCCCGTAATTAAGAATTCCCAGATACTGCCATTGTTTTGAGCCGACCTGATGTAAATCCCATGCACAAAAAATTCTCTTAAATCGCCATTTTCCTCTTATTTTTACCAACGGATTTGCGAGTTGGAAAAAAGGCCAAGAAGCCAATCCTGCACCGCACAGAGTCTCAGTCTCAGCCTCAGCACTGGCAGGCAGCAGGACTGTGCAGTAAGTTTTATTGGTATTTGGTTTTGGGGACTGCAGTCTCCCTTTGTTCCCTTTGCTTCCTTCACACACACATAGACACTCACTCACACTGCAAAGGGGGGGGTAGGGCGGGGAGGCACAGTAAACAGACAGACAAAAGGAATTCGATTTTCAGCTATTTTCTATGCCAAAAACGAAGTCCTAGCCGCTGCAAGCAACCTACTTACGACTTCGGGCACACTCTCCGCTCCGGATTCCGCCCGGACAAGGGGGTGGGCATAAACACGTGATAAAAGCTTTACTTGCAATTTTAACTTTGCTGCCGAGTGTGGGCCGAACCGCCAGAGAGGGACAGCAGCAGCTGCAGCTGCAGAAAGGGCAGGAGCAGCAGATGCCCGGCAATGCTTTTTCTTCCTAGTATGTGCCTTCTGCCCTTCTGCCACTGTTGTTGCCTTTTCTGCGTCCGTCTGTCTGTCTATGTGTCTGTCTGCCTGTCTGGCAGTTGGGCGTCGGTGTGGCGCCAAGGGCAGCCATTTTTCATTGGCGGGCGTATGTGATGTGCCAACGAAGCGGCTGCACAGTGGGACGAGTGGCTGGAAAAGGGGTTGCAAAAATGCAAATAACAGTTGCCAAAAAATGGTTAAAAGATTGTTTTTTTATGAAGAAATAATGATATTTATATAATCAAAAAAAGGGGCCCATTAAGTGCAGCCTCCCTCCCTTTACCTCCCTTTAAGTCCTATAATTTAAGTAAGGATCCTTGGATGGGATATCACATCACTTTTACTGTGCAAATGCAGAATTCGAGCAGCAAAAATACTGAAATTGGAACCACCAATGTTCCTGGAATATGAATTAATCTGTGATAGTCTGTGATATCTGTCAAACCCTTAAGACTTTGACTTCACAGTGCGCCGTTGATGGCTGTGCAACTTTTTGTTCCCGCTGCTGCCGTGGCAGTCTGTCAGTCAGTCAGTCAGTTAGTTCGTCAAACCAAAAGATTGCTTGTCTGCTGTCTCTTCTGCTCCCCCACTCCCGCTCTCTTGTCTACGAACATCTCTGTGCTCTCTCCCGCTGAGCTGCTTAACCGTCTGTCGCCTGTCTGTTGCCAACCGTCGTCAGTCGTTTGTCGAGGGTCATTTCGTTGCATTCTGGCCGGGGATTGCCTCCATTTGGCTCTTCGTTTGTTTACGATGTTAAAGATGCGGCATTTTGGCCAACGAATTTAGTTTTATTGAATATTAGAGCTGATAAGTTATCTTGGCATGGGTCTGAATGTTCTTTGCCGATCCGATTGTGCTCCAATAAAAATCATATAATTTACATACAAAATTCGTCCATCTCTATTTAATATATTCTCGTTTTGAACTTTGTATTTTCTACTCTTCTACGAGTGCAGTCTCTCCGAAGCGAGTGAGCCGGGGGCTGCCACAGGGCGCAGGTTTCTTCTTCATAATCTATGTATAATAAGTAACTTTCTTATAGTATTTAGCAATAAATCGTTATCTTTTTCAATATAGTGTTATAATTTCACTTAATATGATCTATTTTCACCCATCATCATTTGCTTTCCATTGTCTTTTTTTGTTCAGCTTCGCCCAGTGCCCAGTTTAATGCATCAGAAGACCCCATAGTCTTGTTTTTATGTATTCCTCAATGTTTTATCATTCAAGCAAAAATCCCTTCAAGACCAATTAGCTAGAGTATTCAAAGATCTTCAAGCGGAATTAGTAATTTTCCGTTGAAAACTTTCTTTGCCATCGAAGGAAGCTCCCTTTTCTGACATGTTTACTGTCTGTTTTGCTTTTGTCTATTCTTTTCTGCTCATCCCCGGATTCTTATAGATATATATATCTTATATATAAATAGATTTTATTTGGAAAGCGGAGAAAAACAAAGAGCACCCAGAAAAGAGAAAACCGCACGACGGGCGCCACCCACAGCAAGTAATTGGTCCCGGACCCGGACCCGGACCCAGACGCGGGCCGGGGTTCATTTCGATTCCGGTCGGAGTTCTTTTGGCACAGAATCAGAATCAAGCGGGCTTCGCCTTACATAAATATGCCACTTAACAAGCCACCAACGTAAACGTTTTTTATTTCTCCGAGTGCATTGATTGCCCTGTCCTGGCTGGGCCTCCCGGGTGTGCCTCTTGGTATGCGGCGACACTCTGTGCCATGTGCCAGTGAAGTAAGCAATTGTTGTTGTGGGAGGGGGAGGGGGGGCCTTAGCTATCGCATTAAAGTAAGAGCGAACTATCGCATCGCAAGGCTCTTCTCTTCCATAAACCTCCGCTCATCATCGGTGCAGTTTGCAATTTATTTAATTCGATGTTTGTTTTCGCAAGTGCTGCGAATGGCAAAAGATGCAACCATCGCACCCTCCAGCTCCAGCTCCAGCACACACCCGCACACATCGTGACTGGGAGTCCCATTCTCATTCTCATTCTCATTGATTTGAATATGTCAGCAATTTGTGTAGTTTTGTGCACCAATGCGCCCCAGGCTCCCTCTTCACCATCCTGGCCCACTCTGAAGGACCCCTCAGAAGCCAACGCCTGAGCAAATGCAATGAAACCGGCTACCCCGTATTCCATATCCCCCTCTTCGGCAGGGCTAGGGGCATGCTGCGTAATGCAATGTAAACCAAACCAAACCAAACAATTTAAAATCATGGCATGCATTTGGCTTCAATTCAATTTAAACTGAAATGAGCGCGTGGCCGGCATGCATTGGTGTCGTCGGCCAGACGGGGTGGCCGTGGCCTGTGGCAGAGACCACCACCAGGCAGGGCGGAGGCTCGCCATTTTTCCAGAGAAAATAAGTGTATGTGCAAGTGCACAGTGGCCTAGGACACATTTGTCATTGCGATGACCAAGCTAAAGTCCTTAAATCATCAGCTGCAAAATGATATAGAAACGGTAGAATACGCTTATCCGACTGTCTGTTTTCGTTTCTATTCATTTATCATATATTTTTTAGAGGATACCCAATAATAATGTAAGACAAATTAAAAACATACATTTACATGCCATCGTATTCCATAAATTGAATCATTTTGGTTTTTTAAATTTCGATACAGCTCTAAAATAATATAATAATACATTATTTCAAAGTACGCTCATATGTAAAAATATTAGGTAAATAAACTAGTAAAATAGGGCTATAAATAATTGGGAAATAAATCATAACTACTATGGCAAAGAAGAGATACTCATTTTCTAGGTAGGCAACATTTTTGCAGTTAAAATAATATAGAACCTATCAAAAGATACTAAATTGTAGACGCTGTAATCTAAACATTATTCAATGGAAAATTATCTTCGCTCTAACTTGGTATTCATTTGATATGCGCCCAACAAATTGAAAGCAATTTCATTACAAAAGTTTTCGCTCAGCCGAGTCTGCAGCTGGCGGCACTGTAGTGTACGATTACATTGCAGATTGTCGCAGGCTGTAATCTCTGCTTACAGGGCGCTGTAAAAGCATGTCGATGTTATGCTATGCATTTACAGGGGGCTGTTAAGGTGGCTGACAGACGAGAAAGAGAACACAAAAAGGAACAGAATGAGGGGCAGAGGAAGTGGATTGTAACTCGTAAATTTGCCGTTAGTTATGCATTTTTAATGCAGGCTGGGGGAAAGTTTAACCATTACAATGCTGCCCCTGCCATCCCATTGCACACTTATTGACACTTGCACCCAACTGTGTCGCACAATTTATGGCCGCAATTTCAATGGGAACGTTGATGCTGCAGCATCATGATGGGCACGCACCTAACCCACCAAAAAGCGGCGAGCAGATGGCGACACAGCCCAAAATAAGTGAGTGTGATACCGTGCCATCAAAAACTATGCCACTCCTGACCATTATCCACGAGCCAAAGATGCTCAAGCCTTGGCTGGAAGTGGCTGGAGAGCCCCAGAAAAACAATTACAATTTTGCTCAGGCCAATTAAAAGTTTCGACAGAACAACAAAGTGGTGGCCGAAAATGTTTCGACACTTGCCACTTTCCGTTCACCGTTTTGGCCTTACATTTGCCTTGTTAGCGTCAAGTTTATGGCAAATGGCAACTCCAAGTATTTGCCATGGCAATCTAATGAGAAAATGTAGGACAGTGTTCCCCGTCCTGTCCTGTCCTGTCCTGGCACTCTCGCCCGCCATCACCCATCACCCATTCCATTCACATTTACTGGCTTATCTCCGACTCGAAGTAGTTGTCGTCAGCAGCCCCCAAGACTGGAGCACTACTCAAAGCCGTCTGAGTGCCAGCATTGACTGCAAGAGCATCTTTTTACCCACAAACCCACTGAAGCAGAGGCAACAACGACACACACACATACACACGAGCGGAGTTCATGTCCCACTCGTAGCTGTGTTCATGGTGGCCCTTTTCAATAAATCAGAGACCCAAATCCGCAGATGTCAGCAAATGTACAAGCAACTTTGTTTGCAGCTCGCCAACAACAGCGACATTAATTATAACACCTCAGTGGCAAATGCAAAGCGATGTGCGACAGTGTTGTATAAACATTGCAACAGCACTAGGGGCACCAGCCGCACTAGCAACAGCCTTAACAGTGGGAATTAAAGTAGTGGCATTCGTTGGTGACACTTACTGAACTGACTGAGACTTGGCTTATGTAAACTTTCAAAATTCTACCATTTCTTAAATAAGTTAAAAAGTTTAAAAATTAAAAAATCAACCAAAACTTTAACCCATCGTATAACTAAGATTGTTCATTTTTGTGCCAGAAATTCAAAAAAAATTTTATGCATTTTCTGCATCCGAATAAAATCTGAATAGATTTCCCATCGTGGAGAGAAATCACAAAGGCGTTAAGGGTCTTCCTGGACATGATCAATGGTTTTGTTAGGCTCCTCGAATACTATCGGGAAGTAGGCAATTTTCGTTGCCGGTACTGTTCAGATCGGCACGTCTCAGATCAGGATCAGGATCAAGTGCTCCAATATGGCCATTAGGTCTTCGTAAATATGTCCCTATAGAAACGCTCTGCAAATAGCATGTACCCGTTTTACAGTAAAGGAATAAATGGACCTAAAAACCTAAAAATAAAATGATTGTTTTTGTCCTTTCCACTCTTTTGTTCGCTGTTTTTGTGGGTTTTAGGACGACCAGCGTAGGCTTTAAAGCGTCGCCAGGTCTCCTGGTCAGCCTGTCCTCCGCCAAGTGCCACGAAAGTCAAGTGCAAGAAAAAACGTCAGCAATAAAGGTGCGAAGGGAAGCTGCGACAGCCGCCAGCCGCCACACACCCCATCCATTTCCTACTGCCCCTGACCCCACCCGTTCCTGCAACTGCAATAAACTTTTGTATTGTGGCCTTTGGACATCTTTATAACTTGGGTTGGCTAGCCAGGCTCCCTTCCCGATCCCGATCCCGAACCACAACCTGAGGCACTTTAAATGCCTTCGGCTTTTATGAGCGTCGCTTTACGTGCACCAGAAGAAAAACCCAGAGCATAGAAAAAGGGAAAATATTTAAAATTTGGAACATCAGTGGATTGGACTCTTTAAATGTTTATGGGCCAATTCATTCTTGTGCACCCAGCACTCAATTGGTTTTTCCAACACAAACAAGCCCGCGAACATCTACATATATACCTAAATATTGGTAGTTTAGAATAGGCAGACATATGTATGAATCGGAGTGTTAACAGTTTTTTGCGCTAGTTTCAATTAAAAATTTTATTGAGTGGATTTTTGTGTGTTGTAAAGCCAAAATTGATTTGGCATTTGGCAATTTTTAGCAAAGCATTTTCTATTCAACGAAAAGCACACAAAAATAAATACAAACAGAATTAAGCTGAAATATTTTCCACCCAATATTTGGTATGGACTAGCGAATGCTCTGTAAATGGCAAGTATAAACAGTAAATTCTTAGCACTATTTAAAGAGCATTAATAAATCATTCACCCTCTGAATAGTCCGCTAACTGAGATATAAAAACTCTGACCTAATGCAGACATAATCATATTCGGTGGGAGGTGCTGCCTGCTGCCTGCACTTTCTGCTCGAGCAATTCAATGGGCCAAAAAGAGCCAATCTAATGGCATTTCAGGCGTAATAAAAATGGTTACCACCGAAAAAAAAACAGTGCATTTATTTTTTTGGATTTACAGTGGGTTGCTATCCTTCCTTTAGCTGTCTAGTTAATAAACCAAATTTAAATAGATGCATATCTTTAGCAATAAATATACGGGAATTATAATAAAAATACAATTTTGGACAGTTTTTTGTGATTTAATATTTCGATTTTTAGATGGATTTTATGAATGAGAATTGTTCTCAATCATGAAAGGTGGGTCTATTTTCGGTTTTAATGATCAGATTGAAAATACTTTTAATCATCTGGTCAATATTCAGATTAATACTGATCTCAAAACTCGACCCATATTCCCTGGGAATTTTATGCAGCCCATTATCTTTCTTGTCTCAAGGTTTCATGCCCTTCTTCGATTTCTGTTCTTTAAGTTTTTCTACATTCTCAAAACTCCTAGATTTTGATTAATTCAAGGCTATTGGAAGACCGAGATTTATTATATTGAGAATTATTATATTGGCATGTGCTGGTGTGTATTGGTGTGCTGTTGAAACTCTATTTTTTGGCCCCACTGTTCCTAAATTCTAGAAATGTACCATTTTGGGCGAAGCAGCTGCCAAACACTTCAATCCCATGTCAGCTCTTTAACATGGCAGCCAGTTGCTCCTGGTCCCCCAAAACGTTGTTTTGTCATATAATTTTCACTTTTATTGGCAGACAAAAGTTGGGAGTTGGAGATTTGCAGTTTTATTTGGCCCGTCTGCGAATTTTTAATCATTTTCCGCCGGGCTGGGGCTGCGAGTGCTCAGTGCTAAATGGTTGGAATTCAGAGATTGGTGGGGGGGAGACTGCAATTTGAGCAGCCAGACAGACAGACAGATGATAGGAGATGAGAGCGTGAACTAATTAGTGCATTAGCATTTAGTGGCATTAACTTGGCGCAGTGGAAAACTTTCACTGCGCTCAGGCATTCACAGTCGATGTCGATGTAGGTTAGGCAAAGTATTTTGACCAACCCAGGTCGTGGTAATGGTAATTGGGACTTAGCTCCAGATGGGAAGGATGCATATGCATCCATTCCGAGGCAGAGATGGCTCCGACAGCTGCTGGCTGTAATGCTTGACACAAATATAACAACTGGGAGCTGTGGTTACGAGCTACGGGCCGGCATCTGGGGCTCATTAAGTCTGCATATCTGATGGATGCTTACTTATGGATGCGCCAGCTTTCACGCAGCTCAATGCCAGGCATCTCCAGGCATCTCAAATCGTATCGATTTGCTATGCACAGATTGATGACTGATTAAAATTGCCTTAAGTAACCATAACGAGTGAAGCCTAACCACGCTCGTCAATCGCATGGAAATGCAATTAGCAATCCAGTTCTGCAATTTAAATTTAAATTTAAGAGGCAACCACGGACTACAGATACGGACAGCTGGAACGGGAGACAGTTGCACGGACGAGTTGATTTTCATGTAAAACAAATATCACTTAATGTGGCCACTGCGGCCCAGCGGAAGGCTAATGGCAAAGCAAAAAGGCACGTATCCGCCCACTAGCACGGCCACCATCCACCATCCCCCATCCAGCATCCACTGGTCAGTAGCTGTCCTTGTCTAGGACAACTCACATCGACCCTAGTCCCTCCTCAGCTCCCTCTCTTCCTGGACACGAGCTTGGACCCGGCACGTGTGCGTGTGCAGCTCGTAAAAAAGTGTGCATCAGGTTGCAACGGTCAGTGGAGCAGGGGTACGGTACGGGCTGGGGCAACGGCTGCCGTGTGGCATTAATACCAACTGTCGACAAACAACAACAGGCAGTCGCACCACACCACACCACACCAGAAGCAATAATATTATGAGAAAACCAGCCCAGGAGGGGACCAGGATCAGACCACCTGGTGCTCTTAGCCGGTGTTGCTTCCTTCAGGAAAGTGGTCAACAAACAGTGGATCAATTGTGATGCAAAAGTTGAGAGAATTTCATAGTTTGCTTCAGTCAATTATTTGTAATTTTCTAGTAAGAAATATCTGTAAATCAATCTGAATCATCTTGGTTTAAATTTCAAATACGAATATTTTAAATTATTTATTTAGATCGATCAATTGATGAATAAATTATAGCGATCAACACACATTGCTGCCTCTTTTTTCTATTTAAATTAATTCTCAAGAATATCCATCTTTATAGCGATTTATAGCGAACCACTGTGCACTGGCTGGCCAATGCCCATGGCACTTAATTTTAATAAACAAAATACTCGGCGCGTGGATGACCAGCCCCAAGGATCGAGAGGGGGCGCTGCGTGTCGGTGTGTGTGTGTGTGTGTGTGTGTGGGTTGTAGGTAGGGGAACCTCTTTCCGGGTTGGCTGCAAGTAAAGGAAGAAATTCCCGTCTCTGATATGAGTATTTTTTACTGCTCTGACGGAGTTGTAATGAGCCGCACGAGAAATGCAAAAAGTTTTCGGGCTTTAGGAGGTAAGTCAGCTCTGGCTTCGGTTCTGGGCTTCAGCTCTGGGCTCCCATGAGATCGATGTCTAACCATAACTCAGCCAGAGCCAGAGCCAGCCTGCCAGCCAGCCAGTCAGCCAGCGGATGGCGCTGTGGATGTGGATGTGGATAGGGACGAGATTGGGATTGGGTCATTGGTGGTGGTGGTGGTGGAGGGATGTACCTGGAGGTAGACGACGGCGAGGACGACGTAAACAAACTCCTTCAGTTTCGACTTTGACTTTGCCTTCGCTTTCGACTCCCTCCGAACAGGTCGCACGTGCTCTTGTCATTTTACTTATAAAACTTTTGCGTTCTGCTGTCGTTGTCGTTGTTCGGGTTGTTGTTGTTCGTTTCTGTAGTGTTGTTGTTCTGGGTTCTGGGTGCTGTGTGTTGTTTTGGCTGCTTTTCAATTTTATTGTGGGTAAAACAACTGGAACTGGAACTGTAAAAGGCGTCAGAGTGCTACGTGATTTACACCTAGCCAGGATGTGCATTCTGTGGGTGCATCATTTTATGATGGCTCCCTGATACCCAAACGTTTTCGCCATCCTAGCAGTTCGGCTGCTGCACTTACCACATGTCACGCCCTTTCACAGATCCCTGCCTCTGCTGCTTGTTTTCCATTTAAACTTTATAAGGTGCTGTTGGCTGCTTTTAGCTGCCAGTCTAGATGTTTGCTGTTTATTTTCGTTAATGCTGCTCATCCACAGCCACAGCCACATACGCATCCGTATCCGTCTCTTGGTCCTGCTCCTGCTTCGGTGGCATCTCCATCGCTAGTCCCAATTTTACAGCTTCAGTTGATTTGACTTTTACGTACGTGTTGAGGCAAGCAAAAGCCGCAGCAGCAGCCACAGCTGACAGCCACAGCTTTGGTCACGGGGCATTGCATTTGAAAAATATGGTGCCAGCCAGGCGTCCTTCGTCCTTCAACACGGCCCAGTGGCCGCTGCCCAATGTCCACTCTCCACTGTCCATTGCCCCATGGCCACGTCAAAGTCAAAGCCACGCGACGCCATTGTCATTACACGCGCGGACGCTTACACGATTGAAGTTTTGGGATTGGGATCGACTCGGGCCTCCTGGCCGGAACAAGAGCAAACTCGCCCAGCCGCCAGCTACCAGGCCACCAGTCCACAAGGAAACCAAGCGACCCCGCGCTCTCTATGCCGAGGATGCATTGCATTTTAATGAAGATATACGGCGGGAAGCGCGAGGCGCGTGGCCCGAGAGTTGGCCGTGTGAGAGTGTCAGGCGCTTTGCTTGCTGTGGCTTAGTGGAAAATTTACACGCCGTTTTTCACCCGTGCCGCCTATGCCACGCCACCCCACCACTCGGTATCCACAGCGGGCCTGTCAGTCAGTTGGGCTTCGGAGCTCTGGGCTTGCTGCCATATATTTTTTCTGTCTCCTCCTTCCTTCGTCCTCCGTTCAGCGTCCGCGGGCAGAGCGCGTGCCTTTCATTTTGCGCCTGGCCAGCGGCAACGTTGCCAGCGTTGTCGCCGTCCACGAGTTAGCAATGTCCCCCTCCCCCCACCACCGCCACCCTCTTGTTTGTTTTTGTGTGTGGGCCTGCGTGCGTGTGCAATTTAGCTGCCATTTTAGTCAGTTTTGTAAAATATTTGAAAAATGCAAATCTGATTTGGTTGCGGCGAATTTTTATTAACACGGAATTTATTCCTGCTTCCGACCTCTATTTCGCGGGAATTCTACCTGTGTGTGTGTGTGTGTAAGACTGAGGGAAATATTTAAGAAAAATGTTACTTAAAAGAAGTTTAAGTTTGGGAATTTTTAAGCGACTTTTTCAATGTGATCATTGTATTAATCAAGTGTCAGGGGAATTAACTCTTAGGATTATGTTTTACATGGTATTTTCTAGTGATATTCCTTACATTTTTAATTAAATATATATTATGGTTTAATTAAATAAGTACTTGAGTTGATATTATATACCTTTTATTTCTTGGCTTGACAAAAATAAATTGTAATACATTTATTCTGTGGGCTAAAGATCTACAGTTCTCAGCTTAATCCATTTACACGGGTCAAAGGGTGGCGCAAGGTTGATTGCGTGACGTCACAGGCCAATGAGCTCCCATAAAACGGCGTCAAGTACTCACATTTTATGCTTCCTGTAAACACGTCACACAAGAGGATTTTCTCCCTCGTATTCGGCTTATGCTTTCTGGTTAAATTCGTGTGTACAGCAGAGGCGGTGCTGTTAAATCTATTTTTCGCGATCTGTAGAGTAGTCGAAGTAAAGTCTATGTGCGGTTTTGTATTTGAACTTTTTATGTATCTATGTATGTATATTTCAGTGTTGTATATTTCGTGATCTTCGCGGGCCCATGGAGTGGCTACAGAGCTCTGCAACTGTAACTATTAGCGGAGAGCTGTAACCGGAAACGATGACAGGCTGTTAACTGGGGGTGTTAACAGCGGTGTTGCTCTGTTAAAGATGCTTCCCTGAACAGGAAGCACTCGTTTGGCGTTGATTCATGGTTTAATTAATATTGCTGCAGCATTGATTCCTAAACTAAATAATATTGAATGCGAATTGATCGAAGGTACTCTGTTTTCTCTGTAGAATTAATGATTTATGAGTCACAATTACAGATTAATGAAACGAGTATGCGGAGTAAAGAGCTAACATTTGCGTTGTTTGGTTTGATTTAAAAAAAATTGCACTGTTAAGTCACAGCAAAACTACTTCCTCTCCATTTTGCCTAGCCTTCTGTAAAACTCCACAAATATTTCAAAATTAAAAGAATTCTTAAACTGATCGATTTAAAGTTTCCCCGCTGGCGCCTCTTAATTGCGGAAAGCTCTTAAAGAAAATGACAGCGCAGCACGCTGAAAACTCTGCTGGTCACATGAATAATGTATAGACACTCGCACACAGTTCGCTTTTTGGGAAAAGCAGATAAAAATACGAGCAAAAGAAAGGAAAACTTTAACTCATTTCTTTGTCTGTTTGATGCCTTCAATTTCTCTTTGCTGTTTGCTGTTTGCTTTGGCGTCGGCGTCGGCGCCAACTTCTTGCGGCTTTGGCCGCTCTTTGCCTGCGTCTCGGCCACGGCCACGGCCCCGGCCTTTGCCTTTGCCTTTGTCTTTTCAAGAACTTTTCGCATTAATTCTGTTAATAATTTTTAATGTCTGCACGCGTCGAGGAATGCGTAAAGTTCGCCAACTATTTGCACACATGGTAATTAAAAATGTAATTGCCTTGTCAATATGTGCCGCGAAGTTTCGCTCCTTTTGTTCGTACTGTACTTCCGGTCCAAGCCAAAGACAGAGTTCTAAAGGATGACGCTCACACGTCATTTGTAATTTGCATTACAAATTACTCAGTTAACGAGGTCCTGGCTTGATGTGCCTGCCTGCGAGGGACTCCTTAAGGAGCTGTCCAAAGCAGAAGGCGCTTCCCATACCCATACCCATTACGGCGGCCTGTGGCATGTGGCAACTATTTGGACCTGTCAATGCAAACCCCGCCTGACGTGTTAATACGCAAGCTGACACACTCACACCCACACCCATACCCATACCCATACTCGAGCACTCACGCACAGACATGCAAATGCCTGATCGGACATGCAGGAGGCATTCTTGCGAGTATTTATGCCTGCGCTGCCTTTGTGGTTTATTAGCCACGTGCCGGCATTTCTCAAATTCCAACAAAATAAAAGAGGTATTCCATATAAATGCAAATACACAGCCATTAATGCATATTTTACAATGCATAAGCATTGCATACTGCCAGCCGTCATCTGACGAAGCGTTTCCACTGCCCAGCTTTGGCAGAGATGCGAAAACTCTAAGGACCTGAAGTAGGACGAAACTGTACGGAGCTCGAATAGGGTGAAAACTTCTGTAAGGGTATATTTTTTATGTTTGTTTCAGCAGAAGGTGGGTGTTGATCGCCTTGAACCATAAACTGAGTGCTTGACGATTGCGATATTGCGTGATGATGGTCTCGGCACCCCACTCCGGAAATACCACTAAAACTCGCATAAATTCCTGCGCAACTAATCAGCGTTCACTTCTTGAGGTCACATTTACTTCCGGTTTAATTAGAATCTTTAAAGTTGAAGCTCATCGGCTGACAACATAATTTCTTTCTATATTTGAAGCTTTCCATTACTTACAAGGGAAGAAATTATTGTAGGACAGACTTACAGACAATTAAATTGCCAATTAATCAATTTAATCTCGTTTAAATTTCACAATTCATACCAAAACATTGTTTTTTTACGCTCATCAGCGTATGGATGGATGATTATTTTTTAATTAATTATTGCAGTCATTTTAATTAGTAAACTCATAGAAAAACAAATAAAACGATATATTCACATTTTTTTTTGTAAAGAGGATTGCTTAGTTTATGTCCAACAAATTTTCTGCGAGTAAGTGGAAACGTTTAGTCCAAGCTCCTGCCAGTAGCATGCCAAAGCAATAGCTTCTTTGGCCAGAATCAAGGGTCACTTAAAACGGGCTTTAAAGCCTTGGCCATGGTCTTTGCGAGAGTTTAAAGGATTTGGCCTGACACTGCCATGATTTTCAATGGCAACAGTTGTGGCAACATGTAATGGGCGCTGCCTCCTGCCCCACGCTACCCCTTCGCCCTTCGAGGCAGCCGGCAGCACAGCCTGCAGCTGCAGCATCGCCCGTTGGGCGGCAACAACTGCTATTTGGGCAGCAGGACTCTTGGTCTAGAACTGGTGCAGGAAGTGCAGGAGGAGCACGGCAGTCAGCATGTTAAATGAACTGCTCCTTGGCTGAGGGAGCTTGTAAATAGTTTGGCACTTGAAAATAAATTACACACGCCATATCTGTAAATCGCTTTACAATCCATACGAAATAAGGCGTACGAATTGAATATGTCGTTCGGTCGAGTGGAGATTGTGTTTGGTTAGCCCCGATCAGTGGCTGGCAAACTTTTCCCGCTCCCCAGTACATTTTTAATGCTGACTTGGAGTGCTTCGAGAAGGGACTGGGGGGACTGGGGGGACTGGGGGGACTGGGGGACTGTGACAGCTGTAAGTGTGGGAATCTTTACAAATTGGCAATGGGCGAAGTTTGGCAGGCATCTATCGATAAAAGTTGGGGAGCACCACGCGCCGATTCGTGCTCCCCTGGCGCTTAATTTGAAAGTCAAGTAACGGCTTCGTCTTTGCATTCGGCGTCGGCTGCCACTATTTGATTGCACCACTTGTGACCATCTGGGGCAAGACTGGCTCCGCCTCGCCACGCCAATATTTGGCAACTTTCAATTGGATTTTCCCTCTCCTTTTTTTATTAATTGGATGACTTTCGAGCTTTAAACATTGACCGAATTAGACCTTGGGCTAATTGATGGACTTTTATTAAGGAAGTTGTGACTACTCTTGGTATACAACCCCATATCGGGGGGTCGAGGATGGTGCATACACACTCGATCTCTTAGAAATATTTTAGAAACTCTTAATACCCTTTTACTTGCCCTTATTTTATCTTTTGTTTTTCTATTCATAGAATATTTCATCTAAAATATTAAATTAAAAAAAATCTTATATTTTTCCTCGGATAAAATAACAGTTACTGATTTTCTGCAGTAATAGTTGTTTGTAGGAGGGCGGATCGATTCGTTGGAGTCCAACGATGAGTACGTAGATGAAGAATGAGTCCGAATAGTAATCGCAAGATAAAATCCGTATGGTGTAATTACATACATACTTATATGTATAAGTAGTACATTTCACTTGGTATAATTCGGGCTATAATATTGGCCGGTTGAAGCGAGGTTTGAAGCTTGTTATTCCCTTGTGGATCTTGGGGGAAGAGCGAGATCGAGAGCCAACAGTCCCTTGTAGCTGGGAGCGGACATACGCTGTTAAGTCTGGTAACCGGGAGAAATAACAGCTGTTAACCTGGGGTGCTAACAACGCTGTAGCTCTGTTACAGCTGAACGATATTATTGGACGAAACACAGTTTGCAATGAGCAATGATCATGGCTTACCATAATTTTTCAATTGATCTGACGATCAATTTTTGTCCGATTGCACTCAATAAATCCTATAATCTGATTTAAATTTAAGTTTGTCAAAACACTACAAATCTGCGATAGGAGCTTATCGAACTTTTCAGCTCAATAAAAACCTCTAAACGCCCGATACATTTAGTTAGTTATAGCGTACAATATACGAGTATGCATATGGGTGAGTGTTTGAAAATGCACATTGTAGTTTCAAAATTTCAAATGATATATATTCTCTCCAATATGGGCACGACCATTAACGAAACTCTGCTGCATTTTGTCCAAAGCTAATAATGAAATTTAAAAAAACATTGAAAGTTATAATTTTATAGTGATGGGGTAGCAAATTTCCTGATGAAATCGCAAAGTTTGAAAGCCGAGCACGTAGCGACATTCAGGGCGCTGCCACGACCACGATACGGATCCGGTCATGGACATGTGCCAAAATGGACAAGAGCACCTACGCCCAGCATACACTCTCACACCCACACACAGGAATGTGTGAAAACCGGGCACGTAATTGGCTATTAACAGCGACCGCTCCACAAAGGACTAGCGCCTTTTTTTGTTCTGTTGTGCGTGGATATGGTTATTGTTTGCTAAAATCGAGAAATTGAATTAAAAAGTGCGAAAATTGAGTGCAAACTTGCTGAAATCGTATTAAAATAATGAGCAGCTCTCCGCACCCGCTGCGGCACACGCCGGACTAAGCATAAATGTAAAATTAATTGTATTTGCATTTTGAACATATGTTTTAATGGCCTTCCACGTGCGAGCGACGCTGACTTAATTGTGGCAAACGACGGTCTGGAAGGACTCCGGGCACGATATAAAAATAATCCCAATAAAATGCATTTTTCATGTCAAACGCCTGAGCTGGCGGAATAACCTGAATGCACGCACAGGACTTTACGGAATTGCATGCAAACAAACCGAGCAGCAGCACTGGCTGCCACGCACATGCAGTCCAAAAATGCAACGACTCCCCGCCCCCCCCCCCAGGCGTGTGCAGTGTGGAGTGTGGAGAGGCGGCACAAAGGCGTGGCAGCACTCGCACTCTGTCATGATGTAATAAGGAAAACAAAACAACATTTTCATTGAAACTAATCAAATAGTCGAGAGGAAAACAGTCAAAGCCATTTGGCAACCAGACTTGAAGCCACAAGCTCAGAGTCCTGGAGTCCATCAACAGCGGGGGGTGGGGGCTGTGGGCACAAATCAGCTAACAACTAAAGCATTTGACTAAACAAGTAGACCGCTGACGAACGGCTCCACAGCTGGGACCCTGGGGTCGGTCTTTGGCTTTTGGCTTTGAGAGAGCAGCCGGACCTAGGACATTTTCCTTGTCCGCAAATTCAATTTATTGCAGTCTTAAAGAGCCAGGCCACAGCCCAGCCAGCGATGGGATAACGGCATAAAGCAATAAAGCAGTAAAAAGGATTATCTGCTCTCTGTCTCTGGGGCAGCAACAGTTCCTGCCCGCGTCCCCAGCCAAGTTACTGCCACAAGCAAAGAGACAAGCCAAAGTCAGCCAAAGTTGCACTGCACCCGCTGATAGCGAGCAAAAATAACTTTTGTAACTAACAAAAAAATAAAAGAAAAGCCAAGGGGAATATAATGATACATACAAATGCAATTCTTAAATGCTGGCAAAGTTCTCTGCGGCCTTATGTCTCCCATTACTTATACAAATTGCTGCATGCCCCTCAAGTGGTTCTATTAATTGGAGCTCAGGCAAAGGCATAATGACAGCCCACTGCAAACTTCCAATAAACGACGCTGGGTCCTTAATAATAATATCCATCCCTTCCTATATTTACCCTACATGCATTATGCATACCGCGTGGGGTAGACGCCTTCATCGATGCCACAACAAAGGCCGGCAGCGAGTGTGTCTCAACAGCGAATTAGCGATGAGTGCGTGATCACGTATAAGCCCTCGAAGGGTGTACATTTACAAGTCACTGTATGGGAAGAGCAAATGCTTTTGCATATCAACTTCATATGTAGCAAACTGGAGACTAATCGAGTGCAAATCTGACGATTGATTGGCTCAGATTTCCTATTATTTTATATCCAATCCTAGGGAAACAGCAATAAAAGTCCCAAATCCAGTGACCGTGAAATTCGCCATTTTGTAATAGACTCTTATACCATTATGCTCATGCCATGCCAGGGGCCTCATCACTGTTCATCCGAATAGATGTGTGTATGCAAATGTGTGTGTGTACGTTTTGCGTGGGTGTGCCAGTCTGTCTGCCCAGAACTCTCAATCTCAACCGCGCACAAATGTAGGCAACAAAAACCGGCGGCATCGTTGTTCGCTGCCATTGTTGCCGTCTGCCTGCCTTCAACGCTTGACGCCAACGCACTTAGGCCCTACCGCACACACACAAGCACACAGATGTGCCTTCGTATGTGTGCACGCATACAAATGCATAATATCTTGACTCATTAACAGCCCCACAGCGTCTCCCGACGCGACGCAGCGTTGTAAAAAGCGTTCCAGAACAGAGATTACTTTGCCTGATACTGCCCGACTACTCTGCCTGGGCCTCAGTGTTCAGTGTTCAGGGCTCGGTGCTCAGTGCTCAGTGCTCGGTTCTCAATGCTCAATGCTCAGTTCAGTAGGTGACACCAATGCGCGAAGGTGTTGCCGTTGCTGTTGCTGCCACACATCGTCTGGCCTATATAGGCGCTCCCGGTTGCCGTTGCCGTTGCCGTTGCCCCTGCCCGTGCATACTCGATGCAGTGCAGCAGACTGCGTGCACTTGACGCTATTGCTCCACATTTCTTCCGGCCATGAGAGTGTGCGCACCCATACCTATGTGTGTGGTTTTTTTTTGTTTTGTTACTAGGTATTCGAGGAGCATATTCGCGTAGATGGATTTAGCCGACCCCTTCGAATTCTGGGGAAAGCCTTTGCAAACTCTGTGTACCAGGTATCTTATAGTCGTAATATTCGACTATAGATTTCGTAATAGTTTTTTTTTTTTTTTTGTGGGAGTGTGTGATCTCTCCCCCCCTCCCCAATGACACTCTGGGGGTGTGCCATTAGTGTCGCGGTGCGTTTCCATAAAAAAAGTTGAGCCAAGTAAGTTAAAACAATTCGCACGCTGCGTGCCTCGAGCGGAGCGTGTTCCTTTGATATGCTGGGACATGCCACCACCTCCTTGTAAAGTTTTCATCTACCATCTACCATCTCCGAACTTTGCGGACAAATCCGCGAGCTGAAAATGTTCTTTTCTTACACGTAATTATGCAAAAGTTAAAAGCAACCATCATCGACTTCTCCTTAGTCGCAGTCGTAGTCGCAGTCCCTCTCACGAATGTCCCACTCCCCCATTCCCCCAATCCCCCACTCCCGTTCCCATTCCCAAGATCGCTGACGTCTCGCCGGGCAGTCAGCCAGGCGGAAAATCAGTCAGCACTTGAGCTGTCGTTGTCGCGTTAAATTATGCAAAAAGCCAACGCAACGCTACGCGACATGCGACATGCGACGAGGAGCAGGACCAGGACCAGGAGCAGGAGCAGGGGCAGCAAAAAATGAAGGAAGAGTTCATTAAGAATAACTGAGCTCGCATTGGTCACTCCACCGAGTGTTTACTGTTGTGTGCTGCTGTTGGGGTAATCGTACCGTTCCGGGCGCCATAATTGCGGCTAAGAAATGGGCTCGGAGCATGCGGAAAGCGGCTCAAATGTGTTTGCCACTTGATGCCAATTGGTTGGAAATTGCGTAAACACACGTCAAGTGGGTGTGGTGGTGTGGTGTGGTGGGAAGAGGGGCTCTGTCCAGCTATGTAAGCATTTAATTGCAAGTGACTTCAAGTGTTGGTCGATTTGCTCGGCAGGAAATAATGAGCCGTTTGTGATTACATCAGCAGAATCAGCACAATCAGCACAATCAGAGGGATTAGCAGGATTGCTGGTTAATTTGCTGGAATTTAAATTCCATGTGGGTGAGCGATTGGTATGGAAATTGTAATGGCAATCGGCTCAAAACGAAACTAATTTGAATGCCATTCTGAAAGCGATTGATGAGCAACGGAAATACATACCTTGAGCTTTAAGGCACTTTTTTGAAACTGGTAATGGGTGAAGCTGTCTCCCATTTGGCCCCGCTCAGCCCCTGTCTGTCTGCGTAGGGCATCTCACTGCGGGCAGGGAAAGGGGTGGGGAGCGGGGTATGCATAATGGGGGAACGAAATCGGTGTCTATTGTCGCCTCGTTATGTGTGTTTGGGGGCAATTGGCTGGCACTTTAAGCGACAAGCCGCCACTTAATTACATGTGTAGTCCAGTCCGTTCGTGGCATGTCCTTTGCTGTCAATTATGGTGTGTCCGACATGTGTACTGAGCCTGCAACAGGCTCCGTGGAGTGGAGGGGCCACTGGAAAGATGTAGATACGGCCCGATGGAGTGGGTCCCGGTGCCGGTCCCGGTCCTGGCAGGAGTATCAATCACAGCGAACATGTTAAAATAATTTCATTTCACAACGGGAATTAAATGCACTCGCGTGCCTGAGCCATTTACATGACACGACTATTAAATTAAAAACACAAAAGGACGCGGACATAATGGACATGGATACGGATACCGTCCATCGTTTAGTCAGTTCGAATGGCGGGCAGTGTAAGGCATAAAAATGGTTTATTGACATGCCAGCAATCGGTCAATGTTTGCTTTTAATTTCAGCAGCTCCCTGCCGCCTCCCTCTGTCATAATTTGTCAATGGCGAGCTAATTGTTTTCCTTTCTTCTCCTCCGCAGCGTCACGTTCGCCGCAATCAACATGATGGCCACGTCACAGGATTACTTCAATCCGTACGCCCTATTCCGCGGCCCACCCACCACTCTGCGGCCGCGCGAGTCTCCGCTAGGCGTGGGGCATGCCCACGCCCACAGCCATATGCACGGACATGCCCATGCCCATGCCCATGCCCATGGGCATACCCATGGCCATGGCCATGCCCACAGCGGACACGGCTATGCCGCCCTCGACTTGCAGACGCCGCACAAGCGCAACATCGAGACAGATGTGCGGGCCCCGCCGCCGCCGTTGCCACCGCCGCCATTGCCGCCCACATCGCCGAGGTAAGCCCCACAAGGGATTAAGCGGAGAGAGGGGCGCGTGACGAGCAAAGAAATGAAGTGAACCCCCAAAACCCCCCCCATCGAACTCCCCAACCAATTGATATGCATATCATCTGCATCACGTCAAGCCCACTCCTCTGCTACGTCTTCAATCAACCAAACACCAACTCAACAAATTCGTTTCATATAAAATGCAATTCAAGATTCAAGTTTCAAGTTTCAAATTTACTATAAATGCCCTTAAAATATCACGCCCACGATCAAATATAAAGTAAAAAGATAGATTAAAAACGTAGAAAGTCATTTAAATATCGGATATATCAGCTTTTATTTACAAACATTTGCCAATGGACTTTGAACCCATCAAATCAAGTAAATGCAAATCTAAAGTAATCCCTAGAGAAGCATAGAGAGAATCGCGAGAGAAAGTGTTTGCTACGCTACAGAATGTAATCCCTAGATGATAATTCATTTACTCCTTCAATAAGTAGATATATGTACAACCTATCGACTACTACCACTGTAAGAGTTGACACCAAGACAAGGTAAAGATTACGTAGAAGTAATGGAAGTATTTTAAGAGAACAAGTAACTATTGCAGAGCATTTCGGAAAGCACTTGTACCGTTCTAGAGTTAAGTACAGTATACATTAAGCAGAAGTATACGTAATAGCAATCCAAGCAATCCAATACGGTTAAAATAATTACATGTATTAGAGTTTCAAGTTTCAGTCAGTTTAATCAGCTTAGACTTTACCTACATACATGCAGAATATTTATGATATATACAGAAAATATACACAACATATAAAAAACTTTATTACATATTATTAAATAGCCAAAGCCAAGGAGTTGTATACCATAGCCATAGCATAGAGTTCCCACTTAAATACCTAGTAGATACAGACAGCTAGCTGAACGGGTCCACAGGATACCCATTAACATGTACTTTAATCACATACAGTAATCGAATGATATTCTGATATCGTAGAAATAATCGAAGCCAGTTAGTAGAGCAGCAATAACTTTAATCGATCCTAGATAATCCCAACTCAAAGTATACGTAAATCGCAATCAAAGAATTTCCTAATAAACACTCTCAACATACTCTTTCAAAGCAATACGGTAAACAATAACTAGCACTAGAATTAGGGTAGATCAAATACTAGACGGTAGCATACTAAGCTTATGCCTAACTACTATTAGCAGCCCTAAGCCCATAGGCATAGGCCGAGCACCAGGCGAGATGCACACATGTAAAATGCAAAAATTTAACTACCAAGAGTACAAAGTATGAAGGAGTGTCCCCCAATGAAGTTGAACAATTGGCCAGCCCAACAAACTCTACCCAGTAGTACCCCCACTAGATGTAAGACTTAAGAAATTGTAAAGCAAACACTTTTCAAGTGACTTGAAGATAGTACATACAGCTAATCAGAGCCAAATCAAGCAAACTGTGACAATTCGATGAAGTGTGGAGGCGGAGCAACCCAGAATCCCATCAATCAACAATCAACACAACAGCCCCGGAGAAGCCGCTCTTCAATCAACACTCAACCCGAACTGGGGCAACCCATCAGCGTATATTTTATTAGTATTCAAATCAATCCGAACAAGTAGCTTTCATCTCTCTATCTCTCTTATAAACCTAAACGAAACGAAACGAAACCAAACCAAACAACAATCAACATGCACCCCACACACCCATCCAGCCAAGGCGGTAAGTGCGAAGCCATTTTAAACTGTAACTGTAAGCCCCTAACTAGCCCCTAGCCACTGACTAGTCCAAGTAGTGGACCAACAGTGATGTAGAACAGCCTAGAAGCCACCTAAAACTCGAACTGCATCAGCGATACCGGCTCCGAGGTGGATACTGCTACTGCAACTGCAACTGCAACAGATGATGATAATGACGAGGATGATCGTGCTACTGCTGTGATGCATGTGATGAGCAATCAGTAGCGGACTGGCCTTAGGCCTTCGAACTACTTAGTTAGCTGCATTGTGCGCATGCCAATCATAAAACAACAACAACAAAAAAACACCTAAAAAGAACCTTTAAAAACAATAATCCAAAACTTAATTCTAAGAAAGGCTTACCCCACAGCAACATGCAACGAAATTCGAGTAGTTCTCACATGCAACGATACTTAGGTTAGCTTTAGTCGTGGAACTCACAGTTACACATGCAATTTAAGCAACTAAGGATTAAGTCATTCTAACGCCAGGACCATGCAAGCTCGATTTATGAGTGTATATGCCCCTTTTCCAACTGATCCTCGACCAGGCCTATCGCCAGCCGATAATCAAATCTAGCGGAAATGTCCCAGGAACAGTCTTTAATTTGCACGCCGACCAATGGCGAGCAGCCATGCGATAATACGATTAATTTGATACTCTAACTATGGTAAAACCCTAACCCTGGGGAATTTCCGGTCACACTTGCATGATATTATTCCAGATTACAGGGAACGAATTTTGATTTTTTGCATAATCTGCATAAATTAGAAATATATGGGACGCCTGAAAAACAGTGAATATATTTACATATTTATTTGTTTAAAATTAGAAGAGAAGAGAAATAATAAATAAAAATTAGGTGATTGTAGGCAGAGGTACCTATATATTACAGGCGATAATTGTAAAGGATATTTACAGGCATAAAAGGTGTAAATATTGATTATTTTAACATTACATATACATATGAACATTACCCTTATTATTACCATTACCTTTATAAATTATTTCCATCTATTTATTAATATTACAAATTCGTTAACATTATCCTGCCAAGTCCCCAACTAATATCGAACTCTAATTGAATTCAAGAGACATGAAAATCGGCGACTTGTCATAACTTTATGAGGTACTTGCAGTATTGCATTAAGCCCAAGAACACAAAAAAACAAACAATCTCACTTATAACTTTTCAAATAGAAAAGTAAACACAGTCTTCGGTGTTGGGTGCCCCCAATTTTCCTTTACCATCAGGGGGATTGGGGACGGGGAAGGGAGTTTTTTTTGCCAGAACATTTCCATTTATGAAAAAGTTGTTTTTAACATGTGCTCAATGTGAAGCTAAGTTTTGTTTCGCGACGCTCACAGCCCTGACGTGTTGCATGTCGTGTGGCAAGCGATGGCCATGCACTTCCGGCTCAGTGGCAGTGGCACAGGCAGACGGCTGCCGTGTGATTAAGTAACACATGTAGCTGTCAAAAGCACAGTTCCAGCTCGGGTGTCCACCGGGACATGCTAATTGTTGGGCAGGGAAACGATTTTGATGTACTCCTTCGAGTGAGGGTTGCCAGTAGGACTACTGCTGCAGCTAAGACAGCTTGCAATTTGTTTAATTGAATGAAATACGTATGTAAATTGCTTCTCATTTACTTGGCTGAAATGGCCAGAAGCTTCTCGTTAGTCCTGGCGCAGGCTGGGCTGAGCGACAATTCGAAAGTGTCGCATCTTTATCCTAATAGCTGAAGGCCGCGAGTAATCATAATCATCGTAGTAGCTATGATAATAGCGGAACGATGGCCCCGAGTCATGTAACACCATTAGTGGAGAGCGCCGAGCTCCGAGCTCCAGAGCAGTCCCAGAGGTCCGCCTGTAAATGCAATTTAAGCCAGCTTCCAGGATGGGGCAGCTGCCGAGTCTGGGTCTGAGTTTGAGTTTGAGGCACCGCCACTTGCCACTTGGCTTAGTCTAATGAATGCAGCAGACTGTGGAACTGGCACAGGATGCATACAAAAGGCAGAGCATGACTCGGCTGTACACCCAGTTCCGTGTTGTTGGGGGCGGCAAACAGGCACGCACTGACACCGATACACCAATAGGGCAACATCCTCAGCCCGAGCAGCCAGGAATGTGCGTTCCAGCCTTTGTTCCACTGTCTATACGAGTATCGTCCTCAGAAAGGAATTGCCCATGGTTATGGCCATTAGAAGACCTGTAATTAAAAACTTCGGACCCACTGCCCCCTTGGTGTTCCATCCAGAATTATGTCCACTTATCTGGCAGGAAGCTGAGCCAATCTGGCAAATTGTTATTGACCTGCCGCAAACACTTTCGAGTGTCCAATGTAATTGCGGAAGCAATCTCCCAACGGATGCACCCTACACCTGCGGCCAAAGCCAAGTCAATAAATCACATTTCAATAAGCCAGCTCTCAGCTCCTCAAAGAGCCGGAAAAACTGCACTATGTAGGAGCCAGACTAAGGCCAACTGCATTTTTCATTAGCAAGTATCCCCTGTCCGCCTCTGACTTAAATCTGCTTACACTTTTATGTGGCAAGACAGCTATTGCCGCATGGTTTTTTGCTGTAAGCTTAACTTTTTGCCAGCTGCATTGCCTCCGCCCGTCAGCCTGCCAGCCCGCAAGGGGCCATTCTGTTTTGGCCACCGCCATTCCTGGCCTTTCCGCATCCGCTGGCCCTTCCTTTGCGGGGAAAGTTAGTCTGTTCCTTCGCTGGCTTAAACGCAGCGTGTCGTTGGCCATTCGCCACTAATTGGATAAGAATCAGATGTTGGCACTTAATAAAGCGACGCCGCCTGCTCATTATGGGAACGGGGTCGGATGAGATCAACAAATTCCGTGGCTGAGCGTATGTCTTAAGCAAACAAAAAAGGTCAGTGTCGTTAAAGAAGTTGGACTCTTAAAAGGTTTTAAAAAGGTCGTAATAAATTCGTGATGGGTCAAGAGCTCCAGCCTAAGCATCGCGAGGCAAATTTACCCATTTGAGCATTAGCAGAACTCTTTTGAGTAGGCGTCTTTTTTGTTATGTTGATCATATAATAATGTTCTTTTCTTTAGAATAAGTACTTATGTATGCAGATTAGCATCCAGGCGAAAAGAAACCTTTAACAAATTGCCATTCGGCTACCTTGGAATAATTCATTAAAGCAATGCCGTCAAAGAGAAGCTTAGGCACAGACAAACAAATAGAAAATAGAAAATAGCAAATGGTAATCGCAGGGAGAGCAAAGAGACTGAGAGACCGACAAAAGTGCACTTTATAATTAACTTTTGGCAACTGGCAAGTAAAGGTTTCGCACTCTGGGTCTTGGTCTTGGTCTTGGGGCTTTGTGCCGTTGACACACGCAAGAAACAGAAGGCTGTCGGTTGCCGGTTGTCAGGTGGAGACTCCTTCGAGTGTGCCTGAGTGTGGCCAACGGCACAAATCATAATTTCAAATATATACGTATTTTGCAGAGCAGAGCAGAGCAGAGCAAAGGATTCCATGTGTGTGCGCTCCTGTGACTTATCATTTGGCCAAATGAACTGGCAGAAGAGTCAACAGCCCCTCCCCCATGGCTGCCTCGTCAACTGCTGCATTGTCACATTTACCGCACGGATCCAACTTTTCACCTGCCGTTGATGCGGCACTTGATTTACTGCTGATTACATTTTATTTGCGGCAAATGTCTGGAGAATCGTTTTTGGCTCCGGCTCCGGCTTCGGCTTGGGTCGGATGGGATGGGATGGTATGGGATGGGAGCGGAAGAACAAACACAAATAGATTCCATCCTAATGCAATGGCTGGGTGGAAGAGTTTGCAATTAGAGCGAGACTATGGGGCCAGGGGACGGACGTAGGCTATATATTAATAAGGTGTTTATTTGCAAATTGAATTAGTTTAATTAAATGGAAATGGAAAACGGCCGGTCGTAGAGAGCACTTGCCTTGTGCGTGCAATCGGAAATTTAATTACATTATTTATAATACGCCCCACGGCCAGTTAAAGATTTCCACTTGAGCTGGCGCTCCTGGCGCTCCTGGCGTGATTACGCATACGCACGGTGCGCCCACGTCAGGGCAAATGGGAGGGAAATATATACAGACATAAATTACATAGCTTGACAACAATTTGGGTCACTTAGTGCTGGATTGGGAGTCGGAATGTAATATGCGTCTCGGTTATTAAATTGCCAGACAAATGCGAGCGGAGTAACTCGACAATGGCAAATCACAAGCACTTGACTTGCAGCTTACACAGGCAGGCACGTGCATTCGAGGTGGAAGTTGCAGCTAAGAATGATTACACGGAAATAGAAAGAACCAGCCAGCAGCAGACAGTGCAGTCTGCCCTAAGGGATGCTCTGCCTCATGCTCCATGTTCGCCATGTGGGGATGCGGCTGAGTGTTGCTGTTGCATATTTCATTAAAAATATTGCATGCCATCGTTGGAGTCCTCGCTGCTTCAGTGCATCCCCCAGACCCCCCAGAACGGAGACCGGAGACCGATGCTGAACTACTACAAAATGGCGCACACTAATGCACACACACATGCGTAACACTTAAGCGCCTTGCCAGCAAGTGCGTAAGTGCGTGTGGAGGGTTGTGTGTGGTGCGTAAGTGGGCAGCACCGTTAACAGGCAAGTCGAGAGGCATTGCCATCGCTATCGCCAGGACCGGGGCCGGGGACCGGGGACCGAGCCGTCATTTGTGCGTGGGCGTTCGAGATGGGTTCTGCCGTGCCTTTGGGTCCCCTGTTTTTGTTTGCCGGTTCGCCCGTTGCTCGTTTGTTTGTTTCTTGTTTGTGTGCGAGAAACTTTTCTCCATGGCAAGAGGCCCGGCAACTTGGGAACACAGCCTACATGGGCACATGCAAAACTTGCGGCCAACGAGCGGCTTGCATTTGTTTCAGCCCCAGCCTAATGCAACTTATTGAATTTTCGAGTGCATGGCTTAGTTGATTTTTTTCTTCCTTTAATTAATGCAGCCAGTTGCACTTAGACCTGCACAACCACACACACACACACAGTTATTTATGTACAGATGTAAATATGAGTTCATGAAAGAGCGTCTTTTGTTTTGCTGCCTACTTTTGTGCGCAAGTCGTGACAGCCGCAAAGTATGCAGCGCGACTGCGACTGCAACTGACATTGACACCGGAATTGGTAGAACGAGAAATGAATAAGTAAGAAAAAGACACAGCACGAAGAAGCACGCAAAGAGGAGAATGGCAGGCAGAATGGTAGGGAGCGGAAGGCAGGCGAACATGTAACAATATTGCAGCTGCAATTTAATCTAATTAACTTATGACATTTACCCGTGGCTTGAACTACTGTGCCAGAAAAGCAAACAACAAAAATAATGGTAAGAACCGTCAAATGGAGAGGGATCCGTGAGATGCAGCCGGAAAGGGAGCGGTACACATCAAAAAATGGGATTTATTATTATTTGGGATAACTAAATATATCGAAACAAATTCTAGAATGAAAGTAAACTGATACAAAAGTGATTCAGACACTAAAAAACATACTTGTACTCCACCGAACTTCTTCCTTAGAAGAGAAAGGTGGTCCATGGCATAGGGAAGAAGTTTTGCATAGAAATTTTAGCATTTTGCGTAGCATTATAAACTCATTTTCACAAACTGCGGAATACTTAGCAGCTGTACAGAAAAAATGTAAGTTATTCAGTCCAATTTCACTGACTGAATGTAAGAAGCGACTGGATAAATGAATGAATTCATTTGATTTCCCCAGCAATATTCATATTTTACTGCTTTCCACGCGGAGCACTCTCCCCCCATCAGAGCCACAAAGCAGGCGCTCCTCTTGTACTTGTAATTTATAACTTTCTGTCAATGGCATTTGAAGTGGGTGACATTAAAGCAGTGATGCTTGTAAATATGAAGAGTGCACTTGCAAAAGTTTATTGAATAAGATATGAATACAAGTATAACCATATGACATTGCTCAAAGAGAGTATGAGCTTACTTGACGATCCCATCATCCTGCACTTCCAGAACCATGAAGCTGCTTGTTGGCAATCGTTATTATCAGAATAATATCTAGGGTTTTTCAAGGGTCATTAAAAACAATTATAATTTTGTTTATTAAAGCATTTATTGTGGTAAGAAATTTACAAATTAAAATAATAGATTATACCTCCATTTTTTTTTAACTTATTTTCGTTTGAAAATCTCTTTGTATTAGCTGTTTTTATATGAATGTAACGCACAGGAGAGGCAGGAGCCGCCGTTTAAATATCCCCAACCAAGCCCCGTTTTCCACCCGCAGTTTGGGCCATTTGGCAACTCACGAACGCATCGCTAACGTGCCACAAAGAGAACTGCCGCGAAACTGCCAACAAATACTCGTATGCATGAATTCCCCATAAGCGGCTTTAGTAATTTTGAACACTTTGCCACCCCCATTTCTGGGGGCATTCCATTCCGGTACAGTTTGCGTACTGCTGGGCCACAGCCACAGCCACGGACAGGCATAACCTTCAGCCTTCGGCCAGGCCCAGCCTGTCACAGTTACCTGGTCTCCCACATTACCTTTGGCGCCATGTGCACGGCCCATAAATTCCGCTCAAGCGACAAGCTCAACAAATTTTTACTATTCACATATTCTCCCCACTTATTGTCACCTACATTCCGCCATTCTGCCATTCTGGCCGACAGTCGAAGCGAAATTGTGGATGGACTGCCACAGGCCATGGTTAGTAAATGTCGGAACGTCGCGGCCATAAAACCGCCTGCTCTTTATGGATAAATACTCGTGCTGGGAAGGAAGCAAAAGCAAGAGCAAGAGCAGAGTGAGTGTGGCAGAGCTTCCCAGGGTCTCGATGACAATTAATTGTTTAGTTGCAAACTTAATTGATAAATTGATGGACATTTAAATGCCCGGTCGGAGCCATTAGGGGGCCGAATCAGCATCAGCAGTGGCAGTGGCAGTGGCATCGGCATCGGCAGCATAATAATGTCAGGCAATGCCAGCGACCATTTTTGGTTGGCCCAGGCACTGGCTCTGGCTCTGGCTCTGGCTCTAGCTCTGGCCGGAGCAAGACAATGCAAATTTCAGACCAGATTCCATTCCCCGACATGGTTGCCCATTTTGGCCGGCCACTGCAGAGGCCTCTGGCATTGAAATTGCCAGCGACAACAGCCGCCTGGCTGCCCGCCCAATGAAGCTATTATTTGTGGGCCCAGGGAACACAATTGCTGCCTCCCGGCCTCCACTTCCACGTAGGTGTCACTTACATAAATGGCCAACGGTACGGGCTGGCATCGGCTGGCATCGGCTGGCATGGGAGGATTGGCTAAGCTAATCGAGTTCGGGAGCCAGTTTCGGCCTGCCCCCGCCGCACGTGCCCGCTTGTCTTTCACTTGTCTGGACGGACGGGCTGTGTGGCGGTGCCACGGCCACGGGAGCACTTTTCGCAATTAGCTCAACGAAATTATCCGAGTATCTGTTGCTATCGTGTAGCTGTATCTGTGTCTGTATCTGGATCTAAGTGTGTTTGTGTGCAACTGTTGCATGCAACAATTTAACTAGATTAGCCCCCATCGTCGCGTCGATTGTTCTCGACTACATGCATCCAGCACTGGCTGCTGCTCCATAAAAATGGCATTCCTGACGGAAGACGGAAGACTCCTGGTCGTCGCCGTCGTCTTCGTGGTCTAATCTAAATGTTTAGCCTAGACATTTGATGGCCAACATGCGCCGTCTGCAGTTGAGTGGCAGCTCCAGCACCGCTGTCAATCGTCATCGTCTTCCAGTGCCGCCAGCTCGAACGGTGGCACTTACAGTTGCACTTGCGGATTGGGGATTGAGGATTGGGGACCAGCCGCCGCCGCAGCAGCAGCAGCAGCAGCAGTCAGCAGAGGCAATTATCGTAATCCAGGCACAAGGTGGGCGTGTGGTCTGGGACTACCGAATCCCGACTGATGCCGCATTAACCCATTGACCTTGTTACGGGGGGGCGTTGCGGCCCAATCGGTTCGTGGCACGTTTTTGCGCCACATTTTGCAGCTCTTTTGTTGGAAGGAGGATGGTCCAACAGCAGCCACGACACCCAGGAAAAATCAATCGCGCAAATCTTATCATTAAAACATCAAAAGCTGCCAGTTGCCAGCATGTAAATGTTGTCAGGCAGCAACTTAATTTCCAGCAGGCCCCGAAGACGAAGACGACGACGCGACGACTACGACGACTACGACTACACAGCTGCAGAACATCAGCGGCAATCAACCGTAGACAATCAAATGGAGAGGCAGCCCCGAACAGCAAGGCAAGCAAATGGCCAAGCGGCCAAACGGCCAAACGGCCAGGATAAAATCAGCAGGTGCCAGCCAGGCAACAGCAGCGAACATCAGCAGCAACATCGGCAACAGCAGCAGCAGCAGCAACATCGGCAACAGCTAAGACTTTTCCGTCAAATGGTGACAACCGGTTGTGGTGATTTTTCAAAATCGCATTCGTGCTGGCAACTGTAGATGTAGATGATGAGCAGGATTAGCCCCAACATTGACAACGCACCCATACCACACTTTTCCGGCATTTCCTCCTCCATTCGATGCTTCATCTGATGCTCTGCTACTCCTCCTCCTCATCACATCTCACCGACTGAGTGACTGACATGCAGAAATTATGCTCTTTGCCACATGGCAAACTCATTAGATGCCTTTGGCTACTTAACACCCCGCCGCATTGGCGTGCAAATGCTAATCAATGTCAATTGCAATTAAATGTGTGTGTGTTTGTGTGTGTGGGGGCACACTGGGCCAGGATCCACCGATAAACATATGGAATTCGTTGGCAAATACTCATATTTTACTATTTATTTATTTCAAGTAACTTCAATTACTCTTCGAACGGATTACAAATATCAGGGAAATTAGTAAAGTTAATTTTTAATATGAAAATATAAAGTTTTCGATGGTTTCTTTTGTTGTTAGTGGCTTAAGTCGTACTCCAACATATTTGATCCACATGGGATGTTAATATGAAATTTTCTTTAATCTCTCTTAATCACAAGACCAAACAATTTTACGGACAATAAAGGGACTGGAAAATTTTTGTTCGCTATAATACCATGTGACAAAATGGAAACTTTTGAATAAACTCTGCACGAGACAAAAATTGGGTTGTAGACCGCGATGATTAGATCATTTCCTCATACTTATAAATTGCCATATATACCCAAACATCTATAAAAAAAAACCGCGATTTGGCGACTGTGCGTCCTTTCATAATTTTCACTCAGCATCTGGTGCATCGATATCCACAAAAAGTGCATTTTACGACCTTTCACAGGATGTTTTATAGAAATAGTATTTTTCAGGCAGTATGGGATATATACATACATGTACCAGCTGACCTAACATTCATTAATTGAATGAGCGAATGATTTCGTTCGTCTCGTGGCATTAATATTCACGCAATTGCGACAGGCTCACAAGCACATTTTCGTTACTTACTAGAATCGTTCGTCCGTTAATTCTGCTCTACTTTTTCGCATTTTTCTTGCTTTATTCGTTTGCTGGGACAAACTGGGCACATTTTAGTTCTTACACTAAAATATGGTGGGTCGTAGTAGGAAGGTAAGCAATTATCAAAAAACTATTCACAGACCCACCAAAAAAGTACACACAAAAATTTCATAAAAATCAGTCTAGCCGTTTTGGGAGGAACAGAAACACAAAACATCTGGACACGTGATTTTCATGTATTAGAAGATTATATGTAGTAGGCAGACAAAGCAGTAAATTGTCATATACGTATTCCGAATTTTCACAATTTTCCTGGCATTCAAGCTATCCAGAGCAGTATTATTTACGTCTTCAGCATTTTTATTTTAAATTCTTAAAAAAAAAAAACAAAAATAAACAAAAACAGAAGCAAGTACAAAATTCGAAATTTTAGTTCAATATTTCCGTAAATCCCAAATCAACGATTGCCAAAGAACTTGCACAGAAAGAACAGAAATGTCTTTGATACGGATGGTACGGAACTCCAAATTTCGGCATGTCTATGGACAGGCGCTGAAGCGAGAGCAGTGTTTCGAGAACATACGCGTCTCCAAGACCAGCTGGGACTCCACTCTCTGCTGCGTCAATCCGAAGTTCCTGGCCATCATACTGGAAACTTCGGGCGGCGGGGCCTTCATCGTCCTGCCACACACTATGACTGGACGCATTCCGTCCGACTATCCGCTGGTGTCCGGGCACAGGAGTCCAGTGCTAGATATCGCCTGGTGTCCGCACAACGACAATGTGATCGCCTCCGCGTCCGAGGACTGTACGGTCAAGCTGTGGGTAATACCAGACGGAGGTCTGAAAACCACCCTGACCAAGCCCGCTGTCGACTTGGTCTACCATCAGCGTCGGGTGGCCCTTCTGCTGTGGCATCCCACGGCCAACAATGTTCTGCTTACCGCCGGATGGGACAAGAAGGTCGCCATCTGGAATGTGGGAACTGGCAAGATTCTCGTTCAGATCGACACCCATCCGGAAGTCTTGTACAGTGCCTGCTTCAACTGGAACGGCACGAAGCTGGTCACCACCTGCAGGGACAAAAAGATCCGAATATTCGACCCTCGCACCGCCAAACTGGAGAGCGAGGCAATGTGCCACGAGAGCGCCAGAGCCTCGCGCGCCATCTTCCTGCGCTCAGGCCTGATATTCACCACGGGCTTCAACCGAGCTTCGGACCGACAGTACACGCTCCGCGATTCGCAGGCCCTCGGCGACAGCATTGCCAAGGGCGTTCTGGACGTAGCGAGTGGTGTCCTGTTCCCGATGTACGATGGGGACACAAACATAATATATCTGTGCGGCAAGGGCGACCTCGTGATTAAGTTCTTTGAGGTGACGCTGGAGCCACCTCTTGTGCACTACATAAACTCATTCCAGACGACGGAGCCGCAACGCGGCATTGCCATGATGCCGAAACGCGGCTGCGACATCGCCGCCTGCGAAGTGGCCAGATTCTATCGCCTGCAGAGCAACGGCCAGTGCCAGGTGGTGTCGATGACGGTGCCCCGCAAGTCGGACCACTTCCAGGAGGACCTCTACCCCGAGGCGCTGGCAGCGACCGCCGCCCTAACGGCTGAAAACTGGATAGGAGGGATGGACGCAGAGCCCGTTACCTTCTCTCTGAGGGAGCACTTTTTATCCAGCAAGGCGCTGCTGGCCGCCAACATGAGCAATGTTGAGAAAAGACAAAAAAAAAAGATTATAAATGCCCCAAGTATTCGGAGCTCCGGCGGCAACGGAGCCGCATCCACGGGCGCCGCAGTTTCACGGGACCGTGTGTCTCGTGCAGCGATTATGTGGGAAAAGATTATGATCAAGAATAAAGCGAAACAAATTGATTAAATGTCGAGGATACATGGATAGAAGAGAGGCCTCTTTGTGTAACACAAACCCGACAGCTGTTATAATTAAATGTTTCGTTTGTATTTGTGTCTTAATATATGTTTTCATTTACCTTTCAATTCATGGGGGGGGGCCATCTTCTTTTATGGTTACATATATTTGACAAATTCTGGATATGGATTATGATATTTCTTAATATAAAATCTAAGCCCAATTGTTTCTTTGAGCTTTTGCCTCGAAAGTGCTTGGAAAATGCATGTTTCCAAATTAATTCCTGTTGGATTCCCTGAAATCTTCTGACAATATATAAGAGCAATTTCCTGCCATCAAGCAAATTGAATTAAAATTCTTTTTAAGCATTGTCATTACTTTGAATCTTGCCTCCACTCCCCGAACAGGCAGCCGACAGAGCGGAGAGGAAAACACAAGAAATGCGCTCTGATTTTCCTCGGCCAGAGCTGGCGACACGTCCACGAAATAAGTCGCCTAATAACTTCATCTTCATTGGCCGGGCCGGGCCGGGCCGGGTCGGCGATTTGTTGGCTGTTATATATCAGCCTTGCCACACGACAAAACGCTGGCCAGGACGAAGCCGAAAGCGGGTAGCGTTTTACAGTTTTGTCTGTGCTGCGGCTGCTGCTGCGTCAGCGACTGTTGCAAGTTGCTGATGCACCTGCAGCTGCGGCAAAAGTGGCTAGCAATAAATCTCAATTTAAATGGCGCCCCAGCATGCGTGGCCAAAACGGTGCTTGATGCTTGATGCTGGCCTTCTACTGGTTTTCCTTCAGCTTTCTTTTGCCTCTTTTTCCCCATTCTTTCTTTTCTTCTTTCCATCTTTCCGTCTTTCTTTCTTGGGGCTCGCTCATTTGTAGCAGCGCGCGTCAAATTTGTTGCAGAACCAGTTCAGGCTTGGAGAGGAGGCACATTCGAACTGTATCTCTGGTGTCCGTTGCATTTCGAAATGCGATTTACTGTGCCAAAGCGCGATCATTATCCTAACGCAATTTATGCGCCCCAGCCGCGCCCCTCGCCCCACGCCCCACACCCCACGCCCAGCCTAATTGCAGCTAGCTTGTTGCAGTTGCAGTTGCAGTTGCATTGTTAACTGCCTTTTGCGTGATGTGGTGCGGTGTGGTGCGGTGGCAGTAGCCAACCGCAATCACAAAGATGCAACAACAGTTCCTGTAATGGCGATAATCATTATAAAAATCGAACGCGACTCAATAACAGCAGCTACAAAGGCAGGCAGCCATGTGGCAGCATCGAGTGGCACTGCAACTGGTTCTGCAGGCGTCCCAGTCCAGGGCCGGGGCCGGGCCCGGACCTGGACTGTGGCATTAGCAGACAATCTTAGGCCTTTGTCTTCCTGCCATCAATAAGATCGTTTGCCAACGACATTGATCCTCCTCCTGGCCAGCCAGATACGGGCATTCCCGTATGTATTAACATAGCCATCAACGGATTTGTCGGTCTTTATCAATTACGCTTGCTGCATTCTGCATTCAGCATTCAGCATTCTGCACTCTGCATTCTTCTCTCCGCTTTCTGCATCTTTGCCACATTTGCGAGTACAGCAAGTGGCATCGACAGCGACATCGACTTTGACATCTCTCCAACAGCCTCAGCAGCCCCTTTCCATTCCTCTCGATCGACGATCGACGATCGAAGATCGCAGATCGAAGATGATGGTGGTGCCTGCCCAGGTAGGATGTCTAATCCCCGCTATACAGCCCGCTGACAGCCCAGGCTGATGTGTGATTGAGATTTATTTGGGAAACGTGTGGGTTGAAGGCACTAGAGATGGAATCTTCTTCCAGGAGATACAGCAGAAAAGGCCAACATCCTATAACAAGTGCATTGAGACCAGTAGAACTACACGGAAATCCGCAGAAATATGGATACAATTTCTGAGGTCTCATTAGTTCATATTCCGCCATAATAGAGTATTATTCCTTGTTCCTTTAAGGTGTGACATTTGCATTACTGGTAGCAGTATCTGCCATAGATTTATATTTCTTTATCCCCATCTCCCAGTCTAATCAGAGTTCACACTCGGCCCAACAAATCCACTTATAAGCTGTCTGGATCAGAGCAATATAAATGTTACATCCGCAAATCTGTGTTACACGACACTCTCCTGGGTCGCGTCCCCGAATGGATGATGGATGATGGACGATGGAGCGCAGCATTTTGGGCAGGACAAACAATACCTCGATTTTCCAATCAGCGAGCAAAGGGGGAGGGGGAGGAGCATTTCTGCTGAGTGGATTATAATTTCTGCACTGACAATCGTTGGGGAAGGCATCAGGTGGGTCGACTGTGGAGCAGCAGAAACAGTTAGCCAGTTAGAGATCTTTCAAGGACACATAACGGGGCAGCCGAGTGACAGCTGTGCTGAGGCAATGATAGCGGTAAACGTCGCACACACACACACATGCTGCACAGGGGCATCGGACACAGATGCACTCGGAGAGTGAACAAGAACAACAAGTGCAGCTGGGAATGGCCACAGCAATGGCAATGTCGTCTTCGGGCCAGCCACACGACAGCCCAGCAGATAACTCACTTTATAAAAATTTGAACAGCCAGCGGAGCCAAGCCAGCGGACACCGAACCACATAGATGGGTCCAATGGATCCAATGGAACCCCTGGAACCCGCGGAACCCCTGCAACCCGGGCAGCCAACATAACAGGGAACAATAACGAGAACAAGCAGCAGCCTTGATACTCAGGCGATAACAGGGAGGCAACAGGCACAGCCACTGCCACAGCAACAGCAACAACGACAGCAGCAAAAAATGGAAGATGGAAAATGGGAAATCTATAGGTACGGCTGCCGAGCGAAAAGGAAGCAAAAATCGAGGAATTTTCAAGTGGATTACCCAGTTTTTTTTTTGTTCGTTTCGTTCTCTCTGGTTCTGTTTTTTTTTTTCCTTCCTCTAAGCTGTGCAGTTGCAACGTGAAAATAAATAAACTTGTGGCATGATTGGGTCTGCATGATTAGTCACATGCTGAATGGAGCCACAGGCGGGAGGGGGGGGGGGCAACGAGGTGGGGAGCTGCTGCCAAGCTTAATAGAATTGATACGAGTGGAAGCAAGGCCGGCCATAAGATACGCGAAAGATAGCCACCATCAACAGACAACAGGCAGCAGGCAGCAGGCAGCAGCAACTGCAATGCCATTTATGCCAGCAGCAACTGCAACTGCAACAGCAACAGCAGCCATAGCAGCCGAAGCAGCCGAAGCAGCAGCAACAACAGTTATTGTAACAATAAAATTAGCTAACGATATAAAGGCAAGGCAAGGCAAGGCAAGGCTAAGCAAGCAACAATAACGGGAGAAAGAAAACAAGAAGAGGCAACATCTAGGGGCAAGAGGCGCAAATGCGGATCAGGAACAGGTGGCAAACGTTGCACGACCAAACGATGAAAGAACGGCAAATGCTGATGCTGCCGCTGCCACTGCCACTGCCGCTGCTGCAGCTCCTGGTCCTGGTCCTGCTCCCATCGAGTTCAACTCGCTCCCAAGTTAGTGCCGCATGTAAATCATATTCCAGCCATTCCGTCTCTCTTTCTCTGTCTGTCTCGCTCTTTCTCTGTGTTCTGTGTTTAAATCCCCTGCCAAAGGCTACCGAAAATCTTCTCTGAAGGTTGCAACACAGGAAAATAATCCTTAATTTCCTTGAAAGTGCTAGCATATATTCCGAGTATACATGTGTATATTGATCACTGTTATTAATATGATTTCATTCACTAATCACTAAAGCAATCAATCTTTCTTATGGATTATCCTACATCACAAATGTTGTTATATTTCATAGATTTTTCCAAACAAAATTCAACCAAACATCAAAGCTTCTAGTTTAATATTTTAAGTTTTCACAGAACCCTCATTTGGCCAAGATAAAACAATCGATCTGATCTGAAAGGGTATCTAAAGATACGACTTTCCGAGGCCAATATTCCTTTCCAGTTTGTTCTGTTTTATTGCGCTTTATTTGGTATTCAATTTTCAAGAGAAATCTTTGAAATTGAACCCAACAGCAGCAAACGGGGCAGCAGCAGGCAGATTCTAGGGCAGTCCTACAATTGGTAATTGCCTTTTGCCTTTTGCCTGTTGCTGTTGCTGTTGCCACTGTTTCCAGGCCTACTCTTTTAGCCAGAAATTTATTGATTGTCTGGTTCACGCTTTCCTTGTTCCTTGTTCCTTGTTGGCCTTGTTGACCGTTGTCTCCATCGTGGCTTCGTTTCTGCTCTTGGCTCTGGACATATGCCGGACTGCACTTGTTGCTGTCATGTACTTCAATTATTTTATTAACTTATTCCCAGGCCAATGAAGACATTCCACATGCTAATGGTGTCGGAGTGCAGATGAAAATGTTTCAATTATCGAACGGAAATCGAAGATCAGAGGGTTGGAATGAGTAATAATTTTCAAATATTTTTAATCATTTATTTGCTCAGCCAAAAATGTTCTCTGCCTAATTGACTTTTTCCAATTAAAATTAAAAAACGCTTCGACTGGGCACTCAATTCCCGCGTTCGTTTGTTGTTTATGCTGTGTCTGCTTATATTAATTGAATATATTTAAATAATTCCAAACATCATCCATCATAACTAATGACAGTCCACGGGGCAGCGCAAGAAAACTCGTGGAAAAAATCAATTTACATAAAAAATGCATACGCCATGGCGCCCAGAAATGGGTGAGGAGAAGAGCACGCTCAAGCCAAGAAAATATAAGCAGCTAGAGAAACAAGAAAGAGGAAAACAAGTAAGAAAGGAGAGAAGAGGCAGGAAAATCTGCTGCCAGTCCATTCGATGGTCACTCAGCTGGCCATTGAAGCGGCAAATGCGATGCAGATGCAGATGCGTGCACCATTAGAAAGATCCCCAATGGGAATGGGAATGGGAATAGGAATGGGTATAGGAATGGGAATGGAAACGGGAAAGGCCAGGGAAGGAATGGAATGGAATGGAAGGGAACGGGAACTTGCTTCGATCGCTCGTTGGGTCTGACTGCAGCGATACCGTTAGGCCGCAGCGTGAGGCATCTGCAGCAGCATCCGCCAAGTTTCATTGATGCTCGGGCCAAGTCGCAGTCCCCGTCCCCATCCCAGCTCAACCCCGAGGTCCAGGTCCAGGTCCAGGCCAAGTCAATCAGGCAGTCAGTCAGTCAGTCAGACATGCGCAGGGAATACTTGAACGACGACTTCGTCGCTGCGGCTGTGTGCGGCAATTGCTGCACAAAGTTGCCCAATGGGACGCCCCAAGGATCAATGGCAGGTTTATGCCGTTATTGGCCATTGCCGTTCTCTAATGCATGCTAATTTTATTTACCCGCCAAATTATGGCTATTATTAGACCAGTCCATAATCGAGCAGAGCCAAACTTTGGTTGCAAGACGGTTGCATGGGAGCATATAACAGATATAGTTGCTCCCAATGTTATCGGATGTTTTCCGATTTTCAACGTATTTTCGCGTATTCACAAATATTAATTAGGAATACCATACGACGTATATTCGATCGATTTATGGATATTTTCCTAGCTATTACTTTTCATGGTTCAAGCGCAAAAACATGCCAGGTTTTCCACATTTAGAAATATCTTCTTCGCAATTACCAAACTGATTTATCTGGCCCACTAATTGATGTTCCAGCTGCGGCGATTTTTGGGCGCAACTCTGTCGAAACACCTGCAACCCATAAGCCGATAGATACTTTCAATTGAAAATGAGAAACGAAACTCCATTTTGGCCACCGATCGGGCCCCAGTGCAGGCTCGGACTCAGCTTTAGCTCTGGCGATTAGTGTGCAACAAATTGCTCAGATTTATTACGCGCGGCAGCAACAGGAGAAGCCACAGCAGCAACAACAACAACAGCAAAAACAGCAGCAGCAGCAACAACAGCAACAGCAACAACAGCGTCGGCTTATCAAGAGTCTTGCCAATTTTGGCAACGGCGACGGCTGCGTTATGAATTATTGGACACTATTGAGTGCCGCCGTGCGCGGCGTGCTACCAAATTTGTGTGCCGCGGCTGCCCGGAGGACCTGCTGGCATATCGGATGCTGCGGCCTGGTGCCGGCGACAACAGCAACAGCAACAACCACAGCAATTTGTCAGCGCAGTCGCAACGTGTCTGCCGTGCAGTTTGGGCAAAGCCAATGCCAAATATGGCCAGACCATGGCGAATGCCTCTGCAGAGAGTCTGGCCAGCTGCCTTCGACTTCGACTTCCACTTCGACTGCGACTTGGAGTTCTCCTTCTCCTTCTCCTAGGAGGCTGTGCACTTGCCTATGCGCATTTATCGTTTACGTTATTTCTTGGCCGCTAGTTTTCCAGTTAGCCTCAGTTAGCTGTGCTGCATTTGGCTCAAAGTGAAAGATTTACGCGGCCTCAACCTCAGCCTCAGCCTCGACACTGGCTCTAGCTCTGGCTCTGGCTTCCCTTGCCCCAGCTTCAGCTTCAGATACAACTCCTCGGCTGCGCATGCGTGCCGTTATGGTTTATTTAATGCGTTTTGAAAGTGCATTTTCATGTTCGATGAGATTGATGAGAAAATTTGATTTATTTTTTTCTCTCTGCCTGCACATCGTATACTTAGTATCGTTGCTTCTCCCATTCTTCCTCCCATTCACCCATCCCCCTCCCATCTTTCGGCCCTGCCTGCCTGCCTGCCTGCCGCTCTGTCAGTTACATTTGCAGGTTGCGGCATTTTGTCAGAGGGACAGTTAGAACTGAAGGCAGCCACGGACGCGGCCTCGGACTGCCCGTTAAATTGTTCATCGATCTCGGCAAGATCTTGGCCATCGACAATCCATATGCCATAAATGGCCTGGCCTGAGAATTTCGCAGTGGCATCTGCGGTGCTGTGATGCGGCTGGGAAATGTATCGGCTGCCATGCTGGGGCTGGGCATCGCTTGCATAACTTTTGCCATATAAAATGGTTAAAAAATTGACCAAATGGCCCAAGTCAATTGTCATTAGGAAAAAAGTCTAAATGTGGCCAGGGTTCAGCCAACTTTCTGCGGCAGGGAGAGGCTTTCCTCGGCACTCCATTAAATTGTCCCGGCCTTAATGCAGCCATAAAGGCTTTGAGCATCCCGTCGAGAGCCAGCAGCCAGCAGCCGGCAGCCAGCAGCCGCCACTTTGCAACAATGTTGGCAATATTAGTTGCCCCGGCCAATTAATTACACGATCGTAAAATCAATTTCTAAATGTATTGATAACATAGATAAAGGCCAATGAGGCGGCACATAAAAATGTTCGCTGCTCTCTGTTCGCGGTTCCCTGTTGTCGCTTTTTTTTCGCTTCCCGGTCCCGATCACGATCTCTGTTCTGGCATTAATAAACGCATCGTTAAATGCTGCTACGGCAACAGGAGCAACCGCAGCCGCAACCGCAACCGCTGCCACAGCGACAAAAACCGTAAACCGAAGCGAATCTCGTTATAACTGGCCACCTCTGCCACGATCCGATCCTACCGATCCTGCCGATCCCTCCGCTAACTGCTTATTACATAAAATTCACACACCGCAGGGGGGTCAAGCTGCAGGGGCAGTGCCTTCAGATGCTTTGTCAACGCAGGCCAAAGGAAACCGGGTCCCAAGGAACAGACAAACACTGAGAGAAATGCAGCCTTAGGTGTGTGTGTGTGTGCCATCAGCTCTTGAAATATCAAGCACTGGAAACCTTTCTCAGTGTAATCGAAGAGAGAGCGAGAGGGAACGGATAGTTTTTTTTTCTATCGCATGTTGCATAATTTTTATTAATGCACACATTTTTACGATGCCATGTGGATGGAACCTTTTTACGATCCCACCTAACGATTGGCCCGTCCGTCCAGTGTCTCTTCAGTCCTTAATACTATTCTCCAGCCACTACGGGTAGGGGTACGGAGGGGTACGGGTAGGGGTACGGCTATTGATGAGGAGGGGCTGTGGCTGCGGCTGCGGCTGCGGTGCAGCAATTGCCAATTGGTTTTGGGCCTTAACAGCATTTCTGCTTCTGCGGCTCTTGTGTGGCGCTGCTTTTACGACCAGTTAGTGGTGCCGCCTCGCACTGTTTGCTGCTGGCTGTTTACTGTTCGCTGGTAACAATTTCAATTGCAACAATTTACAATTAGCCACGTTTGTGCTCCATTTCGTTGTCGCTGATTATTGCAAAATGAGACAGCGATCCCGATCCCGATCCCAGTCTCCGTCTCCGTCTCAGCCTCAGTCTGCGGCCCAGTCTTGGCCACTTCGTTGGCGTCTAACGGTCAAAAAAGAAAAGCAGAGGAAAAATGCACAAATGCTGTCCCCAGCTGCCCCAGCTGCCCCAACTGCCGCAGCGATGGGCAATTAAAATTGCAGTCTCCAGTCGGTTCGCCAGCTAATTGCGCCCCACTCCGACTAGGCACTCCGCACTCCGGACTCCATCTAAGTCCACATCTCTCCGGGGTCCGTGCTCCGTGCTCCGTGCTCCTTCTCCTTTGGCGGCACCGACTCCTCCTCCACCACTGTTGGGGGCCGCCTTTGTCTGGGCTTCGCTCATTCGTAAATCAATTGTTCTCCTTGGCTGAAATCTTAATCGATAGCAGCTACTGTTCCTCTCGGTTACCTTCAGTCGCAGTCGCACTTGGACCCTCCAGCAACCTACCACCCTACCACCCTCCCACCTGCCATTGGTGCTTTTCCATATTATTTCCACATTTTCCAACATGACTGGCTGGCCGCCCACTTGGCCGCCCGTTCGGGCCTTGTGCTTGTAATTTTAGTTCTTGGCTTTTACTCTTCGCTTATTCCGCCCACTCCTGTTCGTGACCTTGACCAAGAAACAGCACTGCACCCCCTTTCTCTCTGCCCCTGTGGGTGTGTGTCTGTGTGTGTGTGTGTTGGGGGGGGCGTGGCGTGGCAGTTGCGTGCGCTGGAAACGTTTCATTGCATAACCCGCTGCGACAGACCTTCGAATTTCGAGGGAAGCTGCCGCAACTTTGTTCCCATTCCGCAGATCCATCCCCAATCGAATCGAGCGGGAGAGTTGAGTGTCAATAATTTGACGTGTACGTGCTCAGCTGTCATCTGACGGCTTCACGGTAATCACTTGGCCCGCTCGTAATTCAGTTTTAGCTGCTGCACCGCCAAGCAGACGCTGCACCGCGTCCCAGCACCGCTGTAAGCTGCAATTTGATAAACGTGCCGACATTAATGCCGCCTGACATGAAAAGCCAGCCGCCTTGCGTCTGCAGTTGCCGGGGAAATTGCTCTTTAAGCTGCTGGAGAAGCAAAAAGAAATTCCACCAGGACACCACGGAACACCAGGAACAAGCACGAGAACACGAACCGGAACAAGTGCAAAACAAGAGCTTCAAGGACACACAGACACCTCCCTGGGCTTGGCAGGGAGTTTCCGTTTGCGGAGTGGACATTCCGTTGGAAAGGACACAGGCTGAAGGAATCTTTATTGCATTTTCCCCAACAGCTTTATTCAACTAGGTCCACTTTCAAAGGTTCTTCCTCTCCTCACAGGACTCTGTGCCAAGAGCAGAAAATCGACTTGTAATACTTGTAACGATTAGGAAGGCTTTTCCGAAATGTTTCTCATAGGCTCAAGGCTCTTAAATTAGCTAAAGAATTCGCGACTTATTCCTTCAATTTCCTGCACAACAACCATATATTATATATTATTTGGGTAAAATTCTCTCCAAGCTACAAAGCAGTTGTATGGGGTAGAAAACAAAATAAAAACAAGTTGTTTTAAGCACCTGTTCGATAAAGCAGCTTCTAAGAGCTCTTAAGATATTTAAGATATTTTTACCATCTCTTCTAATAACCTATATCCGAGTTCCCCCATATTTTTCGTTGCTCTCAGAGCAGGCACGCTCAGACACATGTAACTCTATTACTGCTTACATATTTTCCAAGGCTATGCACTTTTCCTACTCCCAGTGAAAATGGTGATACATATGATAAGAGACTCTCTATTTTATCTCTACTTAATTTGGCTAATATATCCTGTGTAATAGTGCTTGTAATTTCGCCCAAATTCACGTACATATATTCCTACACATATCCGATCTCGTGACAAGTTGGAAACAGTTTTTAGTGGTGTGGCCACCCCAATTGATGGATAGAATGTGTTTTACAAGCAATTGGAGCATTTACTTTAATGCAGACATCATTTTGGCGGGACTCATCCGTGGCCGGTTGCCTGTAATTTCGGGCTGTAGGCCAGTTTACCGCTGATGACCCTAATTAAAAGCAACCCCATAACCCAAACAGAATTTCACACGAACCGCAAGCCAGACCACTAGACCACTGGAATAGAGATGTGAGCCACGTTGGGGCCTTTATGATCAGAGGCATAAACCGCATCAGAAGCGACTTTGCAGCATCGTGGCATCGGGGCATCGGCTGCAGCATCTGCATATGGAGCTGAGGCGCGCTGCAGCTGTACTCTGTTCGGGCAGCCGTGTTGCAAGTGGCAACTTTTACGACTGCCATTGCCAGTTACAGTTAACATTATTAGATCCAGCCCCGCCAACAACACGAGCAGCTACAACCCGTCCCCGGTCTTCGGTTCCCGGTCCCCTGTCGCGGACAACAACTGCGAGTGGTGGCCGCTTAATGACTTTAATAATCCTGTCACCGATCATTAAAAAATCTCTGCGAACACACAAAAGAAATTCCATGGCAGCTTCAATCAAAATAAAGTACGCGCTCTTCCTGCTCCATCTCCATCTTCAACTGAAACTTGGTCTCGGTCTCGGTTTCGGTCTTGGCCATGGCCAGCTCAGGGGGCCACTGGTTTTGTTTTTTTTTTTTGGTTTGAGCAGTCTAAGACACGGCCAAGAGGACTGCTGTGGCTGGCGACGCTGCGCTCTCTCGGCTCTGTTTGTTCTCACGTGGTATTCAAATTTTAACAACATTTTAATGATAACCTCGGCGAACATTAAAACTCATTCAGCCATAATAAACATTAATAACACTTTAATCCATGGTGGGGTGCGGTGAGGGGAGGGGATGCGGCTTGGGGGATGCGCTCAATGCATGTGGCATGTGGAGAGATGCAAGATTGAAGCTGCAACTTGGAGACTTTCCTGCCGCGCGGCTGCAGCTGTGCGCCAGCGCTATCAAAATAATCAGAGAGCGAGGAAGACGGACTAGGCGACAGAGGAGGAAAAGGACAGGGTAGATAGATGCCTTTAAAGCAGTGCACTCGTGCACTGAGAAAAAACTAATCAACGGAAACCTATTGCAAATATCACCGAAGATTATCCGTAGAACTTACAAATTTTCAAATTTTGTGGATATTTATGGAGCAGTTTATTGGTATATTTAATTCTTCGGTGCGGCTATTGCAAAAAGATGATTTCTTCAGCAAAAAAAATAAAAAATAATCATTAAAAAATAATACATGGAATAATTTTGAATAATTACAAAAATCCACTGAGAATTGATCGCAGCGTCCTGCAAAGTCCTTGAAAATAGTTGAATAACATGTATCATGCTCGAAAAGGTAACACAGGGGATATGGGGGTTCTGACATGTGTACCTTATGTTTCCTTGGGGTAGCTAAATCCCAATCCGAGGTTCATTTTTAACTAGGTCATGATTATTTTTAAATAAGCGTAAGAAACTAACATGGCGGATATTTATTTCGCTTTCAAGTCTTTACTCTATGGTTTTTGGGGTCGCCAATTACGAATTTGAATTCCGTTTTCCAAAATCCAATAACACCAAAAATAATTTTTAAAATAAAAACAATTTTTAATAGTTAACAAAATTAATGCCTCTCCACTAAGTAAAAAATTCACTGAAGCTCTTGTACCATGAAGCCTTTATTTATTTATTAAGTGAGAAAGGCTGATCATTTTCTAATTAGCCAAGAACTGATTTAGACTGCATTATTGTCAGGTACAGCCCATATTTATAAGCATTAATGATTCGCGTACGTTTACTTTTAAATGATAAACAGCTTTCAGAATTCGATGATAATTAACAAAACATTTGTGTGGGAAATATATTTAAAAGTTTAAGTGTTCGTTTAATTTCCTATTTGGAAATACAAATAAAATAATGAAAATCAATTGTTTTATATAGTTTTGAAAGTTTTTTGTTACAATATGATCACAACATGATAACCATGCATATATGTATGTAGGTTCAAGATTCATTTGAAATTTTTTGCAGTGTCTTTTGGCCGTCAGCTTGGAATAAATAATAGAGAAACTTGTTGCTGTTTTTGCTGTTGTTGCTGTTGTTACTGTTGTTGTAAGCTGGGCGCGTTGTAAGGCTATAAAAATGCATGTTTGCTAAATCAATGCAACAACTTGGGGGCATGGCAGCAGCAGCAGCAACAGCAGGCAGCAGGCAGCACAAAGGCGTACCACATGGACCTACCTACCTAGCAACCGACCAAGCGGCCAATCGGCCAAGAAACCAACCTGCCCACCTTTCGCCTGGCATCCTTAGAGCGACTGCGACTGCGACTGCGGCTGAGGCTGTGTGCGATCTTGCCACTTACGTAGGCCGCGTGTGGCAGGTTGCCGTTGGAGCCGTTGCCCGTTGCTCGCTGCTCGCTGCAATGGGCTTTGGCCCCATACCAAGGTCTTTGAGCGGTTCTTGTTGGTGGTTGGTGGCTGGTGGCTGGTGGTTGGCGGTGTTGCTGCAACTGCCGCTGCTGGCTGGCAGGCCAGATCATTTTGCTTCCTAGTTGCATGTGGCCCATGTAATTGTGTGTCCATATGTGTGTGTGAGTGTCTGATAAATAGAGGAGGGATGGGGAGAGAGCAGAAGGTGCGGGGCATCCACTTGGCCACTCGCTGTGACTTGGCCTAGCTGTTGGTGGCTCTGGCTCGCTGGCTCTTTGGCTCTCTGATTCTGAATGTCGCTGTCCCTTGGCTGGCCTCAGCATCAGCCTCGACTCCAGCTCCAGCTTCAGCTTCGGCTTTGACTTCGACTTCGACTTGGGCTGGCTCGGTATGCCGGCTAATCGAATTTCCTAGGATGCATTCACTTTGTCATGACAGTTGGACAGGCAGGTTGAGGTCGAGTCGAGGTGGGATCCCAGTCCCAGTCCCATTCCGTGGGCTCTGATCGGGGCAACCCGATTTCAAAAGGTTCAACTTGCATCAACATATGAAGGGGGGAAATGATTGGAGACTAGCAGAAAATATTGTCGACTCTTGTTTCATTATGCGGATGTAGGATATTTCGAATACTTAAATTATTTACATATTTTTCATACAATTTTTTATTTATTTATTGCCTTAATCAAAATTAAGTTTAATATAGATTAATATAAAATAACTAAATTTATTTATATATTTACCCCCTATGCAATAAGCACCAACCCCCGACTCACTCGCTTGTGCCGATATGAGTAATATATAGATCGACGACGAAGACCCAAAAGTATTTTATTTAATAGGGAGATTATTTACATTAGGAATACTATTTTCCTTTTAAATTTATTTGATTGAAATTCAATGTGCATTTTCTTAATTTGTAACTTATAAAAAAAGTAATAAATGAAGTCATAAATTGCAATTATGTATCCCAGAACGATTGGAATAAAAATGTCAATTAAAACTCGATGACTGTCTATCAAGAATCGTTTTACATGCAACCTACTACACGTATTTGCTTACAAGGTTTCATTTAATGTTTATGATTAATGTTTCTCCTTTCTGCTTCGGTTTGATTTTTCCAAGTGCATTAGCCATTCGTGGTTTATCGCTTGTCGCCGCTCGGATTCCATTAGTTTTATTTCATTTATCAGGCAAACATGTTGCCGTTGCTCGCACTCCCCGTCGCTCTGCACTCCGCCCCTTCCACACACAGAGACCAGACATGGCCCAGGGTCTAGGTCCAGGTCCAAGTCCAAGTCCGGAGCCTCCTTTTTGTTGGTTTCTGGCCCCGACTAAGCTCGGATCGCACTAAAAGGTTACTGTACAGGGCTAACTGGCGGGCTGGCTAAGAGCTGAAGTGTTTGCACTGCGTAATAAACATAAAATTCAATTTTCATTAAGATGTTGCCTGATCCCTTGCCATTTACCGTTATCCCATCCCCTTCCTACAGAACGGGTCTAGGTCTAGGGCCAGCAGGAAAAAAGAACCAGTACGAGTATTTCAATAATGAATTCGAGATAAGCGCATTGGCTTCACTTGTCCATGGCCCAGGCCCAGTCCCAGGTCCAGTCCCATGCCCATGTCCAGGCCGCGGTCTAGCCCCAGGTTGGGGCCATTCACTCGCATGCCTCCCCGGCCGCCAGTCCGAACATACGCTGCTAGGAATTTTCATTTTATATAAGAGCCAATCGCAGTGAACCGGACCAACCCCGAAGGTTTCTGCACTGCGAAGTGCACAATTTTCTCACATGGCAGTCGCCTGTCTCTACCTTAGTCGCAGTCGCAGTCGCAGCCGAAGTCTCCTTCTTCCTGTAGTCAGTCCCATTCTCAGTCTCAGTCTCAGTCCGAGTCAGAGTCAAGTTGTCCCTCCAAAAGTTGTAGATTTAAATGAACATGGCGCTGGCCGAGTGGACAACAAGACATCGGCTAATGCCCAGGCCCATGCGTGTTGATCTTCCGCTCCTCGCCCGCTCTTTCCCAGCTCTCGTTACCGTCTCCTTCTACACAGAAAAAAATTCAAGCGAAATGGGTATTAAGTTTGTAGGGAATATTTGAATATTTTCTTGGTGAAAATTGTTCGGAAAATAATTCAATATAATTATATCTTTGCCATTGGAGATGTAGCATTAGAGATCACTGATCTGTGATTAATTTTCATTTTTTCTGCATTTTTTTATTGGCTTTGGGATCGAAGTCTGGTGGGATTTCGGACTGTGTATAGCTCGATCAGGATTGCGGATAGGTTGCCCATAGCTGACACCGTTGACGAACATCATGATGATGCTGGCCGCCGTGATGATGAAGATTAGCGTCGGCTGGCCGATTCAGATTGCAGATGCATCCGCGAACTTATCTGGCAAACAAGTTTCTATCTCTGTCTCTCTCTCTCTCTCTCTCTGTCTCTATTCCTGCTGCATGTTGCTGTTGTTGCAAGTGCAGCGGCAATATTTAAATTGTTTTATACATCGTTGTGCTGTTAGCTGCCTCCTCCCTCCTTCCGCCCTCCTCTTCCCGTGCGTCCTACGTCGTCTGCCCCCTCACTGACTGGGCCAATGGATGTCCTAATGCGTAAGGCTGCAACCTGGAGAGGTGCCTGAACAGGCTGGGGATGGAGATGGAGGTGGGGATGGGTATGGGTATGGGTATGTGGCTTTTGCTTCCTAGTTGGGCTGCAATTTGATTTTCGCTGGCTGTACCTGAAGCTGCTTTAAATTTCCGTTTATGCCTTTTGAAAGCTTGTAAAATGTTAAATGAAATTAAAATTTATTGCCCTGGCAGGCGGCGATTGACGTCTGCACATGACCAGGCCAGCACCCAGATGGCCAAGTGCTCTCGGCCCGGGCGGAGACTACTGTGCCAGGCGATTATGAGTTGCAGGTTGAAACGGCCCGGCCTGGCCCGGCCTGGCCCGGCCCGCTTGATGGCTGCTTGTAAGCCTAACTGTAAGCCGAGATATCCCGATAGGTTTATTGGGCAATGAGAACGAGGAGGAACCTTTTAGACTTGTTTATTTAAAACACCAGAGTATTTTGTCTTTATTGACTAATTCTGGGACTTGGCAAATAGCTTGAGTGGGAATTTATGTACGATAAACTGCGGATACTTTTAACTTTGGCAGCTTGCAGTTTGCAGGCTGTAGGCTGTAAAAGGAATAGCTGGATGGATGACTGCACGGAAAATGCTTAAAGCTTCTCAATTGGGGCCGTAATAAAGCACTTTTCTTATACATAGATGATGGTATTATTTAAATTTGTTTTGCTATAGTAATTGAATCGAAATGTTCTACAATGTATCGGACCCAAATCGGCCCCACTCTGCGGTAGAGGTGAACACAATTAGCCGTAGAAAACAAGCCAAATCCTTGCTTATTTTGTGGTGCCCCAATCCCCAGCCCCAGCCTCAGCCTCAGCCCACGATAAGCTATATTTGCTATAGCCATTGTTCCCAGATTGATCTGGTAATTCATTCATGGCTCGCTTTGGCTGTGTCTTTGGCTGTGGCGTTGGCATCTCCTTCTCCTACTCCCGGCTAAATATGGACATTAAACAAAGCAAAATGAGAGCAACCGCAAATAGCAACAATTTTCCACTTGACTTGAGCGTTAGATTTAGCGAGTGGGCAGATGATGCTGGCCCAGGCATTTAGCGAAGGGGGCGGAAGGGGGGAAAGGCATGGGGCATGGGGCAAGGGGCTGCTGCCCACATTTGCCTAAAAGGAGCCCAAACCTGTTGCCTACTGAAATGTAAATCTTGATGGTAATTTTAATAGAAAAAAATCGAGGCAAACCGTTGGTTAGCCCAGGCCACAGTCGGCAGTCCTCAGTCCGCTGTCCGCTGTCCGCTGTCCGTTGTCCGCGGTCCAAGCCCGTCGTTGGGCGTAGAAATAGTTGGCTAACTAAGCCCCGGCACGGGATAACACTCCGCCAGAAACAGGAACAACAGCAACAGCAGCAGCACACCCATGCGAGAGAGCAGGCAACACCAAATGTTTATTGTGCTATATAAATGGCAGCATTTGCAGTTACCCTAAGACCGCTTCTTGCTACCTCTGCTGCTGCCTCTGCTGAACGCATTCCTCTGGCTGAAAGTGGCTGCCACTCAGGTACATTGGCCCAATCCTGTCCTGCCCCAATCCCATCTCCCTCTCTCTCTCTCTCTCTCTCTCTGCCTCTCTGTCTCTCTGTCTCTCTCCTTGTGGCTCTATGATGATGCTGGGCTGCATCTGCAGCGCCCGCTGAGTGGACAAACCAGATATTGATAACGGCTCTTCGATGCTGTTACTTTAACAGCCGCATTGCTTAGGCCGAGGACAGGGACTGCAACTGCAACTGAGACCCCTCCATTGCTGCTATCATGCAACATTTGCTGCTGCTGCTGGTGCACACACAGCAACACTTCACTTGGGCTGTTTGTTTTCGTATGGAATTAAACGCCTTGGTGCACAGGTGCTGGCCAAGAGATGTCTTCTTGGGCCAGCATCTCTTCCACATCCACTTCCAGTGACTCTGCCTCTGCCACAGCCTCAGCCACTGCCTCGGCATCGGCAACGGACTCTCAGGTGCAGCGCTTGCATTTTATTTGCAATTATTTTTGTAGCGCAAAGGAATTACTTGGCCATGGCTACGACTACGACTACGACTATGGCGTTGGCTTTGTCCATGGCTTTATCAGCTGCCCGGCTTGGGCCATCTTCGAGTGGAGCCTAGCCAAGCCTGGGACGGGCCGGGCTGGGCCGGTGCAGGCGAATTCTAATTTTTACAACGCAGCTGCGCGCCAGAACCAGGTCCAGTCCTTTGCTCTGTTGGTGGCGCTGTTGGTGTTCATTACGCAAGAGGTGAATGCACCAGAGACGCCCAGCACTTGTCCAGGAATCCGCCCAGGGAGCGAATCAATGGACTAGTAAAGAACCAAACCAGCTAAACACTGGGGCCAATTATAAATCCGCTGCTGCTCCTCCTGCTGCTGCTGCCTATGCAAACAGCAAACATGTTTTGGCCCAATCGCAAAAAAAATATGCAAAAATCGAAACGCTCTCTTGCCAAATAGCAAAGGTCAGGCCGAGCATGAAACGTCAGCGCTTTGAAGGTTGTTCTCATGCAGCCCGATCCGCGGTCCACATTCAAATCCAAAACCAAATCCGCGTCCAAGCTCGAGCTCCGTTCGGGCAAAGCAGATTCATTAACCAAGTTCATAATTAAAAGCAACAAAAATCGATTCGTTGCTGGCTTGCAGCAGAGCTCCGCGTTTGACTAAAATTTATTACAATCCAAACAAAGCACCCAAAAATCAGGAAAATGGAACAAAGAAGCGCTTCGAAATGCGCAGCTTAGATACCCTTTACAAACAAGTTCTTTAGCTAACATCCTATTTTCGATAGCTCCACCCTAGGGATGGACTTAAAATATGGAAAAATAAATTAGAAATGGAATATTAACACCATTTTCCATACGAGTAGCATTTTATTTTCTACCGACTTGATCTGCATGATTTGTTCGCTCAGAAATCGCAATAGAAAAAGGTAAGAGGGTGCACATCTAGTAAACAGGGTCAAAAAATGTGTCCTTCTTTACAAACGTCTATGCAAAATTGTAATACCCTCTGTTAGGGTGTCATAAGAAATTGTAGCTGAGAAGAAGCTGAGAAAACGCAGTCAGAAATACGAGTATAAACTTCCGTATTTGCCAAATTGTTGTATGAACTTTTGTTGTTTTTTTTTTTCTGTTGTCGGTGGGTACAATAATTTACGACAACCTGAGGAGGGACTGGGACTGGCCAAGGGGCGGGACGAGGCGGAAAGAGACGACAATTCGGGGCTGAGGGCAGTCTCGCATAATTTTGGCAAACTTAGCTGCGGGCGAAGGTCCGCGACGGAGACGGGGCCCCGCTAGACCAGTTTTTAAATTACATGCAAAGCATTCCAAATGCAAACTAAAACATTTATTTTATTTTATTTTATTTCATTTCTGTTCATTTCATTTGTTGTCGTTGCTTCTTTATTGTTGCTGTGGCTGTGGCTGCTTCGGTTGCTTGTCTTCCTGCGCTTAAGCTTTTTGTGTGTATCAAAAATTTAAGCAAAATGCAAACAGCATGAAACCCACAACAACAACAAAACGACTGGAGCCACTAAAACAACGCAAAAACAGCAACAAAATTTTCACTTTTTTTTTTTGTTTTTTGCAAACTAAAATTTATTTCAAGGGCAAATGCGCGAATTTTTTGTTCGCATTTTATTTTATTTTATTTTTCTTTGCGTTGCAGTGCGTCGTCATCAGCTCGAGTTCTCAATACACTTCCATTTTGAGAGTGGGGTCTCTTTGGTACGAGGTTGGGAACCACTTAATGTGATTCGCTAAATACCCTTCTGCGAGATAGCAAATAGACAAAGGTGGAAATATATTTCACAATCGTTTGATAACCTTTAAGCTTTCAAAGTGATATTTTAATTAAGGAACATTTAATGACATGTGATACAATTTATTTAGTTTTTAATTCTTTTTAATGCCCATCACTTTCTTCAGTCATTACACTCGCTTATCAAATTTCCCAATTTTTCGCATTGTATTGTAAATATTGAAAATAAAGACAAAAAATATATTATTGCATTTTTATGATTATTTTTGTATTGATTTATTTTTTATGGTAATTTTCTATCTTATATATGTATTTTTTTATTTTCTTTTTGAATAAAATTAATATACAAATTAACAATTTTTTATATAGTAATTGGGATTATAGGTTTGAACTATAATTGATCAAAATCCGTCTCACTTATTATTTTTCTTTATATAATTAGATATATATCAATTCATTTTAGTAATCAATTAATTCTTACAAGTTTATATTTGCAATTATGTTAATTAGGTAAATACATATGTACATATTTATCTATATATTTATATTTATTTAAATTATTTTTCAAAAATTAATTTAGATAAAATCAAACTATTGAGTTTTCTTTTTCTATATTCAAAGCGCATTTCATGTTCGTCATTAATTCGTGAGATTTTCGCGTTCATTTTTTTGGCAATTTTCGCTTAATACTTTTAATAAATTGCCCGGCGCCAAGCCCAAGCGCTTCGCTTTCGGCGAAAACTCAACTGAAGCGCTTTAGATTTATGCGTCGTGGCAATTAAATTCATTTAACGTAATTTATGAGCTGCCCCAAAATACTTGGGGGTGACATAATTGAGAGAGCCCAGAGCTCGGAGACTTGCTCCCGAGTCGTAAGTGGCAGGCAGGCAGGCAGCAAGTGGCAGCCACTAAAGTTCTATTTGTGGTGGATCGGGTTCATCAACCCGCAGAAATTATAATTTGGGTAAACAAGAAATTTACGCCGAAATTTTGATATTCCTAAAGTCGGAAATTGGGCTAAGTAAATTACGCACATTTGGCCAAAAGCTAAACACCCACAGCGAGGCGGGTAAACAAAGAACTTTGTAAGACATACTATGTACATACATACATACATATGTATGTATGTATGTACGGGTATTAATGTACAATATATAGCTCTATTAAACAGATCACCGCAGCGTGTAATATTTGCATTATAATCAACATCGAAAACAACAACAAAACTCACCCCCGATAAAAACCATATTGTTCTCGATCCGAGAGGAGGTGGAGTGGTGGCTGAGGGGAGGAGTGCCTGCGAGGGAATGGAAGGTGTGCAGATGGCGCCCTACTTTTCGCAGGTATTTGCATGCCGTGCCGCTTCTTATACAACTTTTGGGCGCAATTTAGGGCATCTATTTGGGTTTATTTGTAAAGCAAAAATGGTTAATGTCTAAGACTCTGCTCTACTCTGCTCTGGTCTGCTCGGCTGCTGAATAAAACGAAACACATGTGCGGAAATTTCCAGCCCCTTGGAGGTCTAATACAAAATTTTGCAAGTCCAATCCGAAAGCCAAAAACCAAACAAAGTCCAGCCGGAGGCAGAATATAGCGCATACGCAACGTGAGCCGTGACCACACACGGCCTTTGTCTAGGAAACCAATTACCTTTTTATGGCCAACAACAACGGTAAACAAACTCACTTTCATTTGACCAAAAGTTGTGCTAAGCTGCAGTGGCAACTGATTGATATCTCCGATAAGATATGGCTGTAATCGCCTGCACCGACAACTACAGAGAGAGAGAGAGAGAGAGAGAGAGAGAGAGGGAGGTTGGGCCAGAAGGGTTGGGCTAACTGTAGTGCTGTACTTGTGGTAAATGGGCGACAGGAAAAACAATTGGTTTCCCCTTTATATGGTGGATCGAATGGAATAGAATGGAAGGCAGGGAAAGCAATTGGTTTTCCTTTTATATGGTGCATCGAATGGAATAGTTTAAAGATAGTTCCAAGAAAGAAGTGATGGATGATGAATGCAAGCCGTCATTCGAAAGGTCAAAAGTTAAGGAGAGTTTTGAATTAATGAATTTCACCAACAATTTAAGAACCATTTAATCAATTAATTTTTACGAACGTTTTGCGATATCTGTTGTCATATACATATGCTGTCATAATATTCTCCTGAACAAATTCAAATAAATCTGCTGGCCGTTTATGACTAATAGAAGAATACAAAATTGGCTAGTCCTTGTTCAAAATCGTGAAAAAGTGAGCTTAAAGAGCTGAAGTTCATTTAACTATCGACTATGCAAAATAAATTGGTTATTCGCCAGAGTTCAATGTCAAAAGTAACATTTTGAAGTAGTTTTTAAATATTTATATTATATTTTTTCCACTCTTTGATGTTTGCCCACTCTCGACTCACTGGCTAATACGTAATGTGGTTGTTTGTAAAACCAAACAAAAAAACCCCCCACCCAACAATAGCTAACAGATCCAGAGTTTGTTTTTTGTCGTCGTTGTTGGCTAAAACCGAAAACGGAAAACCAAAAAAACCGAAGCAAAAGCAAACGCAGCGCCAATACGTAAACGTTGCCAATCATTACGACAAACGATGGAACGACCTTGCCAATTACTGATGGCTGGTGTGCCACTCCTTCCTCTCCTCTCTCTCTCTCTTCTCTGTTTCCATCCTGCTGCTGGTCCTGGCCCCGCATTGAGCCTTTCCTCTGTTTGCGTATGCGCGCCGCATATTCAGTGGGTGGGGATGGGTATGGCGATGGGGATTGTGTGGTGGATGAGTGGTTGCGTGGTTCCGTGTGTGTTTTAGTCTTGTTAAAGGTTAAATACGTACCTTAAATTTAACCAGCAGCTGCTTTCTCTTCGGCCGCAACTAAGAGAGCGCGAGATGGAGAGAGATACTCGCAAAAAGCTTGCAAATAATTAGCGCAAATTTAACGCTCGCTTCTCTGCTGTGCTCTGCTCTGCCGCTCTGCTTTGGCTTCGGGTTCGCGTTCGCGTTCCGCCTTCGGCAGCGTGCGTGCGATCGCGGTTACCGCATAACCATCGCTCTCCATGTGTGCGTGTGTGTGTGTATTGTTGGGCGTTCAAATTGTTTTACATGAGTGATCGAGAGCGGGGAGTGTCGTGTCGTCAGAGAGAGGAAGAGATTGGGCGAGTGAGAGAGCAAGCTCGCGCGTAAATTTTTGCACACATTTCTTGTTGCTTTTACTGGCAGCAAGCCAGGGGCGGACTATGCGTCACCAGGGTGTAAAGGGTAAAGTGGGTGTAAGCCAGTCAAGGATTCTAAAGAGAATGATTTCATTTAACTTCACTTTTTCTAACTTCGCTGCGGCACACTTTTGGGCTCCAAGTCACTGCACTCCAGCCCTGTGTCGCTTTGTGATCCTCATTTGCTTTGTGGGCTTTTTGCGAAAGTTTACGCATTTGATGCCGCTGTCATCCCTTCCTCTCCTTCCCCTCCCGTTGCCCTGTCAAGTGCGAAGACCACGTTCTGTAGTTCCTGTGCTGTGCTGTGCATGTGTGTGCGTGCAGGCAGTAGCAGCAACAGCAACAGCACTTCCAGAGCCACTTAAGTGCTCAAGCACAGCACATGTGCCGCAAGAACAGAGCATCTCTAATACACACACACACACAAACAGCCATGCATACACATAAAAAGAGATAGAGACACTCACACAGGGACACACAGCTTTTCATTGCTCAGCTGGAAACCGGCAAGACGGGGCAGGGCAGGGCAGAGCAGGGCCCAGCCCGAGTCCAAGACCAAGACCCGAAGTCTCGAGAACGATCCGCGTTCGTTGCCCATCTAAGTCTAAGCCTATTCTAATGCCAGGTGTGCGACAGAGACAGAGCTGCAACTGGAGAGATAGCTCGAGAGAGAGAGAGAGAGAGAGAGAGGGAGAGCAACTGCATCGGATCGGCAGCAACTCCAGCATTTGCCACATGCGAAACGTCGTCGGCTGCAACTGCCGCCGCTGCTGCTCCGGCTGCTTGCGACGGCCGAGGCAGCGACGCGACGTCGCCTCGTCTAAGTTGTTGCTGGACGTGTTCTTTTTAGACTTTTAGCATTATTTGCAGCATTTGCAACGAACACTCGCTAAAAACAACTGCAACCGCAACGTTGTGGCACGCGTTTCTATTGCTAGTGCAGAACGAGCAGCAACAGAAAAAGCAACAACCACGAAAAAGAACGCAAAGAACGATCCTCCCAAAAACTGGATGAAAACAATCATTAAAACGTCTTGTGATGTGAACATGCTACCACCAACAACAACAACAACAACTGTGAACTGTGAACAATCGTATGCTAAAGCCAAACGAGAGTGCAACATGTGCCGCGCAACTTGTTGAACCCGCAACCGCACACCGATCCGATCCAATCCGATCCGTACCGATCGATCCACCGGAAAACAGAAATCAAAAATCAAAGCAAAGTATGTGGAGGGTTCTATCAAAAGCAAAGGGAGATATCTGAGAAGAAAGAATAACAGTTATGGAGCTACCCACCCTGTAGGTGGGGCAGCATTGAGATTAAAGAGATTCATTAAGTAACCGAAACCTCGGACGGACAACCACCCAGCCAATCCTTCCAGCATGCTTGTCCTCCCAAGAACAGCATCGTCCTAGGAGGGGTTGAGTGACTAAGTAAATAAGATATCTAAAGGATATGCGAGAGTACAGACATACATTCTCTGTACATTTGTGCCCATTAAGAACTGTCATACAATTAGAGAGAAATCAAGTGCAACATTCAGTAATGTTTCCCTGGAAATTCATTTGAATGGGCCAGAAGTTCGCAGTAACCAATTAGCATACGGGCAGAGCAGAGCTCATTCTGATTCTCCCATTCCGATATCACAGAACTTCCTTCAAATGTAATGCTATATGCCACTATTATCCCACAAATGCAAATTCGTATAATTTCTGTAAAAGCAAAAACTGGAATTTCACAATTAATACTGTTCAAAGAAAGAGCCATAACAAAGGTGGACAAACAATGAACAAAACACACAAAAAAAAACAGAAAACAGAAACAGAGACAAAGACTGAGACCGAGGAAGACTCTTACAGGGACAAGAAATCAGCTGATGATCATCGTCGTCGTCGTCGATCTTCATTATCATTATGTACATATAACCGAATGTCTAACATGTGAGGAGCACATTTCCGATTTCCGAAAGAGAGACGAGACCCGACCCGACCCCAGCCTGAGTTGTGTTGAGGCTCTTTCTTGAGCAGCTTTTTTTCGGTGCTCCTCCCGTGCTTAATTTTCAGACAATTCCAAAGAATCAAAAGCGATACGGGACCTGGAAGGGAAGGCAGGGCAGGACAGGGCAGGGCAGGGGTTGGGGGGATGTGCAGACACACAAAGAGACAAAACGAGACTTACACACTGAGAGAGAAGATGGAGGGGAGAGGAGAGGCAAAGCTCTCGGGGTACTGGGTTAGCAGGCAACCAGGCAAACGAGGAATAAATGCCGCATTTTATAAGCAGCCGACGAAATTCGCAAATTGCTCGTTTGAAAGCGAAAACCCTCCAAAGAAACAAACGCACACACACACACACACTAACATTCGCAGTCACCCCAATGAGAGAGATACAGACACTGCGAAGATACAGATACAGATACAAAGACAGCCACAGCCACAGATACATCCGCATGATTGCTGTAAGCGCTTCAAGGGTGAGGCGTCGACAGCAGCAGAGGCAGCGACAGCGGCAACATCGTGTCCAAAGTGCCCTTGATCGTTTGCCTCAAAATGTCGCGCAGCAGCAGCAGCAGCGGCAGCGGGCAGAGACCGTGGCAGCATAGAAAGAGACGGCCGCAGCGCTGTAAGCTTTGTCCATCCCTTTCCCGGCCCCTCGGCGAATTTTGGCAACGCAAAATAAATCCACAAAAAGATCATCAAAGAAGAAAAAAGAAAAAAAGAAAACATAACGAGTCTCTCGCCTTTAGATATTTTGCTCAGTTTTCGCTTTTATACTCGTAGTATTTCATTTCATTTATTTTGTTTACTTGAGCAGCAGGCAGGCAGGCTAAGGGTTTCGTTTGGGACTCGGGACTCGGTCTGTATCTGTATCTGTATCTGGGCAGGGGTCTGGGGTCTGGGGCTAAGCTGGCTGCCGCTTGATGGGACAGTCGACGGTTCGAACAGCTTCGAGAGGGTTACACTTTTAACCTTAACCTAACCAGTCTTTCATCTGCTCTTTCTCTTTGGCTCTCCATCTCTCTCTCCCTCTCTCTCTCTCTCTGTCTGTTTGTGCCTTTCTTTTTGGGGCACATCAGGCATTGTGTAATAGTTTGCACAAAAGAATTCCAAACGGAGAACGTGCGCGAGTGTTTGCTACAAAGTGTGTGAGATACAAAGATACAAAGATACTGAAACAAATCATCATCCCAATATCTGGGAGCTTGAGAGATACAGCTGAATACTCTAGATAATCGTGAATCGAAGCGAAATACCAAAACGCAAAAAGATACTTTTCCCCCGACCACAAACACAGTGCAAATGTTCAGTGCTCTCTCCCTCCCACTCACACTCAAACTTTAGATTGCGGAAATGACGAGGTTTGTACCATTACATATTTATCTTCCAGATACAATTGAAAGGGCTAGATATGGATAAGCCTTGGTTGAGATCGCTCAATCAATGAAGATGAAAATAACTTTGAGATTTTAATCAATTGATAGGAGGACTCTGTTGTCTGTTCATGATCTAATCCATTTCTATAGCTACATATAAATACTTAAATATTTCTATCTCTTTTCGGGTCTACCTCTGCACTTTTAAATGTAGATGAAAATTATTATTAGATTATTAGATATGTTCCTATAGGATATAACATCCATATGGGTACTATCACTACCATTGATGTTCTAAAATATTCCTTATGAAGTAACCAAAGTTGAACAGCAGAAAAGACCCCTGAAGACCATCTCTAGATGTCTGTAGACTATTCCTCAAAATTGATATTCGATTCTAATGGCATTCTCCAGATCTCTAGACTATTCCTCAAGCAGTCTAGGACTTTTAGCAATAGATTATTAAACATTAAGATGACCTGAGCTGGCAATAAATTCACTGTCAAGGCCATGGGCATGGCCGAGAGCTCTTAGTCATCGCATTAGTTGCGAACTTTTATTGCAAATTTTCGGATTTTATTTAGTGGCATTTTTGAGTATTAATTATCCCACGCTCTCTGGCATGGCTGGTGGATTCTGCCTGTCCGTCGAGTGTTTTGTTTGCAGGGGTTTTTAGTACCCGAACTATTGCTAATTGCCAAAAGTATCTGTCAGTATCTGTCAGCTGGATTGCTCCGCTTGGTCCGCTGGGGCGCGCCCTGCCTTTTAAAATTGATTTTTACCCATGTTCTTTTTCCGAATCGATTTTTGCCAAGCCATTAAACTCTGGTAAGTCGTCTGCCCGCGCCCATATGGTCAGAGTGGCTGCCGCTAAGCCGTTGCCAAATCGATGCCAATTTAGTCAACGGCTTGTGAAGGACAAATGCGACTCGATCGTGTCGCTGTTCGATGTACAAGCTGGCTAATAGGAGCAGCAGCAGCAGCAACAGCGACTACAAGACAGAGTCGAGTCTAGTCGAGTCGGATCGAGCTGGCGACGTCATCAATTGGAAATAGATGAAAATACGCAATGCATGCTAATTGAATAATTTGAATTGTGGCACCTACAACAGCACACGGCTTGTTTGGCATTTGTCAGGCTCACTAATTTAGTTGCTGGAGATATTTTGACAGCCTCGACTTAGCCAGAGCGTGGGTGGGTGCATGCACTCTGGGTGGGTGGCTGCAACACAGAGCACCAGCAGCAGCTCCGTATCGGAACGGGAGTGAAATCAATGCGAATGCACATTTTTGGTCAATTGTGCGGATTGTAATTTATTGCATTTTAAACACTTTTGTTTGGCTGCGATTAAAACAAATGGCCAGGCATCTCAGACAGAGACGCGATTGGAAAATGATGTCATCCCGCAGATCGGCAGCTGTTGCTGCTGCTGCTGCTGCCGCTGCTGCTGGTGCTGCGAATCTGTGACAGACATGCAGGGTCAGGTTAAAGTTGAATCATTTGTTTATTTCGCAACACGATTTTTCTCTTAGCTCGCATTGATATGCTGCGGACTTGGCCGCTAATTAATCGAGTCCCATTTTATCGCAGACAAAAGCCGTACTGGCAATCAATTCCCCATCCAACAATAGACCTCAATGCGTATTATTAACGGACACTGGAGTCTCCCCCACCATCCCCATCCCCATCCCCATTCCCAACCGATCAACAAAGAGCCCCAGCAGCAGCAGCCAGCAGCAGCCTTAACAGCTTCTAATGCGTGGCAGCATTTTGTTAGCATTTCAAACACGCCCCAAAACGACTGGAGCTGATCAGGCTCGCTGCGAAGTCCTCCAAAGTGCAGTACAATAGCAGCTTACAGTGCGTCTCATAAGCTTAGAGATACTCTGTCCCAACATGTCCTTGGAGGTTCTTTGAGACATTCTACTTTGGAGTAGATATTGTCTATATCAAAAAGGAAGTGCTCCTATTATGGAAGGATAGTCGTAGTTCTTTGTCACACTTTAGACGGAATTCATACTACTCCAGATACTAGATTTTAGATTTATAGATATATGGGCCATATATTCCATCCGCTTCAAGAAGCACATTAATCAATCCTTTAGGCGGAAATCTTCAATCGATCAACTGTTTTGCAGTGCTGAAACGCACTGTATACTCACACTTAAATATATTCCCCTAAAAAAGAAACAACTTCGGCAAATATCAACTTCAGAGTGTGTGTTTTTTTTTCGCGAGATTCTTTTGGCGTTTTCAGTTTCGTTTTTGTTGCCGCCGCCGCCGCCGCCGCTGCCGCTGCTGCTGCTGCCTTTGCCGTTGGCTTACAAATAAACGGCTTTAACCTTGAGCGAGCGCATTTGGTTTGTAAGTCACGTCTAAGTCCCCGCTCAAAGGTTTGACAGCAGCGACGACAGCGACAGCGACCGCGCTGCGGCATCGGAGCCGGCTGCGACGCCTGCGCAGAAATTGGTTTCGTCTTGCCCATTTTTGCAAAATTTTTCGCGTGCTTCGCTTACCCTTTTTTTTGGCCAAGTTCTTGTTGCCAACTCTGCGACGGTGTGTGTGTGTGTGTGCTATGTTTTATTTATTTCTGTTTTCTGTGCTAATTTTGGGAGCTTGTAAAGTTGCTGTGCCGCTTGACCAAGTTGGCTGTTTGGCTGTTGGCTTGGGCTTTGCACGGCACACGAAAAAGGTTAAAACATGTTTTTTGTTTTTTTTTTTTTTTGAACTAGGTTCGTTCGACTGACGCTGTCGCTCCTAATGGCCTACTACACGTTGTGGTTGTGCTCTTGACGGCCCGGCCTGTTTGTGGCACAGACCGACCGCAGTCATGCCTCCAAAGAAGCGATTATGTAATGACCAGCTCTAAAAGCAAGTGGGCCTAAGTGCCCGGCCATTTTACTCGCAAATGCAAGGTGACATGAAAGGCTCTCGATACAAGTAAATTTAATGGATATTTATCGGTGTTTGAAATGCGGACAGAATTTTATTGGGCCTATGATGGGTTTTTGTACAGCTTAGATTGCATTTATCGATTTTGAATCAACATTGAATTGGAGTAATCTTTTTCTAGCAAGAGAACACAGAGAGAGTCCCTTTATGATTTATGATAAAAAATTCTTCAAGACTGAGCGATCTTCTGAATTCTTAGTCCCACTTCCTAGGAAGAAAGACATTTTTTTTGAGATTTATAAAACATACTTTCCAGGTATTACAATTTTCGAAATACATTTCATAGGAACTCCCACAGCAAAATCATCTGATAACATTCATGCTAAGGGTCCCAGTCCAAACGGCATCTTACTCGCAGTACTTAAATATAATTGTATGTGCATATTTATAGCGAAAATAGTTCTTATCAAAAGCTAAAAATTTGTTGATATTTGTTGTTCGGTAAACAAAAATATCAACCATATCAACCATACGTACTTATACTATGTAAAATAAGTATTTTTATACATACCTACTACATACATATATACTATACCCCTGATTTAGATACAGAATTAGGGAGTCCAAAGATGTTTCACTGTATATTCTGTAATTAGAACAATCTCAGTAATTTTAGAGATTTCTTAGAGTTCTTTTGTCACTGAAAACGTTTTGATTTGGTGTAATTTATTCTTTTTTTATTCGAAGTTACAGAAACTATGAGTTATACTTCTGTAAAATTGTATGATTTTTTATCCATTTTCACTTAAAGATGGGTACATACATGTCCCACAAAATGGCATTCTATCTAGCTACATATCTAGCTAATACAGTATCCAAAATATTTAAATGTATATGGATGAATAAATCGACAATCCTTCGGCCTGTTGCTCCTGTCCTAAGGAACTTTCCCACACTCCTCTGCCTTTCTACTACTTACAACACTTGGAGCGTGGATCGGAGCGGAGCTAAACACGCGCGATCAATTCGCAAAAATTAATCGCAACACACACACCCAAACAGCAAAACTGTCAAAAAAAAGCTCCATAAACACACACAAACACACACACACAGAATGTCCAACGATTCCGTTGTGTTGGTTTGCCTTTTGCCAAAAATTTAGCAAATATCAATAAAAAAAAATGGCAAAGTAAATAAAAACAAAAGCAAAAACAAGAACAACAAAAGCCAAACCAATTTAACAACAAAAAAATTAATATAAACATTTTTGTACTGCTGTTTGTGCCTCTTGTTGTTCTTTTTGTTCCGCTCTCTTCGGCTCGGCTCGGCGCTGCTCTCTTTGGTTGTTGTAGTGCTGCTGCTGCTCTTTGCTGTTGCTTTTGTTGTTAGCTATTTCGGGTTTTTTATATGAACATGGATCTGTCCCAGTGTGTGTGTGTGTATTCGCGCATCGAATCAGTTACACACACTCACACACAAGCAGTAGTGTTCTGTGTGTGTGTGTGTGTGTGCCGTGAACTTTAAATTAGACGAGCCACGACAGAGACAACAACAACTACAGCAGCAGCAGCAGGCAGCCGCAGCAGAAGGCGGCGGCACATGCGAAGAGAAGAACCTTAATAAATTTCGCATACTTTGCGAATTTATGCTGAGCGACAAAGACAACAACAAGAAGGGCAAACTAACACCGTGGACCGAAGCTTTTGATACCCTCTAGATCGTATGGCTTGTCGAGGAGTTTGATTGAATAGCAAGGCAATATTTCTTTTCTTTCAAATAATTACATACATATGGATGTATGTACTTGCATGGAGGAAAAAGATTTGGTTTGGATTAGTTTACATGGAAACTATTGTCCATTGTTTACCTGATATGTATATCTGATCGAGAAGATTCCAACACCCCTTGTGATCATATGGAATACCCTCTGTAAGCGTATAACAACAGGCAGGCCAGCGACAGTTGTTCATTTGAAAGAGAGGGAGATGGTTAGCGAGAGAGGGACAGAGTGTGAGCGGGAGAGCCAAGCCCAAAAGACGAGGGCTCCTCTGCCGCTGCCGCTGCCGTTGCTGCTGCTGACGACATCAACATCGCAACGAACGGCATGGCATGAACGTCGTCTAATGGCGTCGCCGTTGACTGCATTTTGGCAGCGCTGCCAACATCGCTCATTTTGTGGCGTTTGCCGATCTTCTTCTTCCTCCTTCGCCGCTACTCTGCGTTCAAGGACAAGTGCCGTGCCGATTGGGTTTCGCTTCGTCTCTGACTCAAAGTTGGAGTCGGAGAGAGCAGTGGAGCGATGGAATGGTATGGAGAGAGGCTGTGCGGTGTCGAGAGAGCTAAAAGGGTTGTCAAGATGAGACTTGCTTGGAAATTGGTTTCTTGGCAGAGCTTCACAGATGGGAGATACACACGCACACGCATACCGGGATTTGAATACATTTGTAACCGAAAGCCGTTATTTGATGTCCCCCTGAGCCGACGACTTCCGCCTGATGACAGTAACAAAACATTAGAAGCAGTAGAATTCCAGTAATTAATTCCAGTAAGGGGTTAAAGTTACTAAAAGTTACATGGACCTTACATTGTCTTACGTCATTGATGGTCCCTTACAGCATCATCTCTTTGATCTCATCTTGATCTTCCTTTGGTCTTTCTCTTAAGCTTCAAATCGTAGTGACAACAACACCAACACAAAAAGAGAAAGAGAAATCAAAGACTCAAACAACAACGAATTTGTTTTGATTTCTCCTGTGGCTCATTTCGTTGTTGGTGCTTCTCTTTCTTCTTTTCCTCTTTAGCTCTTGTTTTTTTATTGCTTACTTTATTTTATACGCTCGGCTCGCTTTTTTGTGCGCTTAATTTTTGCATGCACGTTTCGGCGCTGACCTTGAAATTTTTTTTCGTTTGCTTTTTCGTTTTGTGTTTTGTTTGCTGCTAGTCATTGTTGTTGTTGCTATTGCGTTACTGTTGTTTTTGATTTCTTTTTATTTAAATTTTATTTGGATACTCACACACACGTGTGTAACTGGGTGCCTTTGTGTATGTGTGCGTCAAAGAGGAAGCTACATGCACAAAACAGCAGGCGACAACAATAATAAAGCATATTAATAAAAATAAAAAATCATATAAAAAATAAATAATATTCACAAAAGTAACCGACAACAATGGACCCGGACCGCACGCTCTGCTTACGGATTTTATAATTATTCATTTTGTACCCAGATTTTAATTTGGTTGCAATTAAATTTCTGCAAAAAACATCCATATACTTAGCCCGGCTTAAGGCGTGGGACATTTAATTAGATACCCAATTGCGATGCTATTTAATTTAATTTACTGCAAAAGAAAACGCCAAAAACATTTATTACCAAAATTGAGTGAGAAATTAAGGCAACAGGAAATTCATTATATTCTATATTTAATCATTTTTGAAGCATTTTGAAGTGTATCACATTGTTGAGATCGTTGTTTGTGGAGTATCAATGATATTTCTTTAATTTTAATATAATTTCGTTAATCACAAGACAAACAATTTTTGTGTAACCAAATAAATTTAGAATATACATATATTAATTATTAATTCTGGAACTCTCAATTGAGACTGAAGGTGCCGCCGCTGTAATTTTATTAATTTATAAATGCAACAAATTCTTCTGGGAGATTTCCAAAAATAGTTCAAAGTTTTAAATTGTTTTGGTCCCAGATGGGACAACCTCATTAAAAGTTGATCCTTTAAACGTTTTTAACGATCATCGCTATATGTATATTCAATTATTTGTTTTTTGTTCCAATTTCCAATTTGGAACCCATTTCATTCAGTTTCCTCCCTTCAAGTGGCCGATTATTTTCTTGTAATTACACTTAAGAAACATTTTCTAAATTATGTATATAAAAACACTTTCATCTAAAGGCCGAGCACAGAACAGACATTCGCACGGCCAAGTCATGTTGACTTAATTATTAAATATATTCTATAGTTTTATGTAGCCCGCTGCAAGTGTTATTTTTTCTTGTTTTTTGGTTTTTTTTTTTTGCTGTTTTGATATTTTGCTGCTGCCTTTTGCAGCTCATTAAAATTTGTCGCCAACTTTTGCACCTGTCGCCGCGTCAGGCTGCCACCTTCGACATAACAAAAACAGCAGCAACAACCACCGAAAAACAAGGAAAATAAAAACTTTTAACTGACAATTCGGCCAGACAGATACAGATACTAAAGCACAGAAGCACAGAAACACAGATACACGGATACACAGTTACACAAATATCAAGCAGCGGGCGAAGAGCGACGGAATCGAAATCGAAAGTGTCACGGCAGCTTGTTGGTTCTTTTGTAAATTTGTCGACATCTTCGCTTCCCCTCGGGCTGGCTGTCTGGCTGGCTGGCGGGCTGCGTTTAATTTAGTTTTTAATTTTGTTCATCGTCTTCTGGCCGGGCCGAATCCGAATTTGTTTCAGCCGTTTGGCATTACTCGGGCAAACTTTACGTTATTAATTTGACCCCAATTCGGCTGACAGCTGAAAAAGTGTGCAAATATTCTGGGCCACCTCTGGGGAGCTGCGGGCAGGGAATGCTGCAAGTGTTTGGGCTGACTGTCAGCCGTAGGGTGATTTGTCAAGTGGTCAGATACATTTTCCAAATGACAGCTAGCTGTGACAGGCAGCCTCTTCCGCATCATTTGAGAGATGAAAGCGAGAGACGCAAGTGCATCGCAGAATGCACTCGGTCGACCAACCACATGCTAATTTACTCAAATTATCCCAAATGTCAATTGGAAGTGGCTTGTGATGTGTGTGATATGTGTGCTAACATTCGGGATTTTAATTAAATTGTCAAACTAAAGCGGCTTTGAGTGCTTCTGATCGCTAGCCACACCTCTGCGCGTATAATTAATTGCACATTGCGCATACGCCGCGTAAGACGGTCGACGGTCAAGTGAAGGATGGCATGGCCCCAGAAGGAGCTGCAGCTGTAGCTGCATCAGCATCTGCAGCCGGGGAGCAAAAAAGGGGGGGGGGAGGGGGGGGTACAGACAACAAGCAGCCCATGCTTGTAATTTATCATTCGAGTAGTGCAAAAATCCTCATGTCTGGCACAATTAGAAATTAAATACATCAGCAGTCGGCACCCAGCACCCGGCATCCGACAAGACAAAAGACAAACAAAATTAACTTGTCCCGAACTAAGTGGCGGGGCCAACCTGTCGCCTGCGGCTGACAGAACGAGTGCACAAAGCGAAGGCGTTCTGTTCTGTTCTGCTCTGCTCTATTCTGCCCAGAGGAGCACTATTCTGCGAGTGGATGTAAATGAAAAACAATTTTTGCTGACCATTTAATTACGGTTTTTTTTCTTCTTTTCGGCCAAAGGAGGCGCGGCCCACGCGGCAGGCAACGCGCCAGCGTCAGGCTGCAACTCATAAAAATCATCAAATTATGTCTTATTAAGTGTGAAGTGGCAGCGAGAGGCCGCCGCCGTCGCCGCCACGAGTGTCATTAGCCAGCCAGTATTCTACAAGTATTTCCATATAGTCATTGGGCCAAACTATGCCAAAGGGAAGCATTTGATTCTATTTATAAATACATCTAAGCATGTGTATTTCTTGTCAGTGGCTGGACAACATTTTGCGCCACTCGAGTTGGCTTAATTGCACCGGAAGTGCCGTCATCAAAGTGCCGCAGTTTTTTGTGGCTGCTTCTGCTTTCGGAAACAATTATTACACTTTTTTGCGAGGAGCGGGAAGGGCATGCAGCTGTCTGCTTATTTGGGTTTTTATGTGCGAACATTTATTTAGATATATTTTTATTATTTTATTTTGCTGGGATTCGCATACAAATCGTGTGAATCACAAAAAGCTTCTATAAAGATGCCTGGATCACTTTTCATAATCTCTGGCATTGTCAACTTAAAGATTTTTTCTGTTGCTTAAGGGATTTGCATCAGGCTCAGACCGCGACTCAGATCCGGACTCAGACTCAGACGGGGCGTGTTGTGCACTCGTCTGGACTTTGCGGCATATAAATTAATTGACTCATGCCAGACCCCACACACTCCAGAGCAGATCTCCGTTTGGTCTTGGTCCCCGCGATGATGAGTCAGTCAAGCCAATACAAATTGCTTCGCTTCGCTAGGCCAGCCACTTACAAGCCGCGGCGAAACGCCGACTAGTGGCTGCCACTTGGGGCAACTTGCGACTGGCTTCCAGCGACTGGGAGCGATATGGGAATGTGGATAAATCTGCAAGTCGCTGGCAAATCAAAGCCAGCGACAAAACAAAGGCGTAGCTCAGAAACCGCAGCCGCAACTCTCGGCAATCATCATCAGCCTCAGGCATCATCTGCATCAAGTTGTGGCAACTTTTAAGGGTCGCAGCGGAGTTGCAGCGCAGTGGCAAGTGGCAAGTGGCATGTGGCATGTGTCATGGCTGCAGATAGCAACATCCATCTGACTAGTGTTTGGCTGCGGCCACAGCACGAGGAGCATCAGCTCTATAAATGTTGTTTCTTCTGCCAAAGTTTCCCCACATGTTTGCTCTGCAGCCAATGGAAGATGGTGAAGAGGGTGCAGAGGGTGAAGAGGGTGGGGTGTCCTCTGCCCGGGGGACCCACTCACTCCGGTGTCCGCTGTCTGAGGCAATTTAGTTTTAGTTTTATTCAAAAACTCCGTTACATTGTCAACGGTTTTTGCAAAGGGTCAACTTTTGACAGGATACTGCCAGGGATGTGTCATTTTTAGGGCTTTTCGGGGCTAGATGTAAAGGCAAAATAAATTGTACCAAGCCACCGAATGATTCAACAAAAAGGATATATTTTATGTACATCTATCTACCTTTAAGGATTCTTAGTAGCTTAACCATTAAACTCCAATCAGGAGCTACTAAAAGAAGTGATAAAAGTTCTACAAACACCAATTGATTTCCCTCTTCAAGCATTCCAAAATTTAAAGCAAAAATTAAATTTGAATAAATAATACATACAGATTACAACCACATTCAGCAGTAAGCTCTCTTTGACCATGCAACAGAAACAGCAATAATAATTAAAACACAACTTTTTCAAGGTTAACTTCAGGCCAAAAACCACACTCGGCCAACAACAACAATATCAATTCGGTTGTAAAGCCGCTCGCAAAATTTCAATTCAAAAACAAAATGAAAACCAAATTTTGCATGCGTCGAGGCCCAACAAAAAAAAAGCAACAAAAGGCGTGAGGCGTGAGGCGGGAGGAGGGAGGCGGAGAAATAGGCCAGTCGGTGGCGGTATACCTATTTAGGTATTCAAATGTTTACAGCTCGATCCGGCGTGGGACCAGCATGGGTGTGGGCCCAGAGGGTCTGAGGGGTCTGAGCGGTCTGAGGGGTTGTAACGAACGCCCTTTACCTTGCTGACACACATTTTATGCTAAATAGCCAACGGAAAGCGGATTGTCCAAGGTGTTGGTGTGGATTGTGGCTTGGATTGGTGTTGCTTGCTGTTGGTGTATTTTTTACTGTTGATTTATTTGTATGTTGGTGATGTCTCTCTCTTTTTTTTTTCTTTTTTTTTTTTGGTGAGGGCTTGTCTGCGTTATATTGGTTGATATTTTGTTTATTTCATTATTAATTTCATGCTGAATCCCAGCCCTGAAAGTTGAAATGTATTTTTTAATACATTAGTCACTTAAAATTGTATTTCCTATTTATTATTTACCCAAGTCTATGTATATTAAATTCTTATACATTAAAATGTTTATAAAAGTGCTACTAATTTAAAATGTTTCCTTTTTAAATTAAACATTTTTTTTTTGGTGTATTGATTTAAATATTATTATATTTCTATTTCTTAAGAATTCTCCAATTTGTTATTGGAACTGTTGCTGTTTTTTTGTGTAATATTGGCATTAATTTCCATATAACTTAAACTATCTGTTGTTATTGTTTTAAAGTAATGTTGATATTTATTTTTTAACAATGGAATCTCCCATGTGTCCCTCTTGGTCTCTGTTTTTAACTTCGCATCGTGAATAATTTGTTTTTCGGATTTTTTTGAAGTGCGGACAACCTTCGAAATTGCCAAAAACAAAAACAACGCACACTTACACTCAACAAGGGAATAGGCATATTTACATTTTGTTGTTTTCAATTTTATTTGTTTTGCTTTCGAAATGAACTTGAAAAAGGCTTGCTGAATATTTTCTTGATTTTTACAACATTTTATTGCGGAATAATTTCACAAAAAATAGAAATATCAACTCCAATCCAATCTACACTAAATGGCCAAAAAATGCAGATCAAACATCAATACATTTTTTTGCTGAACACAGAATCGAGGTGAATCGAATGCCCACAAACAAAAAAGAAAACAAATGCTGAATCGATGCGAAAAGAAAATCAGAACAATTTCCATCGAAAACCCGACTCGTAATGTAAATATTTAAAGCTTATTTTTTTTTGGTTTGCCATATTTGTGTGTCATCAAAGTGCGCTTACAAGCGCCAGCAGACTTGGCCCGAAGCTTGACAAAAAAATTCTGCTGATTTGCTCAAAATAAAAACGCAGTTATCACCTTTTCTCGGCTAATTTTTTCATATATGTTTTTTGTTGTCTTTTTGTTGACGCAGCTGGGCCGCCTTTTGGGGCCTCTCAGCTTTCGGTGGCGCCAGCTTCAATGGGGGCCCCCGCGAAGGTCCGACCAAGCGCCGACAAAAATGCAAACTATAATTTTACACACACACGTACTTATACAAACATACAATATAATATACGCACGACTTATGGTATATATTTTTACGAGAATATTCCCATTGGGTCAAGCAGTGCTACAAAGCTGTAACAAAAACAAGGCTATAAAGTGCTGTAATGCGACGCTTATGTGGCCATAAAATGACCAAAAAATCTACTCGACTTTTTATATTTTTTGTCTCTGGTCAAAAGTGCGCTAAAAGCTTGGGTGAATTTTTAGTAGTTTTCTCTATTACACAGAAAATAAACATATTTTTTATTTAAAGTTCATTGGATACTTTGTAGGGATTCAAAAAATACGAATTTAAATATATTATTTTGTTTCAATATTTCCAAAACCTTTTTACATTTTTTTTCCATATGAATTAAACATATATCTGATTGATATGTTGCCTATATTTTAATACTTTTTGGACCTTCGTTCTATTTTCACCATCAAAAATTGCTGTTTAATTAAACTACGCGAAGTCCAGGTATGAGATAAATGCCCACAAACAAATCCAAAGCTGCTCAAGCCCAACTAAATGGTTGAAACCAATTTATATCATAGTTATATTTGGAGTTTTTGAGAACAAGTTTGAATTGGTTTGCTTGAAAAACCAGCGGAGCGGAGCGTCCATCTTGGGCGCTAAGGTTCGCTCTCAAAAGAACAAATAGATACATATGTGACATGGCAGATACAGATACCCACCCGTCGACATTTGGCAAAGGCGGACTGCGGACTGCGTTTTGGCCGCGTTGCAAGCGCGTGTTCTAATGCGAAATTAATTCAGCGAGTTTTTTGCTCGTTTCTGTAATCTTTGTTCTTGCTTTTTGGCTGACTGTCTGACTGGCTGACTGGCTGGCTGGCTGGCAAATTAAAAATCTTTTAATCAAATGCGAAATACCCTGGCTAATTTTACTATTCGATAGTTGTTGTTGGCAACAGCAGCTGGCTCCGCTGCAGTTAACTGGTTTCGTTGCTGCTGCTGCTTCTGGCCAAAAGTGGAGCTTTTTTTTGGGTTTATGCCTTCTGCCGTCGCGTCGTTAATGAACGAAGGTCAGTCTATGTTTATGCCGGTGCGGTGCGGTGCGGCTGGGCCCCGAGATTGAGATTGAGCCGAAACCGACCGAAGCCAAATGGCTAAAAATATATGAAATAATTTGTTTGGCAACTAATTTGCACGGTTTAGTTATGCGAACAGGAAAGCCAAGCAACAGCTGCACTCGCGGGGGTTTTTTATTGTCTGGGAACTACGTGTATTAGCGGATATTACACGAATATTTGGCTATAATTTCCAAGAAAATGCCACAACTCATTTGGGGGAGCCATTGAGCTAGATCTGTCGAGGGAATTGGTGTTATTGGAGCTTGATAGCCTTACAGATGGATGGATGTTCGCAGGATCATTTCTGTAGTCAGTTTTCACTTAGTTTCGGACAAATGGAAAGGGAAAAAGGGGATACGAAATAGCGGAATTTCCATAAAGCAGCCCAAATCTCTGGCTCTTCCTGGATTCTCACTTCTGCGCCATAGATTACGATTACCCCCGTCAAGTCACCTTTCACATGCGATCTATCAAATCCAAAGATGGTTCAAAGCGGCCGCAGACCACTCGGCAAACATGCAGCAAAGGCAACAGCAACACACAAAAAATACCATAAATATACCAGCACTGCACAGAGATTTGGGATAATATTCCGGCCTAAGGCATGGGCCATCTCTCTCCTTCGGCCCCTCGCCCCTCGTTGAGGTTGCGGCTCATGTGAAATGCAAACAGGCAATTAAATGGCGTTGCTGGCTGCACTTGCCCAGATCCGGCCCCGGCCCCGGCCACAAGTCCAGTATACACTCACACATCTGCATATACATAGGTGGTATCTTTGATTCCTCTGTGCGTGTGTGTGTGTGTGTTTGGGTGCTGCGCATGCGTCCAGTTTTTACAGTTTTATTAACTGCATTTTTATCTAGCTGCAGCAGCAGCGAAGGCAGCGGCAACTGCAACTGCAACGAGCTGCACGAACTGGCTCTCGAGCGGAAAAAAGTTGTTGCTGCTGCCGCTGCACGAAATACCCTTTTGGCCAAGAATTTAGCCAGCCAAAGGTATCGCTACAGCCAGGCCAGCCAGCCAGCCAGCCAGGAGAGAAAAGCGGCCAGAACGAGGCAGGAGGAAGCTGGCTGGCCGCACTTGTTGCCTGTCTTTTGGCTCGGCTCGAAAACCAGTCGAGTCTGTCGTTGTCTAACTGTGTGTTGCTGTGGCCAGTTGGGGCAAGTGCAACGGCAGCAGCAACAGCAGCAGCAGCAGCCACGTCCACAGCCACATCCATGTTGGCCCAGGTCTGGGCTTATTATTTATAAGAATTTATTTGGCCCACAACACTGCTGCAAACACGATCGAGTTGTAAAGCAAAGACTAACAACACAAACAAGTCAAAGAAATCAAATAATGATAACTGCAAAGGTTGGCATTCCATTCCTTAACTTATTCCTAATGTTGCACAGCTCTTGTGGCCAGGCTGGCAGCGGAAATCGCTTGTCCTACAAAAGGCCCAAGTGGCAGGAACGGCAGCAACGGCAGGAGGCGAAGGATGGGAGAGGCTGGCTGGCTGGCTGGCTGCCCCTCTTGTTATTTGTTGCCTCGTTGCTTTGTTGCTGGCCGTTGCAGGTCGGACTGGTTGTTGTAATAGAGATAGCTTTGGCTTCCTTATAGGGGCAATCAAGCAGCGACTTCTTCGGGCTACTTCAGGTTGCAGTTGCAGTTACCGTTGCACGTTGCACGCTGCTCGCTGCAGCAGCGGCTCTTTGCCGTTGCAGTTGCATATTTATCCAGGAATGTCAACAATTTCCTTTTAATAATTTGCCAGTTTGACAAGTTTTTCTCTCTGTTTTGGTTTCTGTTTTTTGCCCCCGCTCGTAACATCTCTGATTGATGCGAATAACAATCGCAGCAGTAGCAGCAGCAGCAGCAAAAAGAAGAATCTTCATTTGGGCAATTAATTAATTTGGCAAACACGGCGAGGGGCAAGTATCTTGTTGGCTTACGAGTGGTGCATCTGGCTGCAGGTATCCAAGTAACCAGGCAACCAAGTGGGCTGCAAATCCGAGCTACCGCAACATTTTGAAAGTCAATATTGAAACGAGATGCGAACGGTGGAACGATGTGCAAATAGCCAGCGGAGAGGACTCACCACCGCTCAGATACAAGCCCACAGATACACTCTACTGCTGCTGCTGCCTCTGCTGCTGCTGCTTCAGACAGATACACAGATACTCGGGCAGCACTTGTGCACACTTTGGGAGTTGACTTTTGCCACCTCTCCATGGTTCCACTCCAACACCAACACCAACTCCAGCTCCCAATCCCACTCCGACTCCAACTGCGAGTGGCTTTGTTGTAACCAGCTTGTGGAATTTCACACGACAATTTGTGCCTTGGGTTTTTGTTGTCAGTTTGTGTGGATTATGCAAAAGTGATTTTGGTCAATGGATATACGTATACGTATTGGATTGAATTTGAATTTTCGATTTTGCATTGATTACATCGGCAAATCATCAACACATCACAATATGACTATGAAAAACTAGCAGCTATAGCAGCTATATTTAAAAATATGAAAAAAAAATAGAAAAACAATCATTGCAATGTATCGTCTCATTTGCAAAATATCATATATTTCTTAGGATTTTTCTGGATCCATATACCTAAGTTTAGCACTCACCCAATACTTGTTTCCACAAGGAAGCTTATTATTATTATTTATTAGTGAGTTATTATGTTTATTATTTTGAGTGAGCGCCCAGGATGTTTGCCCCCAAATATTTTTAATTTTATTACTATTTTAAATATACAAATATATATTTTTTTTAAATTTAAGAGAATAAATATTTCGATATCATGCGGTTTCTCAACTGTAAATTCCAAAAAGATCTCCCGATGTTACACAGATAATAGACCCCATTTCCTCTAGGGCAACATGTTCCCAGGCAAGTGGCTTGACCACAACAACAATGTGCCCCGCCTCGATGGCCGTAGGAGCTGAAAAACACATGTACCTGTATCTGTATCCGCAGCTGAAGCTGTCAATTTGAGGATTGACGGGTATTCAATGTGTCCTGCCTGACTAACCCCCAGGGGAGGAGCGGTAAAGCTGCTCAGTTTCCTGATCTTTTTTTACTTGAGTTTTCCGCCTGCTGCCTGTTTGATCGTTTGATTCGAGGGAAATTGAAATTGAGTTGCATGTTGCTGGCCAAGCGGCTTAGAGCCTTGTCTTAGATCTTAGCAATACAAGTAGCCATCGCCTGTAAAAATAAAAACAAAGAATAACAATAAAAGCAACAACCAGTACGAAAACAAAAAACAAAAACCAGTAGACATAAACGAAATAATTGTAATTTGCACTCCGTTTACACGATGCTTGTAGCAGTCTGGGCGTGGTCGCACCTGGTACGTTAGACTTAGACTTAAGTCTAGAGCTGATCGAGCCTGGCATACCTAGCTGATAGTCCTGAAATAAATATAAATAAATAATCTATAGTGTATAGCGTAGTCCTAAGCTGATATTAAATGTAATGTACATATAGATTTATACGAACAGCATCAATACCCACCTAGATATCATTTTATGAGTCTTGAGTTCAATATTTCATTCAGTTTTCATTTGATTTCGAACACAAAGGACTTTATCTACGATACGAATAAACTAACTCAGAATTTTCTATATTTCTAGGTAAGTTTTTGTGATGGATGGATTCCGTACAACCTATGCATAATTATATATAAATATTACTAAAACATAAATAATCGACAAACCAACAGGTAAAATGTGAAAATTAAAATATTACAATTAAAGCGACATAGCCTTTATTTTTTAAGACTTTTCCACTATTTAAATCGATTGAAAATGTATTGAAAATGTATTTCTTAGATCTCGATAGTTAAAATATACCCAAAGGCGCATCGGGTTCTGTATAATTATAAATGTATAATCCTTGCAGATGAAAGCATTCAATGATGGGTTCTGCTTCATCCAGAAACTCAACTGCAATCCTGAAACAATGCCCCATAAATTATAATACAAATTTAATTTGATTGCAATGGGAAAGCAAAATTTAAGCAAAACCCGAAACTGTTTCTGGCCCATTCCCTTTTCCCTGTCCAACCCCAAACGCGAAATTCCCTTGGCCAAGGATTGGTTTCCCCTCTGCTGTTGTTCACATTCCACTCTCACACCCCCTCTGAGAGCGCTGACCACAAGCCAAAAAAAAAACAAACAAAAAAAATGCGAAAAAAATGGCGAATGCAAAAAATAGCTTGAGTGGAAAAAAAGGAATTGGCCCCTGGGGAAAGGGGGAAGGAGGTTGGGGAAAAGCGCAACAGCTGAAGGGCAAACAAAAAAAACGAACGGAAACAGGAGAACGCTTAACGCAAAACGAGGAAAGCGGAAGGGGAAGGGGAAGGAGAACGGGTAACAGAGAGGAGGAGCGCAGTAAAGTGTCATAAAAAGCGCATAATAAAGTGTTTGCCCCACTTGGCCACGCCCAAGAAGAACAAGAACAAGAACAAGAGCGGCAAAAAAAACAATTTCATCTGCCATAATTGTTGGTCAAATAATTGCTGTAATTTTGAATGCAATAAAGTTTAATGCGCGCAGATAAATTTTCGTTTAAGCCAAAAGCGAGGCGGTGGCTCGTGCCGGTGCGACGTCTGGGAACGTCTTCCTACTGGGGGTGGGGACCACGCGGCGTATGCACAACTTTTAATACACTGATCGGGACGGGGGACAAGGACGGCGACGGTGACGGGTCTGCCTTTGGCTGTCATACTTTCGGTTTATGGCCGCCATTCTTTTATGACTTCATTTTGTAAATAATCCAAAAATGCAACTGCAACGTGTGCAGTGCCACCCCCCCCTCCCTCCACGCCCCATGACCAGCCCCAAAGCCGTAAAGCGACAGTGGCAGCCAGACAGCAGCTACAAATTAATTAAACAAATAAACAAAACCGAAACAAGACAAGACCAAGACGCAGATGGAGATGGAAATGGAGTCGATGGAATCTATGCAAAAATCTGCATGATGTCAGCGCCAAAAAAAAAAAAAAAGGTGAGGGAGAGAGAAGTCTCAGCAGAGACTTGTGGCGTGGGCTGCGTGCATCTGTCAGATACGGATTCGGAACAGCAACAACCGTAGAACGTAGAGCGTAGAACATAGAACGGATTCCTCGGCGATCGCTATCGGCCTGCAACTTGCTGCTTGTTGCTGTTCACTCGCATTACTCATAAATGTGTCGCCCATCTACCTGCCCCCAAAAACCACACCGACCAAAGCCAGAAGAGAACCTTTTCTGACCATTCGCGTTGGCGTCGCTTTTGGGTCAGACTCTGGCTGAGACCCCGCCGAGTCAAGCTCCTTTTTGGCATTGTTCTCGCTGGCCGGGGCTGGCTGGGGTTGGGCTCGAACTGAGGCTCGGGCTGGGGCTGGGGCTCGTGATTCGTAATGGAGTCAAGGAGAACATTGAGTTCTGCCTGGCCACCGGGCCACCGACCGTTCGACCGGTTTTGTTCTTCTCCCAGCCCAATGGCCTAATGGCGTGGGTGTGCCACAAACGGCAGCCCCAGCCGCCGCCGCCGCCGCAACACCAGCGACCGCATTGCGCCGCAGCGTCTCTTGTTAGCCCAAAACCCAAAAGCCAACAACAGCACTGACGGATTGCTTTCTAATGGATGCCAAATGTAAGCCGATGCCGCCTGACCCTTTGCATGGTAAAACCGCCTCGGACCGCTGCCGCTGCCTCCTGTCCGACTGCTTGCCACGGATTGCTTGACGTTGCCGTGACCATAGGAGACCCTAATGCTGCTCTCTGCTGCCCTCTGCTGCAATCCACTCGACACGAACATGAAGAATGCCTTCTTCCCCCAAGAAATACTCTACAAAGGGGTAGCATTCAGTCTAGCATGAAAATGGGATCTTCCACAGAGAACTTGGATACTTTGTTAATAATATAAATAATACTTAGATAGGATTCCCTTTTGTATGTTTGAAGAGCTGATAGAACTTCAACTGGAGCCCATCTTCCCTTCTTGGAGGAGCATTTGCTCTTCGGCTTGGCCAGAGTTTGGCCTTTCCAGCAATCTTTGTTGCTGTTGTGGCTCCGCTCGCATGAAAACGGTTAAATCGCCGCAGGCGCGTAACCTGTCTTGAGACCTTTTGCGCAAGTGCAAAAATTGGCCAAAGTGGCGGCATCGGCAGCCGCAGCAGCCGTAGCAGCGGCATTTAGCCAGGCCTAAGCCTGGGTCCAAGAGTCAGAGTCAGAGTAGCAGTCGCAGGCGGAGGCGCAGGCGGAGCGTAGTCCAAGTCCGAGCGGGAGTCGAAGTCGGAGACGGTGTCTAAGCCCAAGTTCTCGTATCTGTGTCGCTGCTGGCCACTTTTGGGCTCGCAGCATGCGATCACATCACCATATTTGGCCAAGACTGCATTTGCTGAGCTGGCCAAAAATCCATTGCACGCCACTTGACTTGCCAGTCTTACTCGTATTTGGTTAGACATCGCCCTAGGCCAGAGGCCCCCCCAACCCCCAATCCCCTTCTGGGCCGGTTTTTTTTGTGTTTTTTGTTTTTGCATGCCGCTCATAAATCCCAGAGAATTCTCATTTTCTCTCAGTGCCAGCCTGCTGCTGACTGCTGCCTGATGCAGCTCCTGCTGCCTGCCTGCTGCTGTTACTGGTAATTCAAGCTCACATTTGACTTTTAACTTTGGGCCAGCCAAATGTGCAACGTGGCCAAATATGCTGCGGCCATTTTGGCCATATGTGCGCACTCCGAATGGCGATGGCCTTACCCTATTCTCCGTTGCCCCATTCGGAGTCGCCTCTCCCTCAATGTGTGCGTGCGTGCATCTACGGCGAGGTGTGAGCAGCCATCGATATTCTGCCAAGATCCAAGATCTGCGTGACCGATAATTTTTGATTTATTTGCCATCGTTTTCGGGCCTGCTCTGCTTCTGGGAATGATCATCGTGATCGCAAGATCCCGAGATCCCAAGATCATCAAGATGGAAATCAAAGTGCAATTTTAGTAATTTTTACCATTAAAGTGTCTGCAGAAAATCTGGAAAAACTGCGAATAAAAGAAGAAATATCTCGGTTCTTTCTGCGCTCCAGATCGATTACGAATAAGGCGATAAATTAAGATTCCATACCCATTTTAAAACTGGCTGTCCCAGAGTGTCCTTTAAAGCAGCCTAACAGCCAGGAAGCGTCTGGAACTTGCCAAAGTTAAGCCGAGCAAATCCGAACTAATCAAATTAAGGCCACACTTTAAGAATTAACGCGGCTTGTAAATATTTTTAACGGTGCTGAAGTAATGCGCTGCATTAAAACCGTTGCAGCGTGCCACCACCAACAACAACAACAATAATGCGAGTAGCAGCTAAAAAACAGTAAAGCAACCAACAACAACAATGGGAGGAGGAGTATTAGAGGCAGAAACAACAGCAATAGCAACCAAAGCAGGCATATAAACAAACATAATCGCTGGCGCCACGACACGCTTCGTGGGTCAAAAGCGGTTGCAGTTGCAGTTGCTGCCAGTTGCCACTGCCCCAGCCACAGCCACCAAGTGAGTGCAAAGCGAAAAAAGCCAAAAAAAACAACAGCAACAAAAACAACAACAATAGCAACAACAGTAGGCGAAGCATCGTGGCAGAAGCATCGACTGCTGCAACAACAATAAGAATTGCACCGGCTCGCTCGCCAAAAAAATATAGGTACAATATTTATAAAAAAAAAAAAAAAGAAACACACACCACACATAATGAAATATTTTAGAGGAGGAGGAAGCGAGCCAGGCAGCTGGAAAAACCCAAACACACGACTAACTAAAGCTAGGACCAGTCTTACTTAGCCGCAACGACGGTTGAAATACTCTTAAAGATTGATGGCTGCTATGGAAAATTCTTCAATCCTTTTCTAGTTTAAAGGGAAAATGTAGAAGAATTTAGCTTGGATTATCTCAGAAAAACCATAATTTTCTCAGCATTATAAATATACAATATATAACTAGGGGGCCGGACAACTGCTTACTCGCTTCGTTCGTGCGCGAACCCCCGGCTCACTCGCTTCGCTTCGGGTCGGTGCAACGACCCAAATATTTTTTATAAAATAAAGAGATATTTAAGTAGTATCATTCCAATGTAAAATTAAAAATTATTGTCTTACAAATGTGTTTGGTTATTCTTTTTATTCATTAATTTTCAATTGGTAATATTATGATAAAAAAAATCTTTTAAGTCTCTGGCTTTTTAGCTAAGCTCCTGCATACCTATTATAAAGCAATTCGAGTTCTTTCCGATTTCTTCAGCAAGGATATTTTTCTCTAAGCTCTGCTGTACGTTCCAAATCCGAGATCCTTCCTTCTCTGCATGGCAATATTCTCAAAAAATTATAGTACTCCCTCTCTCTTGAAGAGTGTCGAATAGAACTGCACATGCAACGTCAGCTAAGCTCCGTGGAGGCATGGCTAAGGAGGCGGAAAAGTGGGGAAAAGGGTGAGGATACGGGTAGGGGTAGGGGTGCGGGTAGCACAGCCACAGCTGGCACATTTCTTTTACAGCCACAAAAGGCAAAAGGCAGTTGGGAAGGTAATCCATCAATAAAACGAAACCGGGCGCGTGCAACGAGTCCGTCAGAGTCTGGTGAGAGTAAAGGGAGACAGAGAGAGAGAGAGAGAAAGGCGAAAGAGAAGGGGTGTGGTGTGGTGTGGTGGTGTGGGGGAGACGACGACTACCGAGAGGGCATCGAGCACGTTATGGCTGTGGATTTTTCATGATTTAGCTTGGCTGCGGCTGCACTTGGCTGCCTTGGCTGCTTTGGCTTCACCGGTTGTTGTTTCTGCTCGTACTTTGCGCTCATTATTATGATTATTATTTTTTAGCAGACATTCCCGCTGTTTGTCCGCGTGTCCGTGCGTCTGCTGCTGCTGCTGCTGCTGCTGCTAATGCGGCGCACTCATTCAATCAGCAATAGGAAACCGTGTAATCAACGCGCGCATCAACGTTGCATATCTCACAGAGTTCCCTCTTCACTTCTTCCTTTCCACTCTTCCACATTTCAGTCTGTGTGTGTGTGTGTGTAAGCAGTCCGTCTGCTGTCTCATATTTGCTCATCTCATGCAGCCACTTAACGGTTTTTCAGTATATACTTCATACTTGTCTGCAAGCAGTATCAGTAAGCAGTAAAAGGCAGCGCAGTAAGCAGTAGAGTAGCGACTGCTGTAAGCAGTTAATTTATGTGTAATTGGCAGAGCGTTGCGCTTGCGTCCGCTAATGGGCCGCCATATGACTGGGCATTAATATCCAGCTTAAGTAATGAACATTGGTAGTGGTTGTGGCCATTGTTGTCTGGGTCCAGGTCCCGACTATCACAAAAGGAAGATCAATTGATTGTAAATCAAATGCCTATTAGTGCCAGGAGCAAATTGCAATTGAAAGATAAACTGTGATTACGAGAAGTGGTTACATTATGAAGATATGTAGAGGGGTAATTTAAATGAAAAGCCCTTTATTAAGGAATGAAAAGTACTCTTTTGAAAAAAGTGAATAAAAAAAGACAGAAGATTGTCTTTTCTTGAATGTAAATAATTTAATACTAATTTCAAACTTGAAATCCATCGATATCCAAATACCCAAAACTGGAGCTGTAATAATTCCTCAAATAAATTGGAATATCCCAACATAAACATTTCTGTTTCATTTAAGGTTAAATAGCTTCCAAAATTTGATAACCGTTATTTCCTACAGCAAATTTGATAGCTACACATTCTATAATCAATAAATATTCAGCTGGCCAAACATTCCCATTGTATCCGTAATATGTATATCAAGCCAAACAAGCTGGGAGGAAATTGTACCGATTAAACACTCCATTTTGGCAAATACTCGTATCAACCGAATGATCTGGCAATATTTTGAGGTCAGGTAATGCGGCAGTAGACCATTGTCGACACGTGTTCCTCAATGAGCCGTGTAAAAGCGGCCACTGGCCAGCAATCAAAGCCGAATTCAGCCCAAAACAAGACCAAACACACACAACACCAGATACCAGATACCAGTATCCGAATCACAGCTCACAGATAATTAAGCTGCAAATTGTAGCGTGAACTGAGTGGCTGTTGTTGCTGCTGTTGCTGCTGCTGCTGCTGGCACGTGCCGCACATCATTCATAAAGTGCAACAGCAACGTCAGCAAACAAGAGCTGCTGCAACAGCCACATACACAGCAACAGCAACAGCATTCGGTGTGAAGTGATGCTGGAGAGGAGAGCAAACAAAGCCAAAAGCCAGACGAGACTGAGCGCAAGGCGGAAAATGCAGAGCCCCAAAAAAGGCCGAGAAGAGTCGAAAGTGTTAAGTCGGGTATTCAGACTTGAAGTTACCCGCTAAGTCGATTTTATTGAGGAATAAAGTAAGGAGTTGAAAATGCATTTAGAACCTAAAATATCGTGGTTATGGCAGTTAAAATTGTCAGATCATGAAGAGTTCTGGTTATCAAATGTTATTGCACTGCTTCCTCTCTGCTTTCGAGCTTCTGCCTGTTACATATCGTATGTGCATCTAAGCGAATACGATATACCCTAGTGCTCTGCAGGCAGAGTCTCTGTCTCTCCTCCGCTCCAGTCCACTCCGGCAGACTGCAGCTTAATTGAGTGCAACAAGTTCTGCCGCCCAGCGAAGAGAGCGACGAAAACGTTTCAAGAGAGCAACACCAACAAGAGTCAGAGAGCAAACAAAGAAACTTTTCGCCTGCTTAGGCGCCGCATTCAGGGGCACCACATCCTGGGAGAGAGTGAGAGGGAGAGCGACTGACTGAACAATGCAATTGTCGACTGCCGCCTGCCTCTTGCCCCGCATTGATGTTGTCTGTCAAAGCAGACAGATTACCGCCACGGAACTCCACTGCTCCACAGCTCGAGCTGAAGGTCACGCCTCGCGCCTCCGCTCCTGCTGCCATTGTTGCCTGGTGTCTAGGCAGCAGCGTCATCGCCCTCGTCTCAACGTTCCCATCACCATCACCACCATGGGCCGCCGCCTGACTCACGTTTTGCTCATTTGCAGCCCGCTTCTTTCACCCACCCACCAACACAGTCCGTCCTCGTCAACGTCCCGGTCGTCCATCGCTCAGTCATTCATTCATTCAGCCATTTAGTGGCTCTCTCAATCCGTCATTCCCGTTTTCGCATTCGCTTCCATTCAGCTCTGCCGCTTCTCTCCGATGTGGCTGTTTCTTTTTTTTCTTTGTTCGCTTTTCGCTCGGCGCGCTCTCGGGGTCAAGGTAGCCAGCCCGTCACTTGATAATGATTGTGTTTGCGCCTGACAGTGGGACTGATTAGTATTTATTGGTGTGAAAATGTGTATGCTACTCCGAAATTTGCTTCTTCCTCAATCTGAATCTGAGTTCGGGTTTTCATGTATTAAATGTTGCATTTAAAATACCTTAAAAGTCCCAAACAGAGCTCCCAACTAACGAATTTTTAAGAAATTAATTTAGTCTTTCTTATTTGATTATATTTTATTATAACAAATATCACAAATACATTTTTAGGGAAGAAATAAATTGTAAGAGCAAAGAATTAATGTTAAAATGAATATTAATATCAGACAAACTCGAATTTAAATTCTAATCATAATGTCGACATTCTGCCCACTGTTCCTGTTTGATGGGAAATTAGAGCCGCAAATTTAATTTATAGCGGTATTGTTGCACGAGTAGAAGCTTGAGCCTTCGCTTGGGGTTTTCGCCGTTTCGCTTTCCTTTGGCAAATCGCTCATCAGATGCGGGCAGGCAGGCAGTCGGGCAGCCTCCATGCAATTTGCCAGTTTGGGCTAATATTAATAGTTTTATTTATTGCATCGATTGCCCTGCCCTGCCCTGCCCTGCCCTGTCCTGCCCTGCCCTGCCTCGTACCTGTGAGTCGGAACCCTAAGCCCGTTGGGTTACATAAGCAAACCCCTCCCAAGACAAAACAACCTCAGCCGGGAATCATCTGCCTTTTGTTTTCACTGAAACTGAAAAAACAAATGAAAAAAACTGATGGAAAAAGAGAATACAAATCGTTCAACATTTTTGCGTAGTTTAATTTCACAGTTCAGCGCGTTTTGGGGCGAGCAGATCGCGGCTTAGACGCGCCCATCCCACCCTCATATGAAGGTTTGTTATACGGTATTCCGTATCTCCATGTACACAAGTATTTTTAGACATTTTTTAGGAACGTACAGTCCGTTTCAGTAATAGTGGAAAATCGCTTTCATTTTGGGTCTCGGGTATGGGTTATTCTCTAGACATTGAAGGTATAAACAAGTATCCTTAGAAGCGTTATCCAATTAGATATTATATCAAATGTAGTATTTATCGGCTAAGAGTAACTTCGGAGCTGGTAGATATGATACCACTTTAGATCCAATCGAATTTCTCGAAAAAATGAGATATCGAATACATTTATCTAATTTGTTAAGAGATCATTAGAGCCACCACTTCACTTTTCGAATTCTAAATGTAAGCGAACTAGCCACCACCCCCTTACGGCTATGTTCTGCACTGTCTGAGCACATATGTTTGGTAGATTTTTGTACTTACTTTCCCATTTGCAAGCTGCACGCAGCCATGTGGTTAGACAGCAAGGGCTGGGTGCCAGCAGCCAGCATCCAGCAAACCCGTGTACTTTAAGCCAAACAAAAGACTACAATGGTGGCTGCTCGGGTGGCTGGCAGTCCGACTTGTTTGTTGGCCAAAATGCAACCTTGGTTTCCAAACGGAAGTTCAATGCGGCGTCGCTTTGACGCCGCTGTGCCCCTACTTCCGGTCTCCTTCGGTCTCCAAGTCTTAACCGCTCTTGGCTGAAACGCATCATCGTACGCATCACTTGGAGTGGCTGATAAATTTTCGCATTTCCATATGCTTTAAGAGAGCAAACCTTTACGAGCATTTTCCACTCCCCCCTTCTGCGGTGGTCAGAGGAAATTTATGACCTTAACTTGGCCACAATAAATAATTACAGTCCAACATGAAAATCATGATAATGGATTGTATAATTACGTTTTTTGGATTATTAAATTTGCGGATTCGGGACATAAAAACCATTTACAAATTGGCAAAATGTAATATGTCTAAATATATCGGTAATATATCTAGAATATTCATTACTGCAAAAAGCAAACAACAAAAAAAACTTTGATTTACGATCATCCCATATTTATCTCGCATAAATATTAAACATCTAGTGTGCAAAATGATAAATTAATACAAATTCAGTTCGTACATGTAGCAGGTAATTAAAATATTTCTCTGCATCCAGGAAGTACAATTTTCTTCCCAAAAAGCTCACCAATACAATGGCTCAAAATAAGAATAGTCCTGCGCTGGACACACTAAAATTTAGTGACCAAATGGATCTGAAGTAATAACTGAATAAACCCTTTTGGAATGGTCATCTCTCTCCTAAGATTATGAGAGATTAAAATGCCTCCACCACATGCAAATGAAATTACATTGCAATTTTTGGTTGGACCAGAACCATATTTTATTAAACTTACGAGTATATTTATTTAATTTCAATTTTATGTTTGTTTATTACAATATTTGAATGCCTTGATGTACAATAAATTCGGGTATGTTTTTTTATATTTTCTGTGTGTGTGTGTGCGGTCAAATTGAAAAGCCATTAAAGTCAATTACGGGTTATAACTTTGACAAATTTTCGATAATGCCCAGCAGAGGCGGCCGATTGTGTGTGTTTGGGGGCAGGAAAACCCATAAATAATAAACGATTTCCATGGCGGGGGCAATTGAAAATCTCTTGTGCTGACAATTAAATGCAATGGAATTAAAGTCAATTTTCCCTCGCATGCTCTGCCACAGCCGCAGCCGCTGCCGCTGCACTGGAGCATTTTTAATGGCCGGCCTCTGTCACTTGCCTCTGTGACTTGTCCGGAACTGAATCGGCAACTGTTTGTCGTTCTGCATCCTTTTTTTCGTTGCTTTTCAGTTGGTTACAGGGATTTACAGCAATCGTCGATTGCCTCCCGTGGTGACAGGCGGGGTTGGGGGTTGGTCTGCCGAGGAGATGCTGCGCTGGAGCTGGAGCTGGCGCTGGGCATTCCACCGACTTTTAATTACGCCATAATTTCAGTGTCATCCAGCTGAGTTCTGCCGCTGCCTTTACCAGAGATGGACCTGGCCAATGCGCTTCTTCGTGTCACGGTGGGGCGGGACCAAAACTCCACTTGGTGAGATCGTGCAGGAATCAAAAGAGTTTTCTTTGATACCAATGTATCCGTTCATTCATCATATCCTGACCGGTGTTGGTCGGTGCATTTTAAACCCAGGACCAGCTCTCTCTCTCTCTCTCTCTCTTTCCCTCTGTCTACTTTGGTCTGCTTTCTTTCTTGGCTCTGCTTTGATGTGCTCTGTCAACGCCTCTCTTCTCTGTTCTGTTCTGTTCTGTTCTGATTGTCGCTCCATGTCGCCTTCTGTCCATCTGTGGTGCCTGCCCACAATCCGTGCCCATTTCGCGCATTGTTTTTTAATTATTTGCCCAACTTTTGTGGACTTGTAAAGAGGAGCCAGGCTCCGCTGCTGCGGACGGAGTGGGGGCCAGGATTGGGCTGTTAATGAGCCAACATTGTTGTGTTAATTTGCCGGGGAAGCAGCACTGTGGACAGTGTCATACCGTACAGTGAGGCCTGGACCGGGCTGGACTGGACTGGACTGGGCTGGACTGGGTGTGGGTTCGGGGTCAGGGCTTTATGGTTCTGGCCGTTGTTGGAGTTATTAAATTGACATTCCTGCTGCCTGGATGACGCGCTGATTGCAATTCCCGGCAGAAGGACATGTAATTTTTATGGCCCGCCATTTTTTGCCGAAATTCAATTTGTCATTTAATTGATTTTAATGTGCATACTGAACCCCAGTCCGAGTCCGTTTCCATCGCATTTTCACATTTTCGCATTTCCATTTGCAATTGTGTTTGTATTTGAGTTTGGTCTCCATCGGACGTGGCAAAGGGAGCCGAGCCCCAAATGCAAATTTCCCAACAGCCAAAGAAAAGCCGAGCCACCGAAAAAAGGAACCCACAGCGGGGCAGGCAGCGCAGGCAGAGCAGCCAGAGAGCGGTAGAACTTTAACAAAAAACCGCTCTCTTAATATTTTATGCATATGTATTTTGTGGGCATTAAAAATTAAATTAAACAAGCAAATGCATTTGTGTGTGCGATGGTTTTTTTGTCATTTATTTATTGCTTTTTACACTGTCCAACACGGCGCCGCCTCGAGGGACAGTCCCCAGCCCCCTCCGAACGCACCAGCCACACGTGAAGAGTGCATCTCCCATCCTCCCGCACGCCTTAAAATATGCAATGCAATGCAAAGCGGTAACAAAAATACCAAATATATATATGTACACATGCATTTATATAGGTGTGTATATACATATGAAGATACAAATGTTGTAAAAACATTTTTCAAAGCCTCGTCAGGGAACGGCCAGACATTTTGGTTATTTATTTATTTTCTCCTTTTGCTCAGTCGGCCACCAAAAAATTGTTGTTGATTTTATTCAAATAAAAATAATGTTGGCCCATATCAAAATAGTTTTTCCTATATTCTTGCACACTTGTGGTCAAAATAATAGGTACTCACTCAACCACAGCTATTCTTAAACAACAAGTCTATCCTTTGGTTGAATTATTTGACATGCAACTATTTTTATTTATTTTATCTTAATATTTTAATATTTTCCCTGAGCTTTATTATATCTTGGTTCTTATTCCAACAAAATCCTCATCATTTTCAGTTATATATAAAACAATTAATTTTTAATAGCTCTTATTAATTATCACTATAAATGAGTCCAAAACCATTTACTTAAAATAGTTTTTATAAAGTTCTTATTGTTGCCCTAACGAGTATCAGGAATGGAATAGAAACCATTCTCTTGCGAGAACTTTTTCGCACGTCTATTCCCTGGGAAACTTCAAAAGTTTGTAAATTCATTAGGGCTCTGAAGTGACGGAAATTTGCGAATTCATTTCCATTTTATTTACATTGCAGACCATGGAATGAAAATTAATTGACCCACCAATTTGTATAAAATAATTAAACAGTCCACTGGGTCTTGCTTTGAATTTCAATTGGGTAAAAAATCGATTTCAATATTTCAATAAATAGCATAAACTCAAAATCCATATACAAATTGACAAATATTGAGAATATAATTAAAAGTAACTATAATATAAAGTTTTCTACACACACTCGTACTACATTTTACAAAATTTCTCCAGCTATTTGCTGAACATTTAAATACATTTGTATCCTTCTTTTTTTTTTGAATTTCCATGCGATAGAGAAAATTATTACAACTTTAAAAATCGAATAGCCAAAAGGTCAGAATGGTCAAAGATTTCCGTGGCATTTCATAGATTGAACCAAGTCTGATCAATATTAATATCGTACCCTGCCACCCTTTTTCCCGTCACATCATTGAATTGATTAGAAATTCTCGTCTGTTTCGGGAAAACAACTGGACATCGCAATTTGGTCGTTGTTTACCTTACATTGACCCTACCCACGAGTAAAATTTTCAAATTTCCATTGATGAATGTAATACGCTGGCAGCCAAAAGTTTATTTACCGTGCGCACGAGGGAAAATTAAACATTTATTGTGTTTAGGTTTTGATTGTGTGAATGGGTTTTCTGCGAGTGGCCAATGTGGGGGAGTCAGGGCTGTTACACGGCCAAATGGCCAAATGGAATGGCCGGAATCGTACCGGTATGAATATTTGACAATAAATAAATATGTTGTCAGTTAATTAGAAATTGCATTGAGCGAAACCATTTTGTTTGGCTTATTAGCGAGACGCTAATTTGATTTCGTTTGATTTGAGTTGATTTGATTCCGCTTACAATTTATTCAGTTGTGTCTGTCCTCGTAACTTGTCCGTTGATTTGGTCAAATTGTTAGTGCAAATATGGGAGCATTTCTGCTTCTGTGGTGGAGTCCAACCAGCCATGTAAATATGGACTATGTTGGCTCATTAAGTGCTGATTTTTATACATTTTCATAGAGTGGAGTATTTACGATTAAGTGTTTGTACACAAGCCCTGTACTCGTTGAGAACAAAGGGTATATAGGGTTTCTGTAGACGATGTAACTGGGCTAAAGAATTACATACATATGTTCCTGAAAGAGTTATAGAACAAACACGTGACTTACGTGATGGTCCATGATCCCAAATGGGGTTTTACAAACTATCAACCAAAAACATATCCGATAGATCCGAAAATACCAGACAACAGACAAGCTTTGGTATTCCTAATTGTCTTGATAATGTCATTTTAATGGAGCTCTATATCCTGTTAATATTTAACAGGATATGTAGGTAGGTTGTTTTTGGTTTTAGTTTAGTTTAGTTTAGTTGATTCGCTAGTGATTGCTGGGTATCCTGCAGTCGTAATACCCAGTATTGGTCTCTTATATTGCAGTTTTTTCTCTCTTATCCAGCATGCCACAGAGTTGGTTGTGGTTTACCTTTTTCCGTGCGGTTCGAGTGAATTTTTTGCGTCCCCCTATCTCTGGTGCGACGCGTACGTGCGGTATCGGCTGGAGCGCTTTTTTAGCGCTTTTTTAATTATTTTTTTCTGGGCTCCGCCAACCCCCATCGGAGGACCGATATGCTGCTGTTACAGCGGCGCAAATGAGACGCCCACGCGCCTTTTTAGGGGAACGTGAACTTTGGAGCGGCTATCAACGGGCTATATCTGCTATATGGCATGGCCATAACAGTTTCTCACGCTCGGAAATATGGTTTTTTCTGTTCTCATTGTCGTGGTGTTGTTGTATGTTGGGTGGTGGGGGGACGTTGTAAGGCAAGAGAATAGCCGTTTATGGGCGCCAGAAGGTTCGCAGCTTGACAAAAGCTTGCAAAAATGTTCAGGTTGTCGCACTTTTTGGCACGGCGCATGCGCCACACGTTTTGGACGAGTGTGTCAAGGCAGCGCGTAGCACCATAAAGGCCTCAAGCTGCAAGTGCAATTGGAACTGCAACTGATACTCGCTCTACCCCCCTCTGTCACCCTCTCTCCCTCTCTCTCACTCATTCTGTGGTCTGTCTTACTGCCTTTTATGGAAGGGGATTTAGTTGGTGGATTTCATATTTAATGCTCGCTAATTTATAGCAGTCACGCCCCAGATGGGAAGATAGAATCAGATTATGGCATCGCGACTCACGTGTTCCTTGGGACGATCGATCCCCCTACTCACTCGCACCCACATGTCGCTCTCTTCGCTCGCTGGTCTTTTGGCGCACGTTATATTCGAAATCTCATCGTTTCTCTCTTTCGAGCTGTCCTAATTCTGCGTTCCTCTGACGCAGAGCTCTGAAGAGAGCGCGCCAGAGAGAGCTTCCCACTCTTACACTATTCTCCCTTTCTCAGCGTTGGTTGCCTGCAACGCAAATACCGTTCTTTCTTCTATTCCCTTCTGCTGCTGCTTCTGCTGCTCCTTCTTCTTCTGCGCCTTTACGTCTCGTCTTTGCCGTATTTTTCGCATAACTTTTTCTCGCTGTGTGCGTGAGTGTTTATTCAATAATTCGCTTTTGTTGTTGGCTCTGGATCTGCCTCTGCCTCTCCCTCTTACTCTTTGCGATTATGTGAGCGCGACGTCGCGTCGCAGTCGACGTAGCCAGCATTATTGCGTGTCGCTGCCACGGCTCTGCTGCTCTGTTGCTCCGCTGCCGCATCTGCGCCAGTCGCTCAGTCGCGTTATTTTCTAAGCGGCATGCGGTTGTAATTCTCTTCTAATCACATTGGACTTTTTGCATTGTTCCATTGTTGCTGCGGTTACGGTAATAAAAGCGCTCTCAAAGCTCGTAGGTGCTAAAAAGTGAAGTTGTCACAATGACGCCCACATCGTCGCCATGTAATTGACGCGTGCGTGTTTGTGTGTGTGTGAGTGTGTGAAACCAAAACGATAATAATGCGTATTTATAGCGCCTAATCAATCGTGATTGATTAATGTGGGCCCCCCTTTACATCGCCTTCGCCTGCAGATAATGTGTGCGAAAAAGGGTCAGACGACCAGCGGGCCAGATAAGAACAGGCCGCGATTCCAAAGTATAAGATGGGGAATGATGAACGATTAAAGACCAGGTCCAGTTGGTTCAGCACGAATTCTCCTCAAGATACTAGATAGGGTTCCTCCAAAACATTAGTTATTATAACGGAAGAGACCGCTTCTTTAGGACACATTTACTTATGCATTACTCGTATAAAAATAATGTCCGCTCTAGCTAAAATTTTACGGGAATATGTAGGAAGTTTGGAGATCTGTTGGTGGATAGCTAGCTTTCCAAATATACATAAGTATGTACATAATAATCTAATACTTTATTACTGCCCTCGACCATAGCCCTGTCATCGTGGAGTTCTCTCTGCTACTGTACATACATCATACATACATCATATGCACATACATATGTAGGTAAAGCCCAGCCGCGTTGTCACTGTTGTTCTGTTATGATAATCATGTGGAGGCCCTTGAGATTACAATTTTAACCTACGCAAGCGGATTATGGTGTGTACCGTTATCTGCACAAATACACAACACACATTCCGCTAGATTATGGATCCATTCATGGGAGTTTATTTGAACCGGATGACGTTCACTTGATATGGCCTGATCTGAGGGATCTGCATGAGTGCAGCTTGGATCCAATCTGGGATATTTTCCACTAAAATTTCACTAAACGGATTAAAATAAGCAATTTATTTATCATGAATATTATGATACTTAAATCACGTAATATTAATTATATCAGACCGATCGGCAAACGATCGTCATATCAAAAACCGAATGAAAAACTGCAAAAATTCTAAATTTATAAAAAAAAGCAACAATCCATCCAACAGCCAATTTGTACATGTGTTTCGCATATGTACAGATCTACATATGTATGTACATGTGTATGAGAGTATGTATTATAATTCCCTAACAGCTACAACAAATTAGGCAGCCAAAGCTATCCGCCTGCCTTGCCTGTATCTCTCGCACTCTTTGCTCTCATACAAACGCATATGCCCCATCTCGACGTGCATGTGTGTGTGTATCTGTGAGTGATCAAGGCAGTGAGTGCCGTCGACAGAGGCCGTTAAAAAAGCAGCGAGCGAGCCCTACACGCGCTTGTAAAATTGCCCACACAAACACTCACACACACACACAAGCGCTCTTTTTGAATGTGCCAAAAATAAGGCAGCGACGTCGACAGCGACGCAACTAACGCCAAGTAAAACATGAAAAAAGCACACACACACAAACATGAACACAATTTTTTTTGCGCTTATGGGTCGTAAAGTTGACCTTCAAACAGCAACATTTGCCGAAAAAATACGAACAGGCAGCCACCAAAAACAAAAAGAGACAAACGACAAGCCGAAGCTGAACCACACCAAAAATTGGCCAAAAAAATTGCAAGTTTTAACTTTGGCTGCGCCCATGCACACACACACACAAACAAACAGACATATCGTTAGGGGAAGGGGTTGCGGGTGAAGTAGCAGTAACGACGATGACGCTATAGTGCACATGTTGTTGTTGTTGATATTGTCTCATAAAAATCTAATTTCGTGAGCGCATTTTACAAAGAGAGTCGTCGACGCTCAATCTGCTGAGATAGAGAGCGAGAGAGATAGCTGCAGAGCGGGGGCGCTGCTGCTGCCGCTGCTGCACATGTTGCTGCCGCCGGCAGCGCTGCCTTTTCTTCTTTTTTTGCAAACGTGCAGATCGTTGTGTTCTGCCTCGCTTCGGTCGGCACTCGGCCGCAAACATTTTTTGCAAAAGCTCTTTCATGCTACGAATGCTCTCTTTGCTGCCGCTCTTTTCAATTTACAAATTTTGTGTTTGCCATTTTCGTTACTCTCTCGCTCTGTGTGTGTGTGTATTTGCGCTGCTGCTACGATCGGTATCAAGGTTTTTGGCAATTTGGTTCGTGTCTGCCGCTTCAGTCGGTTGGTAGGTCGTAGCGGCGTCGTCAAACGCCAGCGTCGTGTCTCTGTTGTGTTGTGTTTTGCTGCTGCTGCGTTTGCGTCGCTGTCTCCGTCTCTGTCTGAACATTGCGCCTTTTTCTAGTTGGACTGCGGCGACGTTTTTGCAAATTGCCACTGCCACTGCTGCTGCCGCTGCCTCAGCCCGAGATCAGCATACACATACGCTCTCGCGTGCCTCTAGTTTTTGCTCAAAATTCACAAATAGCTCTGCCGCTGTCGCTGTTGCTGCTGCTGCTGCTGCCGCCGTCAACGCAGCCGTGGCGCGTTTTGCGGCACTCTTAACCTATTTTCTCGCGAACCGAACATTACGAACATGTTGCGCGGCAGATACGCGTCGGACACCGGGTTGCGGTTGCGCGGATTCTAAGCACACACTCACACAAGCATACACGCACGCACACACACTCACAAACCAACTCGGTGCATACTCCCACACACCCACACACACACAAATACGCGCGCGCGAAAAACCCAAACGCTGGGAAAAACACGGAAAAACAAATAAACTTGGATACTTTTCAAACCAAAATACAAAAAAAAAAAAGTTGAATGAAATTTCATATTTCATAAGAAATTGCAGTCCCCCCCCTTCCACCACAAAACTGCTCGACGAAAAAGTGCTAAAATCTAAACAAATCTGTGCCTTAAAATACCCAAATATTCTACCCATTAAAATAAAAATAAAAATCAAATTCCGTAGCGATCAGTGTGTGGATCGTTGAGGAAAATGTGGTGCCTTGATATAGTAGTAGTTATGAAGTTTTATGTTTAAACTGCGATCCCAGAACGAAGGATAGCCCCCAAAATCAAAAGAAGGAACGGATTATAGCATTTCCGGAACCAACTGTACTCCGCCAAGTGAACCCAACCCATCAAATTGGATTACACAGACTTTTGGCTGCTGCAGTCACTCTGGGAAAGGTTAGTATCATCCGCCGTGCTCGTACGGCCACATCAAGTATACGACCTGTCTCAACCCAGGCCAAGTCCCAGTCCCAGTCCCGAGTCGCTGGACTCACTGACTGACTGACTGAATGGGAATGTTCATGTGAATGGAATGGAACGGAAGCGGGTGCGGGGTGCGGTACGGGGAACGGGGTGCGGTGCGGTGCGGACAGAATGAAAACGAAATGAAAGCGAAAGTTCTCCCTCTCGAGTGTGCGGCGCATTAAGTAATACGTTCACATACACACCACACGGACACAGAGACACAGAGATACAGTGTTGCACATACTCGCACATAGCATGAACAAGTGCAGATAAGGTTTATTTTTCCTGAGCATTTCCAATGGGGCATTCAATGCGATTTGGGTCAGTGTCTATGTGGGAGAAGGGATCGCAATGGTTATCGCAAAGAAATCCTTAGAACCATTCAAATCCATGGAACTTGGGAGCCGTCAGAGTGTTATGTAATCGGAAATACACAAAAATGTCAGCTCTGGGAACTGTTATTTTCGATGGAAAATGCATTGATAAAAATAAATATAATATTTCTCTGTTTGGTTACTTTGTTCTTCCTTCCATCTTTCCTATAAATAGGGTGTTTGTCAGGGACCTTCAACTGTCCTACAATTGAAAATTTCGAATTTTAGAGACGTTTCTTATCTGTGGAACACCGCAGAGTACCATTCGAGTGGAGAGCCCTACATTCGGCATAGCCCAAAAAACATCCCAACTATCTATCCGAATGGCCATCTATTGTCTGTGTATCTTCGTATCTGTGTGCGTCAGAGTATCTGTACGATGTAAAATAAAGGTATTTGCCGTCCTGGCCGCCCCCTCTCTGGCAAACAGTTCAATTTAGCATATCAAGTCATGCGTAAAAGTTATCTCTAAAAATATACACGAAACATTTTCACACAGAGAGCAGCACTTACACTAGTATCTGTGTAAGTGTGTGCTTAAGTTTGTGTGTGTGTGTGTGTGCCAGCGAACGGACGAAAAACCTAAAACATGCGAAAATTATCTATAAATTTAAATTTTTACAATCTGTGCGCGATTATAGCAACAAAAACTACAACAAAAAGAGTGCTACCCAAAAAAAAAACAAAAATACAAAAACAGCAAGAAAAAATTATAAAGAAAAAAAAAGCTTTGAGCTGACGTCAAACGGCAACGTCGACGGCGACAGAGACGGCGACAGCGACAGCTTTGCTGGCAGCGCCAATTTATTTTACACAATTAAGGGTGTGCACGAACCAGGCAGAACCGCGCCAAGGAGTGGAGAGAGCGGCAGAAGGAGAGGGAGGGCGATAGATCGAGAGAGATATCTCGGTATGAACATTTGTATATGGAAGACATGGGCGATCGCTCACACACTCGGCTACTCACACACACACACACACACACACACACACACGGTCATTACTGTGTGCCAATTTAAAGGCAAACGAACACGGACCACGCCCCTTTCACAGCCCCTGCCCTGTGCGGCCCACCCATCCATTGGTCACATTAAAAAATAAACACACAAAAAAAACCCCTTTAAAGAAAGGTTATCTAGAGGGTGACTGTGGGGGCGCTTACTAGCCCTAGCCCCACAAAATCCCATTGAATCGCACGGGGGATCGGAACTCATTCTAAACACAGTATTATATAATAGTGTGCTTAGTTAATTGCTGTATTCTTTTGAATTGAATGGGAGAACCATCTTGCAATTGGGTTTTGATTTGGCGGAATTCGAAGTTTATTGCGGATGAAATTGTTTGGAACTTTGCTGGAGAAACTCTAGGGTTTTTCTTAGCCTTTTCTCATTCTTCAACAATGAATCAATAAATTCTATAAATATGATTGTAGTTTTTCGCATGTTCCTTGGGAAGTGCTGATCATTCTGATCAATAATTGAATAAATTAATTTTCATATTCCATTTTTAGAGATTGCATTTTTGACAAGAATTAGGATAAAAGACACTCCCATTTCTGAAAAATTTCAGTCACTCTCCCCCCCCACCAGTTGGGTGCTTGGCTGAGGAGGGAACGTACAAATTTGAGGCCTTAAAATAATAAAAGACAGACCCAGAACCAGAACGCTTCAACACACAGAGGCATTGCATTGTTGTTACCTTTTTGCGCCGTGTTGGGTTATTTATTTATTTATATATTTATGCAATATTTTTATTATACATTTTTTTGTTGTGTGATTTTTGTGGATTTTTTGCTGCTGATGCGAAAGAGGCAGCCAAAAACATTTTGCGAGCTCTGTGCGAGCTTTGTTCGCACCAACTGTGCAAATATTGGGCGCCGCACACTGTGCCTCTGCCATTGTATAAGAAAAGTAGAGAGGGGGGGGGGGGGGGGTATATAACCCTATTGGGTTATGCCTCTGTGTGTGGCACACATATCAGCCTAGACCCAGGCCCCCTCCCCCAGTCTCCCTGCCAATCGTCTTGGGCACACTCTCTGCTCAGTGAGAGAGAAATGATGATCTGGCTCTCTGATCTGCTTCTGCGAGTCCTAGAGATGGACATGGGGAGGGGTCGAGATCGTTTGATGGCAGCACTTTAGAGATAGAGATATATCATTATATCTTGTATCGTGTTGCTTCGTGCCTTTAAGAGCCCTCACGCTGCCATCTCTAGTATGTGTGTGTGCCCATTACGCTTCATTTCGCTGCTGCTGCGCTGCCTTCGCTGCCTTTGCCTTCCTCTTCCTCTTCCTTCTCCTTTTTTTTTTGTTTTTGCTCCCTTAGCAAATTTTGCTCGTTCTTTTTGTTGTATTATTTTCGTGTGTTATAAATAAATTTAGAGAGAGAGAGAGAGAGAGAGAGAGATAGAGAGAGGGTGAAGGAAAAAAGCTTTGAATTGTGTTGGTCCATTGGACGGACCGGACCTCCACCTATGTATATCCCCACACATCCATCGCATGGACATGGATGGGTGGGGGGCTGGCCGCACCTTAGACCGATCGGAAGACACGCCAAATGCGAATACCTCCCAAGTATTTGCAAACAAAAACATAAATTATTTTGTTTGCCACGGAATGGATTGCATATTTTTATAATTCGTCCGCATTCGAGATCTCTCTCTGCGCCTCCGCGCCTCTGCGTCTTTCGTCTTCTATTTATAACTATTGTTTTTGGGGCGTGTTTTGTTGGTCAAGTTTAATATTAGAACCTTCCCTCTGAAATGGGAAATGTTTTTGTTTTGATCGACAGCTCGTGGGAAAGTAATGATTGCTATGACCTTTAATGAGGTGATGATCTATTACGCTGGTCTTTAAAGAGATTCACATTAAGAAGATACAGAAGCAATTCGGACTTCAGATAGGAGCTGTTTAAGCAGCCTTTACTTTGGACCAAAAAACAAAATTCCCTTTGCCTTCCACCTGGTATTTGCAATGGCTCCGAACCACGTTCGCATGTTGCTCAATAGCTTGATATTTGGTGTTGGTTTTTTTTTGCCTGAATTAGGGCCACATGTCGGCGATCGACGTTGCCACCGCTGCTGCTGCTGCTTTGGCTGTTGCTGCCACCGACGCGACGCGACGCCGAGGCCGACGCTGAGGCAGCATTGGTCTGCCCACGCGGAGGCGCGCGCGATTTGTCAGCCGGCAAAAGTTGCTCGTTTGCTCGTTGCTGCTCATGTGCCGCCTGAGGTTGCTTTTGGCAGGGTTTAAGTGGGCCCACACACACACACAGACGCACGCACACGCAGACACGCACATATAGATACTATATCTGTGTGGCTATATACAATATAGAAAGATATATACGCCTTCGCTGACTGTTTGTTTTGTCATGTTGTTTTGCGTGTACTTAGTGCTATCCAAGTTGTTGTTGCTGTTGTTGTTGTCGCTGCTCTCTCGCAGACAATTTCTAAGTGTGTTCGTCAGTTTGAATTTGGGTCAGTCAGCGTCGAGCAGCGTTCTCCTGCCACCCGCCACCCGCCAACGCCGCAGCCTTCCCACCTTCCACCAGCCACCAGCCACCAGAGTGTCATTGTAATTGCAAATATCCAAAGCAAGACGGCGGAAGGGGGTGTGGTGTGTGGGGGGGGGGGGGGCTGCATTTCGGCTGCCCACGCCAACAACTGTCAGAATTTGTGCATCATCCTTACTGAATGCTCACTCTGCATATACGAATGAAAGTATCAAGGGGAAATTAGCGAATTTAATTGCCTAAAAAGTGTCTGGCACAGAGCCTCAGACACTTGACGTAATTGGCCAGGCCAAGTGCTACCGCTGCTCGTACTTGCAGATACAAACATACATATGTATCTACTCGCATATGCAGATACTTCTTGTTATGCCCAAGCCTTGCCAAAGATTTCCTTTTTGTTTTTGCTTGCAAAATGAAATGAATTTTAAATTCGTTTTAATTATTTCGATAAATGCAATTTGCATACATGCCTCCGATGCCCCCTCCCCACCCCCCCATTCGGAATCTGCTCCTGCTTCGCGGTGTGTTAATTGAGTTGCGTTTTCTGTACCACGTGACGTATGCGCAATAATATATTAAGCATACGCCTCGTTTAATTTAGCCCGCACGATCCAATGACAAGCTCTTCGTTTAGCAGCCAATAAAATGTCGCTGTCTAAAGGAAAACCCGAAGCCCCTTTTTTCTCCCCCAGTGCCTTGGGGTGGGGGGGAGCAACAGCAGCTGGACGATCACTCCAATCGAATCGCTCGAGTACGGCCCACGGCAGATTTCACAATGGAAGACAGCTCCTCGAGATGTGTGGACAGCTTCAAAGCCAAGCCAAGCACTCGAGAGCGAGAGCGAGCACTCGAGAGAGCGAGAGGGGCTGCCGCTGCCCCTTGGCCAGATTCCAGATTATGGCTCTGGGGCACCCACAGACTGACTGGAAGCCACAACAATAACACCGCATAACTGTAGTTATTACAGCGAAAGAAAGAGAGAGAGGGAGATGGAGAGGGAGAGAACTGATGACATCATCGTGACCCAAAGGCTAACGAGCAGTGATTCGAGCCCCCACCGCAGATCATAATTCAGGCTGCGTTATGGGGCAGGCAGCACGCACAGTGCGAGTGCGAGTGCGTGCCCCTAAACAGAGTCGCCACTTGCCAGCAGTCGGCTAATTTCATTTGTCGCTCATTTTACACAATTTCGCACTTCTCGGACGGGCCGAGACGGGCCGGCCGCCCACACGCTGCACGACACAGATTCGCACTAATGTCTCCTACTGTACTGCACTGAGGATGCTGCCCCAACTGTCTTGTGCTGCATCTGCGTGTGGGCGTTCTATTCCTGGCCACGCACTGCCAGGCAATTAACACATTTGTATCTGACAAATGTAAAATGTATCTTTTGGTGGCCCGGCCCGGCCTGCACTGGCCTCCTCCTTCTGCCCCTGTCTTGCACTCTTAATAATGCATTCCACTAAAAATATCTCTCAATGAGCGACAACTGAAATTATGATCTTTTGGCCGCTTGTCGCCATGTAAATGCCATGGAAATTTCCATTTCATTTTCACCCAGTACCCAGGGAGACAAAACAAATGGCGAAAAGTGAATTTTATTATTAGAAAATAAAGAAAAAAGAATTTCTGCGAATTAAAATATTTTGAAAATGCTTGGCCATAGAAATGGCTGTTTTTGAACCCAAATAATACCAAGATCGGTCTACATATCGGTCAGGCTCAAGCCCTGTGAAATATCTTTCACATTTATATAATTTCCCATAATTTTCTGTCTTAAAAATAAGATTGTAAATCGGAGAGTTCGTCTTTGCCTACAGTCTCGGCAATAAAACCCCAAACAATAGGTAAGCTCTGTGCTGGTCCCTTCAAGACTTGTCGTAAATTGTGTAAGGCAAAACGTGTTCTGGGAATAACTGGAAATCCCAAGTGGGCTACGCTAGGGGCTCCCCAAAAGACAACACCCAAAAAAGTCAACAGATTCCAAGACGTGTAAGAGCCATTACCCTAATGTCGCGCACACCCAGCCCGCCCCCACATGGTATATGGTATCTGGCATCGTGACCCACTTGCGGCCTGGGCCATTAGCTCTTTTTGCCCAGCAACCTCCTACATTTGACCTTGCTCAACATACGAATAGTTTTCGCGGTCCGGCCAAGCCAAGCCAAGCCCCAAGCCAAAGGCTAAATGGAGTTTTTGGCCTCTGTTTACAGGCCGGGCTTAATCAATCATGATCTCTGGCCGAGTATCTATCTCCTCCATCTGTGTGAGTGTGTTTGTTGCTGTATCGGTATCGGTATCTGTATCTGTAACAGGCGACCTTCATCTTTTACAAGCTGCTTTTGAGGCTGGCCAAACCTTTTGCCAAACGCTGCTTTCGGCTGATTCATGCTGGCCGTAGTCCGAGTATCTATGTATCTGTGAAGTTGTTGTTCAAAGTTAACTTTGAGGCATTTTGCACATTTGACCATTGAGTCAAGGTGAACCGCGAACCGGGGCGCTAATCTTGATCTCGTTTGCCTTCTGCACATGTGTAAGTGTAAGTGTATCTATGCATCTGTGCATATGTGTATCTGCGTATCTGTGTGTGTGTGTGTGTGTGTGTATTAATAAATTCAAATTATTCATTTGGTTATCGGCATAAACGCATCTTTGTGCGATTTTGTCCAGCATTGATTTATGACGAAGGGCAGCCGCGTAACGAAAGCAATTTTTGTCGATCTGCGCTGAGGCCCAAATTGTATCTGATAGATACCAGCGTCGTAATGGCCATGTGGGCGCCGCCGCCTCATTCAGCGTTCGTTGAACCCCGGCACGGCAAACGGTAAATTTACAGCGCGAAGAGCGGAGAGAGGCGAGCGGAGCGGGGCAGAGCGGACAACCTACGCCAACATGTAAAGTTCTAAGTCGAAAGATAAACAGCAGCAGCAGCAGCGGCAGCCAAATTGGAAACCGAACGAACGAACAAACGAAACGAAACGAACGAACCTCAAACGTCAACAAACTACTTTGTATTTATAATTATTATCGCTGTTCCCCCCCCGCTATCCCAGTGCCCCTCTGCCAGAAGCACGGCCAGAGTCAGAGCCCACTCTCGAGTGCTCGTGTATCTCTCAGATACAGATACACTCATACTGGTGCGGCTTTGCTCAAACTATTTAGAACGTGTAAATTGAAGAACTGCGAGTACGAGTACAGGGGGGGTGGGGGGACTCGCTCTTACAGCGGAACATAACAGCTGAGAGGCGCTGACAGCGCTGCGGCATCGCTGCCTCGCCCGATAAGGCGCCACTAACTGAAAGTTGAAGGCCATTACTGATACGCCCCGTGGCCCGTGGTCTGCTCGCACTCTCAGGGTGGATCTGTGCATCTGTGTGTGTGTGTGTGTGTGCTGTATCTGTGTGAGGCTGCTGTATGACTGGCAGTTAGCGTTGATTATCTAAGTATGCTGTTGACGCGTGACAAAATGTTTTTCTTTTTTGCCCCCTGCCTTATTCCTTATCTTTAACTTTATCTTTATCTGACGCTGTATCTGCAGCTTGATATTGATTCGCGGCATTACAGCAGCGCTGAGGCACGTCTCGGCGGAGGGGGCAGGAGGGGGGCATTTAACATATTGCGCAATTTGCTGATCGTTTCCCCTCCCTCAACCTGCAACACCCACCCCAGGCTACTCTCTCCCTCTCTCTATCTCCATCTCTCTTTGGCTGATAAGCGCGTAAATATTTTTAAAAGAATTTACGTAAGCAGCCGCGACGCCCGCAGCGCAGCCAGCGTCCGCCGCTACCGTTCTACGAAGCGAAAGTAAAAGTTCTCATTAATTAAACAAAAGCATCAGCAGCAGCAGCAACAAAAGCAACAAGCAAAAGCAAATACAACAACAAATACAAATACAAAAAACTTTGTTTGTTTGCTTTTATTGCAAATTTGCATTGAAAGCGCAAGTGAAAATAAAAACTGCAATCGCATGCGACGCTGACGCTGACGTTGACGCAGACGTTGACGCTGCCGTTGACAGCGCGCTGTCCGTTTTGGTGCTGACAGCGAGAGGGAGAGAGAGAGAGCGAGAGTGAGTGGTGGGAGAGGGGGAAGGGAAATAGGTATCTAAAAAATGCTTGGCTTGTTGTTTTTTTTCTGTTATTTTTCTGTCGCTGCTGGCGCCGGCGTTGGCCAAGTTGCGATCTCTTTTATTACTTATTTTTTGTATGCCAAAAGTAAAGTAATTAAAGCCAAAAGTTTGAAGGGGTGAAGGAGGGTGTGGGGGGATATGATGATAGAACGACAGCCAGAAATGGGGCTGTAAATAATGTGTATTTAGGGAATATTTAATTGGTCTTATGGGTCGTCCGTTTAGTTAAAGATTCCTTATTTAAATCCTTAAGTGCTTTATTCGGATTCATAAATTCTTTATAAAATTAACCAAAGGCACACTCTAATATTAATTGAATATTTATTGATACAATGAGTCACTGCTTGTCAATTTGTACGCCAATATGTAGATAGCTTTCGGTTTTCCCAGACCTATTTTAGGGAAATTTACAACCGATTTATGATGTCATTGTATATTACTTGTTATCAAATGTGGACGAAATAAAAACCCCCTGTCTATAATCGGAGAATTTATGCTATACATTTTCCCACTCGCGTTCTAGGAGACCCTTTACAGCATTTCATACCAGATACATTCGTTATGTGATCGACAAACGGCACGTGCATGGATCATATCCAAGAAGATAGTGAACAAAAATCTATGCAGAATATTTTCAATTTCAAAACTGAATGCACAACACAATTTGCCTTGCGAAATGCCTGAAAAGATTTGCATATTGTACGTACGTCCAATATATACATTTACTCGTATATGAATATATAGATATATGCAAATGTGTGGTATCTGGCAAACGAATTGTACTACCAAATGAAAATGATTCGCAATTCGTTTCCACACACAATTTAAAAAAACATTTAGAAGAGGGGAACAGCAAAGGGGAAGAAAAGAGCCAAGAACCGTAGAACTTATACTCGGACTTTAGGATATAATTCTCTCTCTCTCTTTCTTGAGCAGAAAATGATCTTGCCTTAGGGAACGTTTGAGAAATGAGTGAATTTTGGTTGATCATTTTTAGCACGATCATATTTAAACTGAATATAAAACACTTTAAATTAAATATATTAAATTAAATTTAAATATAAAATATATTTAGATCAAATATTTTCATATTACTTTCAAAAACACTTTAAAATGTTCACTGTTGGTTTTTTCTATGAGTGTACACTGTACAGGCATCAACATATACGAATACAATATACCCTGTAGACCCCTTCCCGCCCCAGATAAACGATTATTAGGTACTATATGCAACAGATTTGTGCGAATGAAAATGAAAGTTTAGCTGCTGCTTTTTGTTCGTTGGTTCTAAACACAACACAAACAAAGAACGTAATCGGTGGATGTGGCTGGGGAGGAGGCAATGGCAAGGGGGGCAGGGCGTCGTGCCAATAAAAAACGCTTACGACAGCACAGAGGCCCCCCACACGCACACGCGAAAGCACACAAACACACACACACCCAACCGCCCGCTATAGCTGTAGTTGTAGTTGTAGCTGTAGCTGTAATTATTATTATTGTTATGCTCGCACTCACTCGATCTAATCTCTCTCCCGCACGTGGAACCCCCCTCGCACTGTTTGAGGCTCTTCCCCGGTCCGCCCTCTTGTGTTATTCGTTTGCGAAAAAGTTCTTTGACGCCGGCCAAAAGCTCTCCGCCGGCAAAGCTCTCTCGCACTCTCTTCCTCTCTTGTTGTGATTGTTGTGTTTACTCTTGCCCGATGGACGGAGTGGATTGTAAAGAAAAGCAAAAGTGCTTTCTTATCAAATCAGGCTCTCCCCTCAGCACCCACTGCCCGCCAACGGCCTGACGTTTTCCCATTAGAACTTTGCCCGTAGGCCGTTAAGATTAGGGATAGATTCCAGGCAATTGTAAAAGAGAAACAACAACCAACGCAGGCACACGTACAGAGAGAGAGAGAGTGAGAGAGCGTTCTATTCTGGGTTCTCCTGTGTAAAGCACGTACGCGCGAGCGAGGGCAGATCGAGCAGTTCTACATGCAGATTTGGGTACACGTGCACCGAGAAAAATATTGAAATATCATTTTCGAAATGCAATTTCGACTTTGAGCTCTCTTTTTTTCCCCGTGTAAGCGGAGGGCTCAATAAATATCCCATAGATAAGCCCAAACGGCCATTAATTATGCTTGACCAGCCCCGCACCCCCCACACCCTGCGCCACACTGCACGTCTGCTCCTCGACTGAGGCTTACAACTAAATTTGCATGGATTGCTTGTCTATTTGGCTGAGTAATTAACAGTTAGCCAGCAGCAAAACATGGCGGCAACAAATGGCAATTAACACTCCACACACACGCACACACACAAACACACACGTGCCACGCCACGCCACGCACACGGCTGCCAAGTCTGGCCACACAAGTGTTGGTGCGGGGTGCGTGGTGCGGGGTGGGTGGTACGTGCGGTCCGTGTTATCGGCAAACGGAAATGCAATAAATAATTGAGAACAGCATCCAGCAATTGTAATGAACAATTGTGTTTAATGACAAATTATCATTGGCATTTCTTGTTACACACCCACACAATCGGCATCGGAATCGGCATCGGAATGGGCGGAGTCGGGGGGCGATGATAGTGATAACGGTAACAGTTTAAGCAGTAAATTGCTTCCGTTTCCGAAAGGAGAAACACAGAAAGTGGCCAAAAATAGAGCCCACCGAATAGTTGCCTCAATCAATGGAGGGGACCCCAATACAAATCTTAACTGAATCGTGTCACTGATAAATAACTTCATTAAGACACTAATTAATCGTTTCTGTTTAAAACCAGACCTGTGTTTAGCACCTATCAGCAATCCCACTACATTTGTATGTACATATATCTGATGGAATTTCCATACTCATACCACCCAATTATCACCTTCTTGCAGGTACAACACTGACCAAGGAGCGATGGACCAGCAATTCTGCTTACGCTGGAACAATCATCCCACAAATCTGACCGGCGTCCTCACCTCCTTGCTGCAGCGTGAGGCGCTCTGCGATGTCACGCTCGCCTGCGAGGGCGAAACAGTCAAGGTAACGTCTTGCAGATCCTTGCAGCAATCCCCCCAGGACGATGATCACTAACGAAAGTATTTCCCTTTTTGCAGGCCCATCAGACCATACTGTCCGCCTGCAGCCCATATTTCGAGACGATTTTCCTACAGAATCAACATCCACATCCCATCATCTACTTGAAAGATGTCAGATACTCAGAGATGCGATCTCTGCTCGACTTCATGTACAAGGGCGAGGTCAACGTGGGCCAGAGCTCGCTGCCCATGTTTCTCAAGACGGCCGAGAGCCTGCAGGTGGGTTCAATTCAAAGGGAAACGAAGTCACTAAATGCGAATTAAATGGAGAATTGTATTACCAGTGCTTTAAGGAATACTCAGCAGATTGTATTACGAGAAACAAATAAGGTAGACTGTTAAAGAAAGAAAGCGCAAAGACTGTGTCCTAACTCTGAATCAAAGCAGTCTCAATTTTAATATATGATATGCCATGAAAAGCCCTATTCGGTCCCTATTTATCAAAAAAATTGGTCAAGAAGCTCTTGGTGACCCCGACACAAGTAGATTCATGAATGGAGAATTTAATTAGAAGTGTACACCAAATAGAGAAAGTATTAGTATTTTAATTAATATTTAGTAGACTGTATTTGGAATTACGAATAAGGGTGGGGCTTGCACAAACGGAAGACTCAAAAATGGTGTCCTACTTAAGATGCCTGACTAATTCTTTTGATAACTGAGACTCTACTGTGGATCTAACTGAAACTTTACTTTGAATCACAACAGTCTCAATATGAGTAATGATACATAGAAGATGATCTGTATTTTCCCGATATTTGTCATGATACATTTGGTGACCCCGACACAAGTAGATTAAAGATGATAATTCAGTTTTCCGTTGATCCAGAAAGCTCTTTTTTGCAGGGCTAACCTATCTTAGAAAAATTCTCCTAAATTCTCCCGTAGTGACTGTACTTCTTGTCGCATTGCAATAGCCCGAATATAAATTAATACAACAAAAAATCTACCTTCTGCATCGCTTCAGGTGCGCGGACTCACAGATAACAACAATCTGAACTATCGGTCCGACTGCGACAAGCTGCGCGACTCTGCCGCCAGCTCTCCCACCGGCCGCGGACCCTCCTCCAGCTATGGGGGTGGCCTCGGGGTGGGCGACGGGGTGCGAGACTCGCGCGACTCCCTGCGCGACTCCCTGCGCTCCCGCTGCGAACGCGACCTGCGCGACGAGTTGTCGCAGCGCAGCAGCAGCGTGAATGCCGCCGCCGCGGCTTTGGGCCTGACGACGCCCAGTGCCGGCGAACGATCTCCCAGCGTGGGCAGCGCCAGTGCGGCAGCGGCAGCCGCGGTGGCTGCTGCTGTGGCGGCCGCTGCTGCCAATCGCAGTGCCAGCGCCGATGCCCTCAACAGTCGCGGCGATGCATGCAGCGACCGTGGCAGCGAGCGGGGCACCCTCGAGCGGGCCGACAGTCGCGACGAGTTGTTGCAGCTCGATTACAGCACCAAGGACAACAACAACAGCAACATCAGCAACACCAGCAACAACAATAACAACAACAACAGCAGCAGCAACAACAACAACAATCGGGAGCGAGAACGGGAACGAGAAAGAGAAAGAGAGCGGGACAGCAGCAGGGACCGCGAGAGGGAGCTCTCCGCCACCCCGGTGGACCAGCTGAGTAGTAGTAAGCGCAGACGTAAGAACTCATCATCCAACTGTGATAACTCGCTGTCCTCGAGCCACCATGCGAACGCGACCCATGCCCAGGACAGGCATTACCCGCAGGACTCTCAGGTGAGCAATCCATCGAGCCCTATCCGCTAATTCTTTTATGGGGCAGTAGATTGAGTATGATCGGTATCACTTCGAGTAGGAAAAAATCATCAAGAAAATATCATGAATATCTTAAGAAGATATTGGCAAAAGATATGATATGTGCTCGTACATAGAGGCTACATATGTATCTGATGGATGGAAACCACTAAAACATAAAGCTAATATCGCTTACATACGTATGTCCCATAATTTTTGACACATTTCAACATTTGCAAATGACCTACATGCGAGTATTCTTTAATTGCTTGATTAACCGGCTCCTCGCATAATTGTTGGACTCGTAATTAAATTGTTTGACTTTTTTGCGCTCAAACCTAAACAATTGCGAGCTCCGGCGGTCGGCACTTCCGCAATTTGAGGCTGATTCGTTTTTTCTGTTGGAGAATTTTAATTGTCTGGCAATTAAATTTAATTCGAAATTATCTCACATCAAATCAGGCGTCAAATATTTATTAGTTAAGGGACAAAGCATTTATTAAAATGTTATATTTGCAGTGTTTTTTTTTATAGAAACAATTTTTTTACTTCGTACTTTTTATAAAGAATTCTATAATTAATTTATCGTAATCTACATTTGATTTTTGTACGTTTTTCTATGTTTTTTTATACCCGGTACTCGAAGAGTAAAGGGGTATATTAGATTTGTGCAAAAAATTAATGTGTGTAACACCCAGAAGGAAGCGTTTCCGACCCCATAAAGTATATATATTCTTGATCAGCATCAATAGCCGAGTCGATATAGCTATGTCTGTCTGTCCGTCCGTCTGTCCGTCTGTCCGTCCGTCCGTCTTCATTAGCGCCTATAGCTCAAAGACCATAAAAGCTAGAGGAACACTATTTTGTATCCAGACTCCTGTCCTATCGCACTGTTACAAGTGTATTTCAAAATTTCGCCCCGCCCCCTTCCGCCCACTCCAAGGACGAAAATCTGTGGCATGCACAATTTTAAAGATACGAGAAAACTAAAAACGCAGAATCGTAGAGAATGACAATATCTATCAGATTGTTGAATCTGGATCAGATCAGATGATAAATATAACTACAATGAAGAAAACCATTTCGAAATGCATCGTTCCCTCTCGCTCTCTCTCACACACAGGGGTAGGCGCTATGCCTGATCGAATTTTTTGACGCCTAGTTCTCAGAGACTATAAGAGCTAGAACCACCAAACTTTCTATCCAAGCTCCTGTGATATCAAACCGAGACGAGTTTGTTTTAAAATTTGGCCACGCCCCCTTCCGCCCCCACAAAAGATGAAAATCTACAATTTTGAAGATACGGGAAAACCAAAAACGCAGAATCATAGAAAATTACTATATCTATCAGAGTATTGAATTTGGATCAGATCGGATCATAAATATAGTCAGAAGGAACAAATGAAATTTCAGTGGCCTCCCAAGCGCAGACTGATTCCCTCTCTCTCTCGCGCACAGCCGTGTATGTATATGTAGGAAGTAGATAAAAACATGTAGAAAAGACAGATGTAAAAAACGTATGTAAACAAATATGGAAACATCTAATAGATCAAAATCTCCGAAAAGGTTCGACTTAAATTGTTTTTTTTTGGCTAAAATTTAATTTTTTCCTTTTGCGAACATGTAATAAATTACAACAAGCTCACATACATATATACTGACTGAGTACCGGGTATAAAGTAGAGCCGCGGCGCAGACGCGGCTCATAACGTTCCCCCTCGTTTTATTTTCCAATCTTAAATGATTTCAGTTAATTTAAAATAAATTAAATTCGCCTTTGTTCTTTTATATCAATGTTCACAAAATAAGAATTTTTATTATTTATTTTTTGTTTAAATCGCTTTGTAAAAAATCTATTAGTATTTAAAGGTATTTTTCCAAGGTCTTCAAAGAGTTTTTTTCCTTCTGGCTCTAACATGGTGCTGATCCTATCGCAATAAATCAAAATTATTCTTTGAATAAATCAATTAAATTCCATTAATTAAATTTAAAGAACATTTGGAGGAAAAAAAACTCTTATTGAAATATACCTCGAGTATATTTGAGCTAAATTCATGATAAAAAGAAGCCAAAGTTGATATACTCATATCTCATGGCTGTCATAGGGATGATCGATTAATCGATTAAAAGAGTGCAGAAAAATAATTCTCTAATAAATTTCTCCTAGGAATAATCGATGCCAAATATTACAGAGATATTTCATGGCCATAATGGGCCATTCCACGGGCATCCCACCCCACTCCGCCTTCGTTCCTCATTGCCGTCGGCTTTGCCAAACTTTGCTTATCAGTGGGTGGCGGTGGGAGCAGGCAAACAAACAACAAACAGTATCAACATTTTCGGGTATCTGTGGCATTTACGATACGCTACGCCACCTCGCGCCTCGCGCGCGCTCTCCTCACATGACAGTTCCCCCTCCCCCACCCCACACGCTGGCTGTATGTGCGTCTACCCATCCCCATGGGTGTGCTCTGCTATCAGCTGTGGCCGGTGATCTACAATCAAATAATATTGTTTGCTTGTGTGGGCCTGCTATTTCTGTCCGTTATCAGCGAGTGAAATTTGTGTGGTCTAGGCACGTGCCGCTCTCTCCTCTGCTGGCGCACGTGCAAATTGTTGTTATCATTGTTATCAATACCCTTTCGGAGAGTATGCTGGGCTTGGATAGCGGAAAGAGCTGAGTGATTATTATGTTTGGGTATTAATAGGATCCTTCTCCTCCTTCTCCTCCTCCTGTTACCTTTTGAACACCTTTTGATGGACTCATTCTTTCTCCGTGTTGCAGGGCAACTTCAAGTCGAGCCCCGTGCCCAAGACAGGTGGCAGCACATCGGAGTCCGAGGATGCGGGCGGCCGTCACGACTCGCCGCTCTCGATGACCACCGGCGGCCACCTGGGCGGCGGTGGGGGCAATGTGGGCGCGGCCAGTGCACTGAGCGGCCTCAGCCAGTCGCTGAGCATCAAGCAGGAGCTGATGGACGCCCAGCAGCAGCAGCAGCACCGCGAGCATCATGTGGGCCTGCCGCCCGACTATTTGCCGGTAAGTGCCCCAATCTGGGGGCCAGTCAATCAAATCTAAGAATCGATCTAAGAACCGCCGAACCTCTTGGGCTGTGATTGAGTTTCGATGATCGTTGTTTGGTTTTGTGTTGATTTGATTTGTTTTGTTTTGCTGCATTAGTTTGTTAAGGTTTTTTCTTTTTTTGAACCGGTTCGATGGTTCCAGCTAATGATACAGTACAGAACATTCTTGTAAAGCTTTTTGACCATCTAACTGTAAGCCAAGCCAATTGCAAAATGCTGCCCAAAGCAGCCAAAGAGCTGCTGCCAAATTTTTGTGTATATTTTGTTTAAGAAATCCAAAGAAACGCTAAGCGAACCGCAGCACGGAAAATTCGCAAAAGAAAAAAGTAAAGCAGAGTCGGAACAGAACGAAGGATTGGTTGTTTTGTCGTAGAGAAAAACGTTATTGACGTTTTTGCATTTTCCAAAAGAAAATAAAAATAAAATTCGAAACGGAATATCGGCCAACAAAGAAAAGAAAAAATCTCAACAATGCTACGTCTCAAGCGAAAAAAGAACAGAAAATCCTTCCTTCTATCAGAGCAATGTTTTCTCAAGCTGATTTCCCCCGGCGTACATGTAGGTGAAAAAGAGCGAGGCGTATTTAGGCAGCAAGTCCGTGCACCAGATGCTCCTCCATCAGGCCATGGAGGCGCAGCTGAAGAGCCTGCAGCAGCACTACCAGCAGGAGAGCCTCGACTCCGCCGTGCAGCGCCTGCTTCAGCAGCAGCAACAGCAGCAGCAGCAGCAACAGCAACAGAAGCAGGATCAGCACCAGCACCAGAAGCTGCAGCAACAGCAGCAGCCGCAGCAGCAGCAGAGGAAGCACCTACTGCCGCCATCCTCATCGGGGACGGCGGTGGCAGGGACCTCCTCCCGCAAGAGCGGACGCTTCCGCTCCAACTGGCTGTACCAGTTCGAGTGGCTGCAGTACGACGAGCGGGCCAACACCATGTTCTGCAAGCACTGCCGCAAATGGAGCCCCGAGCTGGCCGACATCCGCACCAGCTTCGTGGAGGGCAACTCCAACTTCCGGCTGGAGATCGTGAACCACCACAACAAGTGCAAGTCGCACCGGCTCTGCTACGAGCGAGAGCTCCAGGAGCTGCAGCAGCAGCAGCAGCTGCAGTCGACAGTCCCCGACATCATCACCATCAATGTGGGCAAGGATGGCCCTTAGCCACAGGCCGGATGGCCAACACACCGCTCAGGATTAGCCTTAGGCCCTAGACTAGACTCTGTTTTTGTGTAACGTAAATCTAGGCATCTAAGAATTGAAATTATCTGGAAGCATCGAACGCTTTGGCAGCATTTTGCAATTGGGTCAAATAAAAAGCAAAACTTTACTACAATTCTCCCCCTCTTTCTCTCTCTCTCTCCCTCTCTATTTCTCCACTCTGTCTCCCTCCTCTGTCTGTCCCTCTGTGTGGGTGTGGCATGCAGAGCGGGGCTCTGAAGCTGCACGCAGAGGACATGTCGACGCTGCTGTCGCAGCACGCTCTGCAGGCCGCGGACGCGCGCGATGACCACAACGACGCCAAACAGATGCAGCTCGATCAGACGGACAACATTGACGGTGAGTACTGCCCCATAGATGGAGAATAGAACCAGCAGAACCACCATTGCCATAGCCAGAACCAAGCTAGCACAATTACAACTACAATTACCAATCCAATCACACAAGATCTTCTTCTCTCTGAGCTTTTAAACCCTAACGCACTCGAAATCGAAGCCAAAAGACTTATGTATCTTTCCCTCTATATAGTGTACCTATATATTGCGTATGAAATTTGTGTAATTAGCTTTTGGTTGAAACATATACAATACATATATATTTTCCGTTGTTCAAACGTTGGACTCAAAAGCAATGCGAAAGAAAACGAAGACAAACTGTAATAAAAAAATTGTAGAAAATTTGTAGCTTAATTTCCGTTCCTCCATCCACTCTACACTCCATAACTATCTTCTAACCAACTGAGCAAAACTATCCTAATTTAATTAAGTAGAATAATCCCCTTAGAGAACCCCATCCCACACCCCCCAAGGCCCCCAAGGAAGTACATGTATATATAAAATGGAGAAGGGTTTATCCTATACATATACTCGTAGTATGTATCTTTTAAGAGCTCTCTCTCTCAGCTCATGCCAGTCCTATCTCCACTCTATACGTGTAGTTCCCCAGAAGGTTCCTGCATGCATTTTCTATATATCCCCTGAGACACGTATTACCCCTATTACCCGTTTGAATCCCACTTCTTTGTATGCTTTGTAAGTACAGAATCTTAAGTTTTTGTCCTCCTATGTATCTACCCACATAGAACAGTACTACATACATATATCCTTTGCCTTATCCGTAGCCTATTCGTAATACCTTTGTTCTGAATGATAGACCCTAAGAGACGAGTACGACCCAAAAGTTCTAGCTAGAGCAACAGATCAACACCTCTCCTACCAGAATATCTCTCTCTCTCTCTCTCTATCTCTACCTCTCTCTCTCTATACATAATCGTACATATCTGAATATATTATTTCGTTGTTTGTCGTATCGTATGGTATTTCTATATATTTGATATTGATATTTACATATATACCTAAAGCTATATATTGTTTAAATAGCTTTTAGGATGAGTTTCCCCCAATCGAGCCGAGACTTGATCGTAATTACGGTTTAGTTTTTGCTGTATGTTTGCCGCATGTTGCATGTTTTAAGATACCTAGACCTAGCCATAGACGCCCACACACACACACACAGCCACACCCATACATCATACCTACACACACACACACACACTCTCACACATACAATTATCGTTTATGTATCGATTTATTTTAATTTTATACGTATAATTTTTAATTTATCGACTGATTTCCCCATCTTCTTCATTCCGCCGCCGCCGCTATCATTTAATTTAGTCCTAAGTCCAATCGGAATTTGCCCAATTAGTTTTTAGTCGAAAATGCCTCCGTTATGCCATCCAACCCCCACCATCCACCACCCCCAACCGATCCAATCCAAATGAAACATTTCAGTTTAATAGATCAATTGGCGCACACAACAACAACAACAACAACCACAAGCAAAACCCCACACAAAAATATTTAACAGAAATCTATAAACAATAATTAATAATCAAACAATATAAAACCTGAAATAAATTTCAAAATTCAATATTATTTTCACTCAAATAAAGACACACACACAAACTCTGTACGAAACGTAGAACTTGCAGCGCTTTCTGTTCTAATTTCATTCAGTTATCGATCACTTATCGATATTCTTTTCATGCTTTTGTTAAATTTTAAATCTAAAAGAAAGTAAATCCCAAATCGAAACATAGAACATATCCATAACCAAATCCCTACAGATTTTTCCAAATCTCTTTTCGTCTTTAATGTTGCAACTTATTGTCTAAGAAATGAAAACGAAAACCAAAAAGCAAGCAAAAACTATCGATAGCATTTCAGTGTTGGTCAACACAGCAAATATTATGAATACGCCTCCCTCAAAACAGCTTCCAAATCGATGTCGTTCTTTTTTATATATATTTATTTTTTACTTCCACACACACGCACACACACAGGCAGACACACAGACACAAACAAACACATGCACACACACAGATACAGACACAGACAGTGTAATTTTTCTTCCTTTGGATATTTTCTACTAACATTTGTTGCATTTGTTATGATTTGATTTGATGTGAAGATCAGTTGAAACCGTTTTTGTCACACTGTTTGTAACGAGATAACTGTAACTCTGACTGTCTGTTTATTCCAATTGGTACTTTTCCAAGCTAACTAAGTGTATTCCAATATTCCTTTCTTTTGCCTACTCTCTCTCTCTCTCTATCTCTCTCTGTCTCTCTCTCTCTCTCAATCTCAATCTCTATGTTTAACTGTGTCTGTGTCTGTTTGAGTGTCTGTTTGTGCTTGTTTGATCGCATCTCTGTGTCTGTGTCTGTGTTTGTGCTTGTGTTCGTGTTTGTTGTGCCCCCAAGATCGCAAGAGAACGCTAGCGAGAGAGCAGCTCCCCTCGAACGTAACGGTAAAGTGAAAAGCAGAGAGAAACACACACGCACATTGGCTCCAGATAGCGCACAAACGAAACGAAAAATCACAGAAAATAATAAATCGAAATTTAAACCAAAATTGAAATTACCTTACAGCTAAAAAACCCCGCACCAAGCGTCCCCCCTCCCCCCATCACCATCAACCCTTTTAAAACCAACAAAAAACGAAAAAAAAAAGAAAGAAAAGAACTGGAATTTGCTCATATAAAATAAATATGTAATAATATAATAAAAGAAAATACACACACATATATATATATATATTTATATGTACCAAAGTATAGCTAAAGAATCTGTTGCAACATTGAAGTACTAAAACGAAAGATCCGTTCCCCCTTCATAAAATGAAAGAAATAATATCATTATGTATGATGAGAACTGTATTATAAAGTATCGAGAAACCAAATGCCAGAATTATAAGATTAAGAAACACCCACAAAAACGAAAACAAAAACCAAAATTGTTGATGCCACAAAATGACACGAAACAAATGTTGATTTTACCTTGATTTTACATTTAGTTCATTTATGATTTGCTCCCAATCTCCCAAAACGTTTCACACCGTTGACACTGTTGATTGATTGATTGATTGATTGATTGATTGATTGATCATTGATTGGCTTTGATGCAAAAGTACAATTAATTTAGCTGAATTGTTATTCTTTAGAGCTATAATGTCCTGCAGAACCGAACCGCGATGCCGTCCTAGCTTTAAGACCAGCCTTGATTTACATAACTTGAGTTTATTCTTTTTCCAGTTTACAAATAGATTGCCAAACCACACCACAAAAAAATAGATTAAGACTCTTGATTTGTTTCCTACTTGCCTTCCACCTGCCACTTGCCACTTGCCACCTGCCACTTGCCACCGAGTGATCTTGTATATTATGATTTCCACAGCCGCAGCTGCAGTCCCACGCCCACACCCACACCCAATCCCACTCCCACCTGTCATTGTCAATGCCGTTCACTTGAATTGAGTTTTTCTTTCCGTTCTTACCGTTATGTTCTGCCCCGTACACTCCCAACACGCAAACGTTTGTTCCGAAATCGACAAAAATCCACCCGAAAAAACCAAAACAAAACAAAAGAACCAACTCTTGTAGCTGTCTGTTGTTCCATTCGTTTTGCATATCCCTCACAGCCTCACACACACACACACACGCACACACACACAGACAGACAGACAGACAGAAAAAAACACACCCTGCCTATATATATTCGTAGTATATATTCATATATATACTATATATAGTACATACATACATATATCTTATATACCCCATACCCGAGTTTCTTGCCTACTTCCTACTCTGGCTACTTAGTTGAACTTAGCGACACCTAGACACCCCACAGACAATTGGCCTTGGCCCACTGTGCGCATGGAATGCAAGGGAACCGCGACCCCCCACCAGACCACCCACCAATCCACCCTGCCCTCCCACCCCCACAGTGATGACGCCTAATATGAAACAAGCAAATGTTTGCAGGTCGCGTTAAGTGTTTTAACAATCCGCGACAGCTCGATTACGATCAGGCCAGGGAGCCGGATCAGGAGCAGGAGCAGGAGGCTGTCGACGAGGTGGATGTCGATCGGGACATGGACATGGACGATGAGCAGGAGCAGCTCGAACCGGAAGAGCCGGAGGAGAAGGTCCCTGCCGTGGCTGCCTACCATGCCACGCCGCCGAAGTACAGGCGAGCCGTGGTCTATGCTCCGCCACCGCCAGACGAGGAAGGACCCTGCACTGGCTCCGGCTCCGGTTCTGGGTCTGGGTCCAGTTCAGAGATATACATGGACAACAACTACAATTGCGAGTACAAGTGCAAGGAGCTGAACATGCGCGCCATCCGTTGCAGTCGCCAGCAGCACCACTTGGCCCACTATGCCCACCCTCATTCCCATCCCCACCAGCCGCTGCACCGCTCCCTGGCGGACTGCCCCGCAGAGGCGGCCTACTCGCCGCCCGCCACCAGCAGCAGCAGCCACAGCAGCGGGTACCGCGATCAGGGCTACGGAACCAGCAACGGAACGGGGCAGCAGTTGGATCTGTCGAATCACGGCTATCATGGACACCACCAGCCGCCGCCGTTGCCGTTGCCATTGCCGCTGCCACCGCCGCCCAGCCACACCCAGTCCTCGCCGCACTATCAGCCAGCCTCCACATCCGCATCAGCATCCGCACCAGCCTCAGCATCCGCCCCATTGTCGCCCCAGCCCAGCTCCAGTTCGAGCGGATCGAGCTCCTCGGCAGCAGCAGCCGCAGCTGCAGCCGCCGCCGCCGCAGCGGCCAACCGGAGGGATCACAACATCGACTACTCCACGCTCTTCGTGCAGCTGTCGGGCACGCTGCCCACCCTTTACCGGTGCGTGAGCTGCAACAAGATCGTGTCGAATCGGTGGCACCACGCGAACATCCATCGACCCCAGAGCCACGAGTGCCCCGTCTGCGGGCAGAAGTTCACGCGCAGGGACAACATGAAGGCGCACTGCAAGATCAAGCATGCGGACATCAAGGACCGATTCTTCAGCCACTATGTACATATGTGATCACTTCTCTAGGCCCCCAGTCTCTACGAGTGTATCTCTCGCCCCCCTCTCTTATTAGTCGAATGTTTAGGGCGGAAGAAGAGTGGAACAAATCAAAAAGGTTTTCAGAACTATTCAAATAATCAAATCAAGAACCGAATACGTAATATACGAACATAAACAAATAGCTCTAGAGTGAGGATGTACATCTTATAAACTATATACTTACATATATATATCTATGCTAATCGTAGTCGATTTCAAGACATTGAATTCTCTATTGTTAAATCGTATGAACCTTTAGACGCTTTTTTAGATCAGTAAAAAAAAAGAAAAAAAGAAAAAAATATAGAAACCAAAAAGATAATGATATCAGGATATCAAGTTATGTATACCGAGACCAGTACTCAATGGAGGGAAACTTTGACAAGTATTATATGTAGAATTCCAATCGATTTCCAAGTCAGTTATTATTTTAGCTCTTTAGTTCGACTCTTAACATGTGCTGTAGTGAATGTTGACTAATTATTGTTCGTGTCATTTTGTGCCATATTAGCTAATCTTTCTTCTAGTCCATAGGCCATAACGTCCAAAATAAACGCAATAAATGCAAATAAATTAAAGCAAATTAAAATTAATATTAACTAAACGAAATGCATCGAGTGAGGCAAACAACGACGAGACTTGAACAAAAAGCAATTGCTGTCAGGCAGAACTATTTTTGAGAATCCTTCTCTATCTCTCTCGAACACCCCCAAATATCACAAGTCTTGCTGATCAAATTTTTGTGGAAATTATCACGGACAGCGCCCGATTCCAAGCGGTTTGGCCAGAGCCCGCCAACGATGCACAGGGTCACATCGGGCACTTGAAATGGGGCGCTCTCCTGATCCTGATCCTGATCGGTATTCGTATTCGTATCGGTATCTTTGGCAAAACACCCACCGATGTTGATTAGAGTTGCAAACAGATTAAATATCATAACTTAACGAATACTATCAAAGATTTCAGTGCTTTGCTAAAGAACAAAATCAGACAAAAAAACAACAAAACAAAAATGGGAGACAAATGTACTTAAAGCATTATCCATAGAAGCCAATCATGCAATGAATCCAATTATTACACACTTATAAACATATATACAAATACATATATATGAATATATATATATGACAAGGATAAATCAATCTTTAACATCTTTAACTTTACTTAATAAATCTCTTTCAAATCAAATTCCAGTTCTTTTCATTAAAAAAAAAATAAATAAACTTTGTTGTCTGCCCAGTCCCATCCTTAGGTACTTACTAAAACTAAACTACACACAATTGAGCGAAAAAAACAAACAAAATTAAATCCCAATTCAAAACACGAAACCCACAAAACAAAAAAACCCTAATTGAATAAAACAAAAAAGAAAACATTGAAATTAAACAATAATACAATTTAAACATCAAGCGCACTGTCTTAACGGTAAGTTGAAACTTCTAAGATCTTCTTAAGCACAAATCCTCCCACTATTATTTAGTCATACATAAGTTACGTCATCTAAGTTAAATATATGTATTTTTAATTATTTATTTTTAAAAAGAAAAGCTACAAATTTAAACAAAAAGAATGACAAAAGAAAAAAAAACAGGAATTGGCCAAACGATTGAAAATTTGATTTAATTTTTTATACTTATAAATGGAAACACTTGCCTCTTACTCACTCACTCACTCACTCGATCTCCCTCTATATGTAGCTATATACATATTTCCTTCTCTCTCTCTCTCTCTCTCACACACACAATATAAAAACTCTGTCTGTCTCTCGATCTCGCTCTCGCTCTATGTTATACAGTCTCTATCTCGCTCCGTTTTGGGCGATGTACAATACATATTTGTTTTCGTTCTGTCAGGCAGGAGGGGTGTTGAATGAAATGTCTTCGATAAACGATGTGCGACTGTCGATGAATTCTCGATGTTCGATATCTTTGCTTATCGATGTTGCTGCGCTAGGTTTTGTGTTCATCCAGAATCAGTCATTTACTTATATTTGATTTTGTTTGTCTCATTTTTTTGCAATATCTCATCCTTGATTTGTTGGCCCCACAGTCCTTGCTCTCTCTCTCTCTCTCTCTCTGTCTGTCTTTCTCTCTTTCTCTTTTTTTCTCTCCGACTTATGTACATTCCACACCAAAACACCAAACACCACCACCATCCCGGAACCCCCCCTTCGAAAACAGTGAACAAATAAGAAACTAATACGGTTCTTGGGCTCTCTTGACAAATAAATTAACCAAAAGAATCTAAAAAGAAACCAAATCGAATCGAACCACACATAATCATCTATTAAAATACTATTGAAAAAAGCAACATAGAAAGTTATTTATAGATTCTAGTTATGTGTTGAACACAACACAAATCATTGCATATACTCGTACATATATATACACTCATATATATAATTTGGTTTGGGTTCTTCAATATAGAGATCAGTCCCGTCCCCCGTTGAACCCTAACTCTTACCATTTATTGTAAATAATTTTCCACCAAATATGTGAATACATGTTAAGCAAAGCTGGCAGAAAACGAAGTCTCCTCCCCATTGGGGACTTGATTTGTATCGTTATTCTATATATAGTACTTATTTTTCCTCCTCCTCCCGTTCGAGTGCTGTCAACATTCTTCATGTTCTCAAAATTCACCGAAAAAAAAGAAAGAAAAACAAATTTTAATTTTTTGGGTGTAACAAAATTTGATTGCGAAAAATTTATGAATTCTTTGATTGAACAAGAACAACCTCCAAGAGAATGGCTTCTCTTACCAATTACAATTCTTGGCTTAATTTTTTAAACCAATCCAATCCCACACATCCCCATCAGCCATCGTCTCCTGTCTCAGGGATATGTAAACGGATTTAATAACATTTTGTTTAAGTTTAATCATTCCTTCCATGGTAAAAAAAGAATAAAAATACGAATCTAATACCAGAAAATACCAGAAATACCACACACACACAAACACACACCACACACACACGCACAGACTATGAAACCATCTAATTATACAGTTTAAGAATTATTATAAAAATGATTTTTCTGTTTCTGTGAATCACCAACAACAACATTGTTTTTCTCTTCTTTTTTTCTTTGCGCGTTTGAACGAACAAACCAAAAAAATAAAATATATAAATACCAAAAATACCGAAAATACTGAAAACAAATGCAATATGCTAAATAATGCCAAAATCAAATCCCAATCTGAACAAAAATGCCGATAAAAAGGCTCGAAGGCCTGGCACATGCGGCTCACCTTCGAGCGCCTCTCGGGCGGCTGCAACCTGCACCGTTGCAAGCTGTGCGGCAAGGTCGTCACGCACATCCGCAACCACTACCACGTCCACTTCCCCGGCCGCTTCGAGTGCCCGCTGTGCCGGGCCACCTACACGCGCAGCGACAACCTGCGCACCCATTGCAAGTTCAAGCATCCAATGTACAATCCGGACACGCGCAAGTTCGACAATCTGCTGTCGGGCTCCTCGGTGGGGCCACCTTCCACGCCCACGGCCTGTCACCTGGCCGTTGCCTCCCAGGCTGCCATGGCAGCGGCGGCTGCTGCGGCCTTCAATGCAGCGCAACAGCAGCAGCAACAGCAGCAACAACAACAGCAGCAGCAGCAGCAATCGCAATCCCAACAGCAACAGCAGCAGCAACAATCGCCCCATCAGCAACTGCAGCAACACGCCCATGCCCTGGCGCAGCAGCACATGCTGCACCAACAATTGCAACCGCAGCACCAGCAGCAGCAGCACAACACGACAAGTGAATGATATAGTCAGTACCTAGGCTGGAACTATGGCGCCTGGCGCCTCGATGACACGTCCATGAAGCAACAGCCGACGCCGCCGCACTTTGCCACAAACAGCAACTATCAGCCACAGCAACAGCATCAGCCACATCTGCAGCATCAGCATCAGCGCAGGGCTCAGCCCTTTAACTTTTATGCACGCGACTACTACTTCCCGCAGCAGCAACACCAGCAACAATCACCCCAAACCACTCTAAGTAATGGCAACACGAGGCACCACCAGCAGCACCAGCACCACCAGCAGCAGCAGCAGCAGCAACAACATTTACATCTACAGGAGCAGCAACATCGGGAACAGCCGCAGACGATCATCATCGATGAGAGCGACGACAATGAGGCGGACTGCATGCGGCAGAATTTCGATCAGTATATGGCCCAGATAAAGCAGTTTGCCGTCCCCTGCCACTCGGCTGTCGGTGAGGATCCCCATGAGGCCATTGAGACATTGTGCAATAGGAGCAGCAGCAACAGCAACAGCAACAACGCAACAAATGCCAATCAAACGGAAGCTACTACAACTACTACTAATAGTAACGATAATGCTAATAATAATAATAATAATAATAACAATCAGAGTTATGCTAACAATACTAGGGACTACAGCAAAAGGCAGCCGGCACCGTGAACGAACACAGCAGAAACAGCAACCAATTGATACTCAAAATACATAAGAAAATCAAAAAGAAATCTTAAATGTTGACCATGCAAATGTTGAATGGTAAGCCAAATTTATTTGTCAATTATGTAAGCGAAACGGAAAGGATGGACAATGGAGAGAAAAGGAAAGGAAAGGAAGGGAAAGGAAGGGAATCTTAAAGCTGATCTGTGCGGGAGGCCACACATTATCATGGTTTCAACTGGATACGGATGTTGCAGTCATCCCCACAACACCCAACACACCAAACCACACACCTAAATGTCGTATATAGTGTGTCGTAAGAGAATTTATATGCATAAACCAATTGTAATTGTAACGTCTTGTTCGTGGGGCAAGCAAAAGGGTTTCCAAGGCAGCTAGGCAGGAGGCAGGCGAGGGGGTTGAAAAAATCTATTAGAGATGAAAAACAGTTTCAAAATCGAAGCACTCAAATATATTGAACTAATCTTAATCTAAATGTATTTCAAGATCTACTCATACGTATAAATGGAATTCGAAATTTACGAATCACCTTACTGACGGTAATTGTTGGTCCTGTCAGACTCTTGTGCCAAATTCTTGTGGCGGTAGTGCCAACTCCTTTGGCTGCACTCTCTTCGCACCTGTTTGTTGTTGCATTTAACACTGATATGTGCACCCCCATATACACACATATAGACATACAATAGACACACCCGCACACACGTAGACACTCAGTCCACTAACCCACCCGGAAGTAACTCCGACTCTCTGAGGGGAGGGGAGGAGCCAGCGCCGAAAATTGAAGACATTTTACTCGTACATACTCGTCCAAGAGATTTCTGTGCTGCTAACCATCTAACTGTTTTTATATAAATACAATATATACCAACATATATACGATCTAGTGGATATAGTTTCGATGTTACCTATGCATAACACTTAGCCAATACACCTACATACATGCATACATACCTACATGTGTGTATATGTATTTGATATAATGAGAACTGTAAAATAGAATGAAACGGAAATGGAATTTAATCGATATTCTGCAAATATTTATCCACGATGTACAAATCTCTGTGCGTTTGATCCGTGTTAGTTGACTTTGAAGACATAGACATGCATTACAGCAAGGCAAGCCCTAAGCTTAGACAAGCAGTTTTAAACTAAACTAATTCATTGATTATAAATGCTAAACTAATGTTAATTTATTTATAACCATTCTGAGAGTGTGTGCGAATGAGTCTCGAACTGGGCGGCAGCTGATCGATCCAATCTGTTGTATTATACGAGTAGTTAGTCCTGATCTGATGATGATGATGATGATGGTCCAGATCCAGCTAAAGTTTTCGTGCATGTGGCCGAGTTTGTTATCCAGTCTATACGATATACCACATATACAATATACAGACATATAGACATACTGAACTACGAGTAATGCTAGTTTTAGCAGACTCTTCTCTTACCGTGTAAATATGATTGATGGATTCTCCCACGATTTCTGCTAGTTAATGTATATTTAAATTCACTTCTTTTCTAATTTGTTGTTGTACATTGATTGCCAAATTCCCGATATTGGTGCGCGCACACACACACACACACACACACACACACACACACACATAAATACATACAAATAAGCAAACAAACATTTAATTGCCTAAAGAATTAATGCCTAAATCTATTATATATATATATATAGTTATATATATTAAACACACATATTCATAATATTTATTTGTTCTACTTCTTAACATGAAATGTTTAGTAATTATTATATTATTAATAATGCTACATCAAATACTGCCCCCGACTTAATGTTTGTTTAATGTTTACTTTTAACGCTGTTTTGTTAAACAAAAAAAATTTAAGAAATTTATCTATATATGATGTGATAACTATAGTAAAACTAAACATACGCGCACACCCACAAACAAACATACACACAACTACACACACACACACACACATATTACAAATTGAAATTATGTTAATTAAGCAGGAGAATTGAGGAGAAGTTTTTTTAAAAAACGTTCGATAGGTACATATATAGTAATCTATAATTTGTGTGGTATGCAAAATGGTGCTAAATCCAAATATACTTTAAATGCGCGTAGACGGAATGAGAGACGACGAAGGAACGATAAAGTATACCCCGAAGAAGGAGAAGAAGAGGAAGAGGAAGTAGGTCAGATGGAAGTTAGTGGAAGCGTGTAATAGTGGTAGAAGTAGGGCAGAAGTAGGAGACAGCCAGCCAGCTTTCTCCGAATCGTATCGTATGTGCAATATGACTAGTTTTCGTTTTCGTTTAAGGTGCAACAGGGGAGAACAGAGAGAGGCCACACGCAAAAGCAAACCATTTGAATTATGATAAAAAATTAAAAAACAAAAAAAACAACACAAAACAAAAAAGAGATATAATTGTATATAGAGTATAAAGCGGTAAGCGGTGCTTACCCCATGCATTGGTTGTGCCCCAAGTACAGCCAAGATGTGGCCAACAGGCTTGCCAAGAGGTCAAGTGCATGGTGCAGACGCCGCTTGAACACTAAACTAATGTTAGCATATCACCATGAATATGATTATGAATAAATACACATATATCTGATATCGGATATATGTAGATAAACCGGGCAGAAGAGCAGCTAGTTAATGAGAACTTTTCGCTACAGTTTCTGTGTCTATTTACAATAAATGTCATAAAGCTTATCAAATTTATCGATCACACAGAGACCACAGGCACAGCCACACACACACACACTCACATCAAATCAGAACTCACCCACACACTAGCATATTTATTTCGGAGCCCGTGAAACAACAAAACATTTTGAATCCTCTCTTGCTTTGATTATTGGACTTGGATTCTGATTTCGATTTAGAACTTGACTTTGATTTCGTTTAACCAATTTAAAACAGCATTTTGCAGTCGATGAAGAGTTGTTCGAACCCTTAATTTTAAGGACGTGCTAGTTTCAATGTAAAACCTAGTTTAATCTAATTTTTGTATTAATAAATGCAATACAAACTATTTTTAGTTTTATTTATATACAACAAGAACAGCAGCAGCAGCAGCAACAGCAACAAAATAAAAACGAAGCGAAAATGCAGGAAAAAAAGAATATGAAATCAGATTAATTAACGTTAAGCAAATTGAAGCAAGTCCAGAGAATGCTTGCAGCATTTGTTACAATTTATACATAAATATATATTACAATATTTTTTAAAACGATTTTTAATAAACATTCTATCCATTATGGCAGCCTTTCAATGAAAAAACAAAAAAAATTTAAATTAAATTAAATTACTAAACCCAGAATAAACCGTAATAAAAACATATAAAATATAATAAAAAACTGAAGAACAGCCAGAAGAACCAATTACACACCTACATTACACATACATACATATAACACACCCACACTGACATAACAGACAGATCAAACACGAGAGGAACACTCGTAAAACATAACAAACATGAAACAACAAAATAAAAACTAAATCAAATAAATTGAATTTTATGGAAACAAAACGAAATGGTGATCACTTTTTCTTTATTATTTTTGATCCTCTGACTCCGAATCCTGTTCTGCTGTGCGCTTTGAATTGTGCTTCCAAAGATGTTAGGGGTGTCCATGAAAAGTCGTACCTAGAGTCTAAGAATATATACACATATATGCCAATACACACTCACATGCACATACAAACATGCGCGAGAAAACGCACACACTCACACACACACCAACACACAGAAAATTTTCAAACCTCGGCCCAATTTCCTGTTTTTTTTTTGTTTTTCTAATTTGAATTTGTTAACCTCTTTTTAACTTTTACGAATATCTTACTTTTATCAACTTAATACGATATATTATAGAATTATTATGTATGCAATTTCACTTTGAGTTTCAGCCCAAAAACTGGTTATGTTTAAGCCAAACGATTCTTCGCCCAAACGAGTTACACCCAAAAAAATGAATAAATTAATTTAAAAACTGAATCAAATGTGCGAATGAAAAGACTTAAAGAACAGCTAAGTCCTTACAGAATTTGTTCTAATCGCACTTATGCCTAGACTCGTACAAGAATTGTTTATTACTATACATTTGTGCTACAAATACATATATATTTTTATATATAACTGAATATATCAATACACCTCTATGTATGCGCCGATTGTGACTAATTTCATTTGTATACAATTTAAAAATAACTGAATATAAAACAAAAACAAACTAAATAGGATTCTGCAGGAACAAACGGAGGCATTTTATAAGTTAATTAGAAAAAAGGAAAAACAGTGCGTTTGAAAACTATACAACAGTTGGGCAAATCTAGGGATGAACCGACAATAATTCTGAATCGAATGCCATACCCAAAAAATGTTGCCTACTTTTACAGCGCACTGTTTAACTTTAAATATAATATTAATTCGTATCTAAATGAGGTAAATTATGCAAAATATTTAAAGACGAAAACAATATTTCCCTTGCACGCTGGAATATGTTGAAGGGATCCAGAACAGCTACCATAAGATAGGACCTAAGAGCCGAAACTAAAGATCCATGAATTTCCCGTTATTTGTGTTCTGTTACCACATATATAATTGTATATTTTTCCGTTGAATTAAGTTGCTTGACCGTAGTTAGACCAGTTTTGTTGAGTTTTTTTATTTTTTTTTTAGTTTAGTATTTTTGTCTTAGTTTGATATATTTTTTTATTACGCCGCCTAAGTAATTTATTTTTTGCTCACAAAAAGGAAATTCTATCTCTGTCTTATGCCATGTGTCTCTCTCTCTCTCTCTGTCTATCTATTAGTCTGTCTCTCTCGCTCTCTCTCACACACTCACTCTCACACTCTTCTATCTCTGTCTATTATACGAAAAACCAAAAATTGAAACCAAAAAAAATACCAAAACAAAAAAAACCGAAATCTATTTCTCTGGGCTGATTTTCGTCCCGCTCGACGGGCTGTTGTGTGTCTGTTCTTCTCTTTCTCGTTCTCGACCACAGGCACCAGCGCACGGAACCACCTCTCGACACCGCTCTCGACCTCTTCGTCGGCCTCTCCGCCACCGCCCGTCTTCGGCATGCACCTGTCCGCAGCCCTCAAGAGCGAGTACCATCCGCTGCACTACATACGGGCCGCAGGCAACGGCCACAATAATCCCGCCGGCACGCCGCCTGCGCACGGATACAGCGCGGCCCAAGCCGCGGCTGCCGCTTTGGGAGGCGCCTCGACACCCACCGGCGCCGGCGGTGGTGGGGGCCACAACTCGCATCACACCATGTCCTATCACAACATGTTCACGCCGTCCCGTGACCCCGGAACGATGTGGCGCTGTCGGTCGTGCGGCAAGGAGGTCACCAATCGCTGGCACCACTTCCACTCCCACACCGCCCAGCGGTCGATGTGCCCATACTGCCCGGCCACCTACAGTCGGATCGACACGCTCCGGTCGCACCTGCGCGTCAAGCACCCGGATCGCCTGCTCAAGCTGAATTCGTCCATTTAAGGGCGTGGCCGGGGCCACCAGCCGGGCCAAACCAACTACCACCAACACCACCAACACCAGCCACGCCTCCATCACCCCCAGGAACGACAAGCACAGCAGGAACAGCAACAGCAACAGGATTACTACAACAGCAACTATAGATACAGATACAGATTCAAACAGAGCGAAAGATTCGTGTAGATCGCTGCTCCACTCCCAAGTATAGGATGCCATTGTTCCTAGAGTTCTCGTTATTGGATAGAGGATCTTCTTGCATTTAGTCATCTGTACATTGGCCCCAGACCCATCCGAGCTGCGCAAGCAATAACCCAAACTAGTAGAACCGAAGATGCTAAAACTTAATCCTATGGCAGGCCAACAGCTACGCTACGCATAAACATTATAACGATAATGCTAACACTAACTATAGCTATAGCTATTGATAAACTTTGAAAGATTGTCCTTCTAACATGATCCCATCAACTTATATATACTTACATATATATATATATATATATATATATAGTTCGTATAGAATACCAGGCTATATAAATGTGTATAACTAAACAATATCAGGCACTACATCAACCAGGAAAGGTTTCAGTTGCTAACTAAGGGAGGGCGGGAGGAGTTTAGTTTCCCCCGAACTACGAGGGGGCAGAACACAAGGAGTTCAAGTAGAATGCAGTGGATGTAACCATTTTCAAGGGCTACAACAAACCAACTTTAAGGTTTCTAAATGTTGTTTCCTAACTACCAGTAGTAACTATTATAATGATGATTGAAATGAAGAGAAGTCGAAGCAGAGAAAACACTAGGTTGATTCAGTAGACGTAACTTTGTTGGAGAGACCAGCAAACCAACAAGGAAAACTACCACAGTCACCCACAACTACTATTCATATAAAGGTCACATTAGAGCATAGTTTATCTTACCATATACGATAGAAGGTAATTTTACCAATACGTTCTGCGGAGTATGCGATGGGGCTACTCAACCAACTACAAAGAAATTTTCATATACCTCAAATGCATTTCAGTTTTATTGTTGATTGCTTAATTTTAGTCTATGAAATCGTTAGCACTTATAAGCCCACACCTTTATACATATTATTTCAATCTTTTCCGATTGTCTAGCAAATAGTTCTCCAAAGTTATCCTCTGTTTTTTTTTTATTTTTTATTTTTTGCTCCCCTTACATTTTCTGATTTTTTCCTGTCCGCTAAGTTTAAGTCCTTTAGGCTTAGGTTGAACCACTTGAACCACCTCACATTTTTTTGTTAAGCTTTGTTTATATTTATGGTCACATGTTTATTTAGTTAAAGTACACAAGAATATAGATATGAGAATGGAAATCAGATGATATGGGAAGCTAAATGAGTAAAGAGTTATAAAGTTATTGCAAAAAAAAAAATATGAAAAAAAACCATAAAAATTACGTTTTTAAATTCTTTAATTGTCTGCTCAATCGGTACAAAATTGGAAAATATTCGTTTTAATTTTCAATTTACATATATTTAACGACTTCCCGGCTTCTTGGATACCATTAACCAAACGTCCCCGCAGAGACGGCAAAAGTAATTAATTTTAAACATTTTGTGATAGACAAAATTATGTTTCGGCACAAAATAAATAGGCAACAAGCCAGCTATAATATAACAAAATAACATATAAAATTCAATGTGATATTTTCGGCACAAAACTTTACATAAAGAAATCAAAAAATAATACAAAAAAAAACTAAAAAAATTAAGTAAAATATCGCAAAGGAGAGGCAACATTTGTCTAAGGTTGCTGCCCCTTTGCGAATTTATTTAGGAGAAGTTTTTTGTTATAGATTTATTCAAAATTGTTATCTTTCGGTCCAAAGCACAAAATGTATAAAATTATTTTTAGTTAACCCTTACCCCTAAATTTACTTTTATCTTAACTCTAGCCCTTACATTTTACATACATACTTGATTTCCTAATTTTAAGTTCCGTGCTCTGTTTCGTATGCATATGTGTGTGTACTATATATATATGTGAGAAAATATATAAGTATATATATCTAGAGCGCAAGATGATAATTTTATTTAGTTTTACGTTGATTTAGTTGCGACACTTTAAGCCAATAAACTACAGAAAACACACAAGAAAACAGAAACAGAAAAAGAAAAAGAATCACCCACAAAACAGCACAGATGTTAAGGCAAATCACTACTACACACAGATTTATGTACCAAAAATGTAATAAATATGAAATTATATAAAAAAACAACAAAAAAAAAAAAAAAAAAAAACGACCAGCAGAAACCAAAAGAAAAGCACATTCTAGAGAATGCTTAGAGGAGCGTAGCTGGATTTTTTTGAAATCTTTATCCCCTACATACCCGTAAGCATACCAAACACATAGTACATATATCGAACACAAAGTATTTTTATACATCATTGTAATCGGCTAATTGAGGGCAGGGCAGGGCAGTGCAGGGCTCCTGCTCCGGCGGATCGAGTGTGCTGAAGCTGAGCTGGGTCTGGACTAGAGGGTTGCTCCGTGGAGCTGGTCCCCAGTAGTCCCGTTCCACCATCATCGTCTCGTCCATCACAGGGAACGAAACCGCAACGACAAGAACAGCGAGTTGAAACTATTTTTTCCGCTCTACGCTTACAAATTCGATTAATCAATATGCAAATATACAGCCACAATGGCAATTGCGTGGCAGTGGCAAATATAATCAACACTTTTTCGTCGTCTACCAGCTTAAATAAATCAATCCATAAATATATATGTATATGTGGTATATATATTTAAACAGGCAAATATATATATTTCAATTTATTCAAGCTAAAATCAAAATATATAATTCACTAGCAGCATTTAAATGTCAAACAACCAACAAGTAAAACCAAATAAAAATTTATGATTATTATTATTACATATATCAATAGCACTCGTTTCATGTTGGCCCTTCATGACCACGTCCTTACTTGGAAGCACAATTCAAATCGTTAGGTTCGGCCTGGGTTCAGGGTGATGTTTCGGACTCGGGACTTGGGGTTACCGGGGCGGAACTTTTCCATTTCATTTTTCAGTCGACACACGGATCAGTGGATTACTTTGATTTTAATTGAAAAATGTAAGTAATTTGATTCTTTTGGTAAGTTAATTCAATTGATTGCCGTTTGAGCCATTTGCTTTGGCTATGAATGCCGCACAAAAGAGGTTTTGTATTAGCAATTAAGGGATATGGCTTCCTGCAACGATGGGCGGGATATTAAGCTAACGAAACCTTGCTTAAACGACAACACGAAGGCTATACGAACTGCAAGAATTGAAGTCCAGGAGGTTGACTTGGTGAGCCGCTGATGGATTCGGGCAATTCCAATTAAAAAAAATAAATATCGAACGTTTGAATACCTTTAAGACCATTTTCATTCATTTTTTGCTGTCGTTTATTAAATATCTCTATTAAACAATCATGCTAAATATTTTCTGCAGTTGAAAACTATTTCTTCTTGTATTATTACCCCCTTTGGAGTGATGAAGAAATAGTCGAATAGTTCTGGAATGCTTCGTTTGTTATTGGACCTGGTGACCCTCTTAGATTAGGGATACATTTCGGATGTAGACCTTTTTAGTCATCATCGCTCACGGTCAAAAGGTCCTTGAAGCTGAAGGGCGTAAATGCATAGCCTGCTCCCGCATAGAACTTGCTCATGAACTCCACCCAGTGGAGGCGCAGGGTGTGCAGGAAGGCAGACAGACCCTCCATCATCACCATGATGGCGATGGTAAAGAACTCCCAGACGGCGAAGATGAAGAACAACCCAATGGCTCCGGTGTAACCCTCCATTTGCAGGCCCATCGACAAGACCATGGTCCACAGCACCTCCGAGAGCTCTGCAAGGAATATTTTTATTGAGTGGGTGCCCCAACTCGGCTATGGCATATGTGACTTACGAGCATGAGCCAAGGACAGGGCCCAGAGACGGAGATAGGAGGCTGTGTGGGATATGGTACTCAGGATGTACTCGATGGTGTGGATGGCCTGGTGTATCCAGATCTCGCTCATTGGCTCGTCATCCTCACTGTGGCCACCGGACTCGTGGGCTTCGGCCACTTCTGTGATTTTTACTTCCTTCCCAGTGACCTCGATCTTCTCCACGATTTCATCTACCTCGATGACGGGTTGAGCGGGCTAAGGAATACAGTTCAGTTCGTAAGGGGCTTTCTTCTGTAAGCAGCTAATCGAACTCACCCTGTTTCGGCGCTGGTACTTGATCCAGAGGGGAGGGCCGAGCAGGATCCATGGAATGCAGATAATGGCCAAGAAGAAGAAAATCATTTCAATCTCCTTTTGATTCGGGTACATGTTAACATCGCAGCCCGGCACTGCGGTTTCGGTCTTGAACAGCACCATGTCGATGAACATGATCAGAACCGAAGGGGCACAGCCCGGAGAGTCGGCCAGGACATCGGTGGTCGGGCTGTACTTGATCCATTTGTAGAACATCATGAAGCACATGTAGCCGAACATCAGGAGCAGGAAGAGCACCTGGGGCACAAACTGGAGGATGATATACGCATACTTCTTGAAGAACACAAAATTCTCCACCGACATACAGACGCCAAAAGTCATGTGCAGCACCCCGAAGATGATCGACAGCTTCATCTTGTACGTGTTGAGGAAGATGATCTTGTTTGAGGCCGACTGCCACACGGGATCGAGGCCCATGGGGTAGACTCCGCGAGTGGCGACCGAAGGGTTCAGCTGCAGCGTCGGATTGGTCAGTACAGTGGTCCGATTATAGACGTTCACCCAGTGCGAGCCGAACACGTTTATCGACTTTGAGAATATGTCGTTGTAGTGGAAGCCCGTGTACATGGCGAACAGTCCCATCAGAAGAATAATGTAGCGACCCGCAAAGAAGATGTTCCAGATCTCTCCGCCCCGTTTCTTGGTAAGGCGTCGCTCGTCCAGTACCATCCACAGGCCCAGAAGGAACAGGATGGTGCCGTGGCCCATGTCGCCGAACATCACCGCGAACAGGAAGGGGAAGGTGATGCAGGTGTACAGGCCCGGGTTCACCTCTCGGTAGCTGCTAATGCCGTAGGCGTCGATCAGGTTCTGGAAGCCTCGCGTGAATTTGTTAAGCCTGTAGTAGGTGGGCGGCTCCTTCTTGGTGTCCAGCACGTTGATAAACGAGGGGATGGTGCTGCCCACGGAGGCCGATCCAGCGGCGAGTGCCGTCTCCACCAGCTCCAGTTCCCGCTTGGGCACCCAGGCCTCGCCAATCAAGCACTTGTTGCCCAGATCCACATTGAACAGGTTCAGAGTATGGTAGATGGCCTTCATTTTCTTGACCATCGCCGTCCACTTGGGCAGCTGCTTGCCCACCGCGTTGAGCACGCAGTTGCGGTGGTCCTCCGTCTGGCTGATGATGGCTTTCAGGTCGTCCAGGCGCGTGCGCACACTCTTCACCATCTCCATGCGCTCCGCGTGTGAGCTCGGGCAGGGATACATGTGGGCGTGGAAGCCAGTGCACACCTTGCGGATGCGGGCCTGCAGTTGGTCGCCCTGGAAGAACACCACGAAGACGCTCTTGTGCAGGACGCTGCCTGTGCGAGGGTCCGTCAGGGGGACGTCAATTTCTGAGCGGCGGACGAAGACGTTGCCGCGGGAAATGCGCCAGAGCATGCGCTCGAAGGCGTATTCCCTTTCGCGATTGATGACGCCGGCCACGAAACCCAAGTGTCCGTTGGTCTGCTCCGGATCCCGGTGGGTGCCGCGTTTGTTCAGGTCGAAGTTGTGCGACTCCTGGTTCGAGAAGAACTGGTCCGTCCGCTCCAGCACTTGGATCATCTCGGTCAGCTCGAGGTAGCTGGTCTGCAAGTTGATGTTGTTCGCAGCTAACTCTATGATTTCTGTCTCCGTCTTCTCCAGGTGCGCCTCCAGCTCGATGATGTCGCGGGGCTTTGGAGCTGGCGGGAAATCGTCGATCAGGTCGAGCACCTTGTGCCCGTCCTTGTCTAGTTCGGAGGTCACATAGCGGATCTTCCGCTCCAGCTCATCGCAGCGACGCACCTCCCCGATGAATTTCCGCTGCTGGGCGTTCACGCCCGTGTTCATCTGCAGGGATAAGGAGCAGTAAGCACAAAGTTTTCGAAATCACCTACCACAACCCCACTCACGTCTCGAAATTGGACGCATCCCACCTCGCCGAGCTCGGCAAGCGTGTCGTAGGCTGCCTCCGGCTGCAGAAACATCTGCACCAAGGACATCACCTCGCTGCGGAAGATGCTGTCGGTCTCCTGTTTGGAGCCGAAACTCCACCACTTGGGCATTTTAGAAACTTTTTAATCCTTTTTTTTGAGGCACAATTCCGGTGTGGGCTCCGCACGGTTGCGGTGCAGCTGACGAACTGATCGTCCGGTCAAGTGACTGCGACGAGGAAGGTGCTTTACAAACTTCCAGGCTTATCAGCAGTCGTCAAGTCGCCTGCCTTGCATAATTGCTGGATCAAAACCCGGGGACACGGTGCATAATTGACCCATCCATCAAACTTGTGGAACGTCCACCTGATGGCGTGCTCCCCGGCCCTTGCCAATGAATCGCAGTCTTTGCTTATCAGCTAATTGATTTTCTCACAACGACACAGAATGTCTTACGAACGCTCTATTTGATATAGTTTTCACAGGCGGTTTCAATAAAATATAGAAATATGTGAAAGTCTGTAAAATACTCCACCGATTTTCTTAAATGGAAGCCGCTAAACTATGGCGGCCATCGTTCAACAAAATAGTAATTCAAACGTTTTTCGGTTGTTCTTGTTTTTCTCGCCCCCAGCTTTTGTTATAGTGCAGCACTATCTGACAAAAGCTCCCCGCCATTTTTTGCTTCTGCGGAGTCAGAAGCTGACATGCATGAAACTTCTCTCCGTTACTCAACACTCACCTGCTTTTCCGTTCTTTATGAATTCAAAATTGACCAAAAGAAATCAGTTGGATTTCAATTGGAAAGCAAGCAAATATACATAAACTTTCGACACCTTATCTAAATCAATAAAATTCAAAATTCGTCTAAATTCGTAGTTCTGGGACAGACCTCTATTGGGCAAAACAGTGCGATGCACTTGCTACACAAATTATGGATCTGCGGTAGCCGTCGCTTAATAATTGCAAGTGCACCTCTATACAAAACAAGAAATTATATGTATATATACGACACGTAACTAGTATCGCTTATATATAATAATATAAATATAATTATAATGCTTAAAAGTTAATAAATTAATTCCAAATTTTTGTATTTTCATATAACTTTTGTGTATAGAATGTGAATAGACTATCTCGGTACCGCGTAGTTTCAATGAAAGAAAAGATTAGATTGGAATGTAGTAATGAGGAATAATGGAATAAGGAATGGAATGAAATGCTTACGCAAGAACAAAAATCGCATCCTCTTTGTAGATTCATTTGACCTACTTGGGTGGGTGTTAATTCAACTATTATCCCAACGTATTATTGTATGTGTGAAATGGGCATATCTAAGACAGGCTGCCACTCGTGCAATGATTCCCTCCCCATAGTATTTGAAATTAATTAAATAAGAATTATTGGTGCACATCAAGTATACACCGAAAATTCGTAACAAATTACAATATAGTATATTTACAGTATATTTTGAAAATGTGACGGTATATTTCTGAGGGTCAGACCGTATATTTCATTGGGACTTTCCATCCCAACAATTTCCTTACAATGGGCCCGGAATGAGCAACACTACATACCCTATGAAAAGGATGTTACAAAATTAAGGAAATGTTTGTCTAACCAGGCGCCAATTAATGCAGAAACTAGCTATCTCCACGAAATTTTGCAGTTTGTAGTGATCTTACTGATACTAATAATACAGAATACAAAAAATCATATGCATTAATAGGTAAAATATATGTCAATCTGTGCAAAACACATTATTAATAACGTCTCAAAGTAGCTTGGAAAAAATTATTTTAACATTAATCAAAGGAAAAAGGGTATAAATACCGGCAACGACGTGACATTCTATAGAAGGGGTTAAGTGGGTTAAGTTCGCTTTTTCATCTGTATATGTTCGGTATATTTTAATAATGAGATGGTATATTTCGATATATTTCTGAGGGTCACACTACCGAAAACAAGTCGAAATTTTTTCTGCGTTTAAGCCAAAATGATAATAAATAAAAAGAGTCAACGATAATCTTAGAGGAATTGCACTTGGCTTGGCCAATATTTAGATTCGAAGGAGTGCGGTGGGATAAAAACAACGGTTCATATTTCCACCTTTTTCGACCCGTGCAGACGACGCACAACACAACATAAGAATAGCAAAATACGCGGGAAGTGTAGATAAATTGCCATAATTTTAACGCGTCTGTACTAACAACAATAAACAGCGTAAGTAAATAAGAAGTGAAAAGCCTGTGGGCTAGTAAAAAAAGTGCGAAAAGAGCTGAAAAATTGTGCATAAATTTGTGAAATTTTGTATGCGTCGTGTCTGTGTGTGTGTGTGTGTGTGCGAATTCGAGTGTTGGACAGAGTGCAGCTGTATATGTGTATTGGTGTTGAAAAAATCTATCTCTTCGCTACGCATTTCACCCCCCGTTTTTGCGTATTCATTTGATCTTCTTCCTCTTCTTGTGTATCACTGTAGCCGCATTACCGTTTCCCCTCCCTTCCCCTATGCGCGCGTGGGTGTATTCCTTTTGTTTTTTCATTCTTTGTTTATATTTACTTGTATTTTGTTTTGCTTGCTGCTCTTTTTTCGTCTTGCCCCTTCCGACCCAATGCGATTTAACTCTCCCCCGAAATAATTTATAACCCCATAAAAATACTAAAACACAATCTTGAAATGCTCGCTCTAGGCCCGCTCCCGCCGCAGGGTCATAAATCAAATTGCTATCAATTTTTAGCCAAGCCTCCCACTCGCCAAGCGAAATCTACACTTCCGCGCACTTCTGCCCGGCATTCGCATCCGTTTATGCTGATTTCTCTCTTTCTCTCTCTCTCTCTCTGTGTGTATTGCACCTGTCTCGCTGGGGCATTTTGATTACTTCGTCCATCAAATGGAACCCCCCTCCTTCCATGCTATTCATTTGCCTCTCAATCGCCCCAACTTTCAGTCTCCCACTCGCTCTCTCTGTCTCTCTGTATCCGAGAGATACAATATTCTCTCCAAATAGTTTTCTTGGAGCCCCTTCGCTCAGTTGAATTTTGGCGCCCGCGTCTAACAGTTTGGGGCTCGGGAAACCCAAAAGCATTCGTCGAGTCTAAGGAAAATGCTGTGTGGAAACGCGTGGATTTATTTTTAGCTTCGTGCCGATTTCAAAAGTTCCAACGCTCCATATAAAAAGCAAATCAGCAGCAAATAGATCGCAGATCGGGAACAGCACTGCCAAATTAATTGCCAATGAGAGGAGCCTGCCAATAAACGTTCAGCCAGTCCATATGATAAGATCGATGGGCCATCATCATCACCCAGTTCCCAAGATCTCCGTTATATAATCATGGAATTGGATTGACGGTCGGGTCAGCCAGAGATAGAGAGAGCGAGAGAGACGAAAATCAAATTAGAAAAACCAAAACCGAATAGAAATGCCCAGCAAATTTCAAAGAAGAAGCTCCCCACAAGCGCCTGGCGGCGTGGGGGCTGGAGCATCGAGCGTCTCCTCAACGCCGAGCAACCAGCCCCGGAAGCGCGTGAAGCGCTGCTGCCGCAACTTCGTCACCTTCATGTGCACGCAGGTGGGCGTGGGCGCGCTGATCGTGTTATACGCCATCTGCGGGGCGTTCGCCTTCATGAACATCGAGCGGGAGTACGTGGACAAGACGGCGGCCCATGTGTTGGAGCTTCGACAGAACTGCTCGCAGCAGCTGTGGTACATAACCGAGGAGCACAACCTGATCGACAAGCGGGTCTGGGTGAACGAGACGAACGCAGTGCTGCGGGAGTACCAGGCCCAGATAGCGGGCATCATCAAGAACGGTTACGTGGGCCGCAGTCCCGAGCAGATCTGGAGCTTCCCGGCGGCACTGATGTTCTGCTTGTCGGTGATCACAATGATTGGCTACGGCAACATGGTGCCGCGCACTCCCTGGGGCAAGGGCTTCACTGTAATCTATGCCACCTTCGGCATACCCCTGTACATCCTGTACTTCCTCAACATGGGCCGCGTCCTGGCGCGCTCCTTCAAGTTTCTGTATCGCTCCATGCACGACTGTACACAGGAGCGAAACTTCGATTCCCGACTGGATGCCCTGGAGAACGGTAGCCTGGGCACCCTGACGCTGCGCAAGAAGATCATTGTCCCCTCCACAGCCTGCCTGTGGGTGATTATCTTCTATGTGCTGACTGGGACCATTATGTTTGCCAACTGGGAGAAGTGGAGCTTTCTGAACAGCTTCTACTTCTGCATGACATCGCTGTGCAAGATCGGCTTTGGGGACTTTGTGCCTGGGGCTTCGCTGACCACCGCCGCCGATGTAGATGCCGCCACGCAGAAGCTGCAGGAGGACATCGCCGCCGATCCGAACGAGCTTTCGGAGCTGCAGTCCATAGCCGATCAGCACTCGAAGCTGGCCATCAACTTCATTTACATGCTGCTCGGCATGGGTCTGGTGGCCATGTGTCGCAACTTGATGCGTGAGGAGGTGCACGTGAAGCTTAAGGAGATGAAGGAGGACGCCAAGCTGTGTGTCGAGGACACGCGTCTGCGGTTCGTGGGCTGCTGCGGCGACCCGCGTGATATCTACGAGAATGATTACTACTAGAATGGCGAGAATGGATAGTGTGTGGTGTGTGCTGTGCTGTGTGCTGTGTTCTGTGTGTCGTGTGTGTATGAGAGTGTTATATCTGGTACGAAGGAGCGGTGGAATCTACATCAGTATGTCGCCTAATCCCCCATATATATGGTTTGCCATGCATCCGCCCGCAGCTCACCATTGATCAATTTCTGCAACTTCAAGAGCGGATACGTAACTTCGAGGGCATGCTTGGCGGCGGCAGCGGGGAGCGTTTATGCACGCCAAGCACTTCGGCCGGTCCGTTCCGCATCTTCTCCGTGGCCGGCTTCCAGAACCGCGCCAATGACATCGTCTACTGTCCGCCGATTGTGCGGCAGCAGTCGCAGCATGTCGAGGACTCCACGGCCATCGTCTACTTTGGCGGCGACGTCCAGGACTTTCCGGAGAGCATGGAAACGAACCGGGACAGTCGCGGCTACATGAAGTACAACCTGGAGAACTCGGCGATCCTGCTGCGCGAGGCGTTTCCCCGATCCCACATCATTGTCATCCGGCCGGTTCGGTGAGTAGATTTTTGACCATCCAATCTCTTAAATATCTAATGGCATTCCCTCGATTCAGCATGGAATTCAAGACGTTTAGCTGCTTTGACAACTTTGTGCGCGGCAACAATGCTGGCGTCCCGGACCATACGCCCATGAACCATGCACTGCAACACTTGGAAAAGTAAGTTCAGGCTCAATGGCGCTTGCCTGATGAGCACTAGCCCACTAACCCACTTACCCACTCCGGTATCATTCACAGACTGCTGCAGAATTTGTCGCAACGTCTGATCTCCATACCAGAGAACGAGATACTCGATCAGGCTGCCCAGGCGGCTGCAGCCGCAGCTGCGGTGCAAGCTGCAGCTGCAGCCGCTGCTCTGACTCTATCGAATGCCACCTCAGTCCCCTCGGACAGCAACTCGTCCTTGGCGGCCAACGACAACAGCCAGGACATGGACATTGACATTCTGCAGGTTCAGGAAAATGTCACAGTGGATGCAGACGGCGAAGTGGTCTTCCCCATGCTACCCGACGAGGCGGATGAGGCGGCGGACCCCGCCACAAACAATGGGGGCGGAAACAACGGCAGCATCGGGAACAACGATCTCGGCCTAAACAATCATCAGGAGTCGAACAACCAGCAGCAGACGCAGCCGCAGCAACAGCAGCAGCAGGAGTCTTCGCCCGTTAAAATCGCTGCACCAGTAGCTCTGCCAGCCACCAACAACGTGGAGCACTATAACAATTTAAACAACAGCAACAGCGAATGTGCCACGGGACAGGGGCAAGCCGCACTTGGTGGACAGGCGCGCCAGACAGCGCCGCTGACGAATGATAACAATCCGTTGTGGTGGCGGGAGAACCTCAATCTGGACAAGTCCAAGCTGGTGCTCATTGGCTTCAGCAAGGGCTGCGTCGTGCTCAATCAAGTGAGTCGCGTTTGGTTCGTTAAGTCGTTAACATACTTGGCTCTGTTCCCGCAACAGTGGGAAGCTCCATGATCCTCACTGACCACGGTCCTCTTCCCTGTCCGGTTTACTTCCAGTTCATCTACGAGTTCCACTATCTGAAGACCCTCACACCCGATGACAGTAGCATGTGCCGACTGCTCTCCCGCATAACGGACATGTACTGGCTGGACGGTGGCCACGGGGGCCAGAAGAACACATGGATCACGTCCCGCAGTCTCCTGGAGACACTCACACGCATGGGTAAGCACTTGAGCGAGCTCTATGGGTATACAGCAAGTTTAATATTAACTGAGTGAAACTGATATTTGTCTAGGCATGAACATACACGTTCACCTCACACCCTACCAGGTGCAGGATGACCGCAGACCCTGGATACGGAAGGAGGAGAAGCTCTTCACAGAGATGCTGAGGCGCTTGAGTGCGCCGATCACGAGGCACTTGCACTACGACAACCAGCCGGCGAACCTGATGACTCATTTCGAGGTTCTTCAGGCCTTCTGCCAACACGTCCATGCCCTGAACCAGCAGCAACTTCAACAGCAGCAGCAACAACAACAGCAGCAGGGAGTCACCGATCAGTCTGCACTGGCGGTGGCGGCGGCGACGGCGGCAGCGGCAGCAGCTGCAGTGGCAACGGTGGCGACCAACAATGGCAGCAACAATCTTCTGGATGCCAGCGAAGAGGCAAAGTGACAGCTTCAACTGCATCCACATCATCACAGGCGTCGCTTGCATGCAATGAGGAAGGGGACCGCTGCTCTGAAGCGCAAGCAAGTGCAGCAGCTGCGACGGCACCACCAGCAGCTGCTGGCCGCAGACCTGTCCCTGTCATCGTCATCGTCGCGCTTGGCGGCGGTACTGATTTCATCGGCGGTGGCCCTCAGCGCCGCATCTACGTCGTCATCCGCTTCTGCAGCAGCGACCAATGTAAATAATCATCATCATAGCCATACGCAACAACAGCTACTGCCGCCAGGACAAGTGCTTTCACGCCATCATCATCATCAACACCACCACCACCATAACCACCAGCATTTGCATCCACAGCAGCAGCCACATCCACAGCAGTCGCAGGAACAACAGCAGTCGCAGTCGCACTGCCACAGACATCACCATCACCACAACCATCATCAGTGTCGCTCGAAACGCAAACTACAAAAATTGTATTATACGCTTTGCCGTTAGATTCGTACAGCCCCCTCCCCTTAATTATTAATTAACTTTATATATGTATACTTGTATGAGAGAATGTTTCATAGAACCTTACCTTAAGTCGAATCATCAGTCCTCTCACCCCACCCCCAGGCCCTCTACTTCTGCTCTACTCATGTACATCGTACGCGTCGCGTCTGTCTATTTAAGTTCCATAGTCATGTCGAAAGATTCGTATCTCTATGTTGTATATTTATTTATTCAAATTTCTTTCCTTGCTCATATCTCATCTGCGTAATTGGCCCCCAAAAGTGAAGCGAAAATCTCATCAGTGCAATACTATATACATACACCTAAACATATATATATAAATGTCTATATATATATAAATACGAGTATATATATGTATCGAATTTTTTAACAACACTTTATGTATACAAACACTCCAAGCTATTTATTGATAATTGAGAAAGATTTGTGATTTGCGCACATTAATTAACTTCATCCAGCCTAAATCGTAAGTGAAGCAATCAAGCAATCTTCGTTTTAAGTACCCTCGCCCAAGGAATTTATTTATTCGATATCTTCCAGCTCAGTCGTCGCATACGCTACATTCAGTCTAGAACTCCCCTCCCACTACACCCCACCCCACCCTACCCCAGCAGACCCTCTGATTAAGTATTACTTAGCGTTTAATAATCATATCTCTTAAGTTGAAACCAAGATGAAGATGTACTTTATAATGTAGGACGAACCTCAGTAGTTTCAATCAGTTGTGCGGCTAGCCCCAGATCTAGATCCATTCCTGGAGCAATATTAAATCGTATGATCGTATGATTAGAGAGACGGCAAGCAATCATCAATCTGCTTAATATTCGTATTGTATGTATACATGCTAGTAGTGTATATTCTGGTTGTGCTGCGCATAAAATTAAATTTGTCAAGCCATAGTGTGGCGTGCGTTCCTTATACTATAATACATGGAAACATGTGAGATCTTACCGCTTTCGCTTAACCAAGAGACAAGAGATGCCACGATGGGCCCATCTTGATCCATTGTGGCCCATTTTAAGGAGAAGTGAAGTAAAATTATTTAGTGCATAGAAGGGAGAGTACAGTACCCGTATCCGTACCCCCCCAGGCCCCCTACATACACAACACAAAATTTCGTACCTTGGTAGAATTCGCAGTTCAAAATTGCTTTAGAGTTTGTACGGCTTAAAACTCAGTCACACACACACACACACACATACAAAATTTAGGCAAGAATATACATACAATATACCATATACAAAAACAAAAACTATAAAAGCACAGACAGATACAGATGCAGGTGCACAATGTGTATGTAGATATACGTTACTATTATGAACATTATAAATGAAAAAAGCTGCGAAATTCGAGCAAAGCAAGCAAACAATGGAAGTGAAGACTACTTCTCAATGATTAATAGGGTTCCCCCATGTAAATTCTACTGATCCATGCGAGTCTGGTAATAAAATGAATAAGCATATACGAATACAGATACACACACTTGCACTTCAATTTGTTTCTTTTATTCAATCTACTACTTACTTTAAAATAAATTACAATTCTATTGTACTTGTAAAAAAATATCGCGTGTGATGCGCCAGACTGCTTCATCCTTGAGATTTGTGTGTCCTTGGCGGAGGTGGAGGAGGAGGAGGTCTTAGCGTTAACTTCATCGGTCCGATCCAAGACTCTGCTATGCAGGGCCCGGAACTACGCACAGTCGTTGCGGCACTTGGCATGTGTCGCCCACTCGTCGCTGCCGTCGCAGCAATCACATACGTGGTCGTTCACCCGACTGCTGGCCACATACTTGTCCTGGCCGCGCCCCGTTATGTGGCGTTTCTGGTAGCGGCAGTAGAAGCGCCCATTGGCGCAAGCATTCGTGCTGGGCTCGTCGCTGCCGTCGCCCTCGCAGTCGCAATAGTCGTCGTTCAAACGTTCAAAAGCTATCTCCTTGCTGCCGTCCAGGCACTTAAACTTCCCCTCGAAGTTCGGCTTGTACGCGTCATAGTCGAAGAGGCGCGTACCTCTGTGCGGTATAAAAAGGAAATAATCAGAAACGGCCGAGCAACAGGTCCCTGTCACTGTCACAGGACATACCGTATAATTTTGATGGGCTCCACATCGGGAGCAGAAGACCCGTCCAGAGCAGCCGCGGCCGCAGCTCTGGTTTCTGTTGCCCCACCTCCATCGAAGGGGTCCACGTCGCGCTGTTTGCTGCCCAGGGACTGCATCATTTCCTTGTGCTTGCGACGCAGCTGCTGCAGGTTCCAGGGCGTGGGCACCGCGGGCAACTGGTTCAGCGAGAAGGCCTATTATTCGTTTATACATTATACACATTTTGGACACATTTGCGCTGGCACGATGGCCAGAATGCCGGAATGGGGTGGTACCTTTACCTGATAAGCGATGAACGATATTCCGACCAGGAAGATGAGCAACAGGAACATTTTGGATTTCTGGCGGTAGAATGGCTTGTAGTAGATGTTCTCACGCTTCACCCATGTCTTTCGCATTGCGTCTTTTAATTTGATCAAAAAATATTTGTTAACAAAACTCTGTTTTGTTTATAGAAGCATTGTATTGTTGTTGTCTAGGACAGCGATTACCAACACTGCAACAACTGAACTTAACCCACGTAACCCACCTCTATTTAAACAGGTGAAAACCTTTAATTAATAAAAATAAAATATTATGCGGAAAATAATACTGTTTTTAAATGTCCCTTGTATATCATATCACATAGTTCTTTACTCACAAAAAACCCCACAATATCTTTCACCTGAACTGCGATAAACTTCTTCAAGATTCATCATCTTCGTTGAGTATTTTAATGCCCACTGGGCGACAATGGGTTAATCTTTTCGAGTCCATGACCAGAAATCATATTCCATTTCTCGATTTTGATATTCGGTTTAATATTACCAGCTAACTAAGACCCTCAGAACTGAACATGTAATTTTATCAGGTTCATGAGATATGTATGAGGGTACGAGTTCAGCCGAAAATGTTGAGCAAAACGCTGATTATACATACAAAGGACTTTATTTCGCTCTAACAGGTTTCATTTTTTATTTCCTATTTTCTATGGAGGTTTGAGCAGCTGACTGAAGTATAAGATCGGATGGTGTTTGATGATTTGTGACTGAATAATAAATAAATTCAAATGGGAATGCCAGTTACAGCAGAGTTCTGCCTTCAATTCGACATTATGCAGCCTTCAGGAGAGCTTCGTTCTTGTACACTTCAATTACATTTTCAATGATCTCCCATTGCTGTTCTCTGGTAAAATCCTTTACGAGTGGCTTGTACCACATGGAACCCTCCTCCGCCTCATCTGTGAGCGGCACCTGTATGCCGTACGTCTGCATAGCTAGCGAAAGGCAGCCAATGGCGACGTGTGTGGGCTTATAGTTAAGTATGTTGGCGCTGTGGTGAAAGTCTTGTAGGTAAGAGGCGGCCGCACTGGCTATCGGCACCGAGTTCCAAGTTTCGGCACCTACCCAGTCTTGAAGGGTCTTCATATAGTAGAGAAGGTACTGAAGGCAGAATGGAATGAGTGAATGGAAGGATAAGGATCTTTACAATGGGATTACCTTGTGAGCTAGGTCTATGTTCAAATCAAATCCTAGGGTGCGGGTTATGAGCAGCTCTGCTTGGACAATGGCATCGCGCATGGACCAGTACTCGTCGTTCAGATCCAGCGGGGCATTGCCACGGTTCAGTGTGCAGTATGCCACGTTGATGACATCGCGTATTTTCACCGAATCGTCATCCTTGATTTTGCCAGCCAGGTACAGCGAAGATGCGGCAATTAGCTGGCAAGCAAGGTACTTATGAGATGATTACTTTGCTGAGCACCAAGTTTGTACTCACGAACTCATCATAATCAGTGGGCTTGACCTCCTTGAAGAAGCGATGGTAGACAATGGCGGCACACGCGGCAGTCAACGGCTTCATCTTCAGCTTGGTGGCGCACTCGAATATGTAGAGAGGCACGATGCCAGGCATGTTCAGCTTGCTACAAAAAATTGCACGACTTACAATTAAGAATGGATTGGTTGGTCATTAAGCTTTGGACTCACCGGTAGTCAATGGGCTTAGCTTGGGCCTGGGCTTTGCTCGACTCCACGTGTTGCTGCAGAGACATGACATCTAAAACGTTTTTCATCTTATTAGCAGTGCAAGTAGAGGAATGGAATGGAGGATAGGACAGTAGCACGGACAGTGATGCCGAAATGTTTTCGAGTGAGTTCGTTGGCACCGACGGTGGGGGCTCAGAGATCCAATTATAAATCAGCTGAGAGTTGGCAGTGCAACGAAATGCATATGATGGGGCAAGACACCACACACACACACCGAAAATTCGAGACGGCGACAAAGAAGAACCGGTTCAATGTTCAATGAAAGGGGCACAGGAAAGCTAACGGCGTACTATTGCACTGCACAGCTATTGCCCTGCGCCAAGAAAAATGGTGGTCGAGCTCGTGTTTTGGTTGAAAGAAAAGCTATTTAAATAGGCTATTTACTATGATACGATGGTTGATCGGTATCGGTTTCACCCCTGATTTGATGAGCGCGAAAAAATTGGAAATTAAAAAAAAAGTAAATGTTCTGTTTAATTTCTTAATTGCATTGCAAATATGCTCACCCATTTACTTGTATTTATAATTAAATAACAAAAAAAAGTATTTCCAATTGCAACCGTGTACTTGTCGATACGAATTCTTGTGGGTCCTATCGGATAATCGTTTTCCATCGACGCTTCAAAAACTCCGCCAATTTCAAATACATTAATACATCGCATTACATGTATTAAAAAAAAAATCTAAATTTCAGCGGTGGTATTAACCGAACATACTATACATAACATCCTTTTCCCTACGATATGCAAAATGTTGCTTACTCTGTGTCCACCAGACTTTTGCGTCTATAATGTATGGTATATATTAAATTATGATTTAATATGATTTAAAATACCCTCTTCCACTTATTTTTTCGTGCCAAGTATGAGCTCATACTCAAGTTGAGTGCATTGGCGGTAACTCTGAAAAAAATCAATGTCCCTTTTGCAGCACTTGTTGCGTGCCGTGTAAAAAAGTTGGAGAAGAGCAGCAAGCGATAGTCTCATCACCAGCAGCACGGTATCAGACCAGCACACACACACACACCAGTGCTGCCAACTTTTGATTTAAAAAAAAAGCTGGGTTTAACTGGGAAGAATAGCTCATCTACTATTTTGTCTACTTTGAGGTGTTCTAACATTTTCGTCATTCCTCTTTGTTTGGTTGATTTTGCTTATATCCTTTTGGCATAGCGAAATATGTGTAAATCCTTACTTACGCGCACCTTTTTGTGATGATAGTGGTGGTGGTATTGGCAGATATCGATAAGCCGTATGATTCGGCTGCCACACTACTAAAACTGTTATATGTTTAGCTCGTTTTTATCAATTATTGTATTTTTAGTGCCAATTTTTTCACATATTAGTGGCAACATTAAAAAAAAGGGAAAAAGCAAATGCATATCTAAAAACGCCAGAATTCTCGCTTCCCGCAATGCCAAAATTTTTCCCACAATTGCTTCTCAATACAACAAGATTTGACGGGGAAAAAGCTAAGTTGGCAGCACTGACACACACAAACCTCCAGCTGTTTCGTTATCATTGCAAAAAATAAAGTCAAACCAATTCCGCACTAAACAAATCCGACACGACACGGGACGGAAGATGGATCAATAACGTTGAAGCTATAGCTAACCCATAACTGCTAATTGGATTGTGCCACACACAGTGACAGGCAGCGCTCGGCTTTCGGAGGCAGGAAAAATATCTGGTAGATACACAAAACAAATACACGGTGCGCCCACATCTGCGCGCCCCCGCACAAAATGAAAGCAACAGCAACAAAGGCACGCGCGGCCCGACTTACGAGCCTCACCGAAGACATGGCCAACATACCCGAGGATGCCCCGTTCCGAGCTCGCCTCCATTATCTGTTCTCGCAGATTGAAAAGGAGTTCGAGCAGCTCTACTTGGAGAATCTGAACTGTGAGTAATTGTAGCTGGAAAACTGAACCCACTCCTCAATAACCCAAGGGAACTCTTTCTTTGTTGCAGTGCAAGAGAAACTTGAGAACGCAACCAGCAACAAAGAATCGCTGACCTCGCACGAGCCACGTGAACGTGAGCGCTTTGCAACAGGCGCAGCCATTCCCGCCCTCGCAACTGGTGGCTCTTCGGTTACCGCCGCCACGCCCTCGACGAGCACACAAGCAGACGAGGTTGGTGCCAGCTTTCTGGCGGCCGCCTCCAGCACACACAAGAGCCTCAAGGCGAAGCTTAGCAGTGCCACTGGTGGCAGTAAGGTGAAGGCGAGCAACAAAATCAAAGCTCAGACCAGTCGCATTGTCTCCAGCTTCAAAGCGCAGACGGTCGTCAGCTCGGTGGTTCGTGAGTTTGGAGGCCATAAGGATGGAATCTGGCAGGTGGATGCCAAAACGGGTCAACCCATCATTGGTACAGCTTCAGCCGATCACACAGCCTGTATTTGGGGAATAGAGAGCGCCCGCTGCCTGCTACAATATCAGGGGCACGCTGGATCCGTGAACTCCATCAAATTCCATCAGAATCGGGACCTCGTGCTGACTGGAAGTGGCGATGGAACCGCTCACATCTGGCAAGCGGCCGTCACTTGGGAGGTGCCCAAGTAAGTGATCGATAAATACGTGTGGGACGTTGCAATCATATTTTTCTACTCTTTTTTTTTCAACAGAAAGGGCCACTCGTCCGAGGAGGAACTCGACGATAGCGATGAGCAGATTGAGGACCGAGATCGCGTCGACACCTTACGCACTCCACTCTGCGAGTTTTCTGGCCCGGGTGGCCACCTTTCCGTGGTGGTGGCTGCCGACTGGCTGTCCAGTATGGATCAGATTATCACCGGCAGCTGGGACCGCACCGCCATATTGTGGGACGTGGAGACGAGTCAGCCACTACAGCCCTTGACGGGACACGATCACGAGCTCACTCACGTCTCAGCTCATCCCACCCAGCGCCTGGTGGTGACCGCCTCGCGCGATACTACATTTCGTTTGTGGGATTTCCGAGATCCCATACCAGCAGTCTCCGTCTTCCAGGGACACACCGAGACCGTCACATCTAGCGTGTTTGCTCGGGACGATAAGGTAGTGTCCGGATCAGACGATCGCACCATCAAAGTTTGGGAGCTGCGCAACATGCGCTCGGCCTTGGCCACCATACGCACCGACTCATCCGTCAACCGCCTGGCCGTGTCCACCGGAGGAATCATCGCAATACCCCACGACAACCGTCAGATTCGCCTGTTCGATCTGAATGGGCAGCGGGTGGCCCGCTTGCCGCGCACCAGCCGCCAGGGGCATCGACGCATGGTCTCGTCGGTGGCCTGGGCAGAGGAACCGCTGCTGAATTGTGATTTGTTCTCGTGCGGCTTCGATCGGCGCGTCTTCGGTTGGTCCATCGTGCTGCCGAAGGACAACTGACTCAAACATTGAGCCGCAGTCATACGGCCCAAGAAAAAACCAAACTACGATCTACAATAACCGCTTTAAGAACCCGAATATCCCTCGAACAAATCATCCGCGCTTAGTTGTCTAGATCTAGATTCGGAGCTCGTTCTTATGTGTAACCATAATCATAGATCAAGTATTATACAAACATTGCTCTAAGTGTTTTAGACTCGCATGCAAATTCGTCGCCCTCTGAGTGTAACTAATGTTGCTTTTATGCCAAATAGTCGCGGTTATTATACATACTCGGACATATTCGAATTATCATTGTTCCTGCAAACGCCGGATATAGAACAGAGATGGGACTGGACAGGATTGGGAACTTCCAACTATATTATCTGTGTTTATTATCATAATGCAAAATGTAACTTACTGTACTATATGTCTAAGCCATGGGCTTAACGTTGATGTTACAATGTAGAACAATTAAAATAAACGTAATCAAATGCCCAAATTCATCGCTGGGTATATTATAACTTTGGAATAAAATATAAGTCCACTTCCCGTCGCACTCAGAGGCGGGCGAACTTCAGTACCAGCAGGCCAATGAGTATGCCCAACTCCAATAGGATTATAAATATCAGTATAATCTTGTTGTACAGGACTTCGCGGCCGAGCTTGCGAATAATGACCCGAGACTTGGACAGATCCTGGTCAGCATCTTCCAGACGACGCGTGGTGCGAAGCAAGGACTCGCGTTGCTCTCCTAGCTCTCCAAGCACCTGTAGGTGTAACATGGAACATTATCTAAATTAAAGATCTAAACATGTTTAGCCCTTACCTCCGCCCCCACGTTCTCAGTTTCTATTGCAATCTGGTTGGAGCGCTGAATGCTGTCGCCCGTTCGCTGCAGGACATCGTAGGTGTTGGCAGCCAACTGCTGCTGGCGCTGTTCGTGGTCGCTGCCGCTGGGCAGCTGGCTGTAGCCGGCGTATGACATGTTTTTTGATAAATTAAATGCGTTTTAAGCAGCAAATAAACCAAAACAATGGACGAGTAGGACCGTTGGTGGGAACACGCGGAAAACCCATTAGCGCGTTTCAGAAAGGCAGTAACGCGTTCGGTCTGTAGGGGCAGCGAATTCGTGAGAATATATACAAATGCATTTTAATGCAATTAAAATGCTTTTGAATTCAGATTTGCATTATTTCGTCATTAGATTTACCATTAAATCAACAGAAACACTCCACAAAAAAAAAAAAAATTTAAAATAATAATTAATAGTTATACCCATATGACATTAGACTTTGAAGATGGACTAACTTGAAAAATAGAGACAGCCTAATGCAAAAAGCATGCAGTGAGAGCGAGACAGATATATGCGTCCAGTTGTTTTTCCAGTTGAGCTGGGAGCAGCGCTGCGGCAGAGATTATCGATTGCTATAGTTTCTAGATACGATTTTGCTGGCTTGGTGGCAATGTGTGTTGTATAATATCATAAATGCAGTGTTTATAATTCGTAAAAAGGGGAAGAAGAAGATGAAAAAAATGTAAACAACTAATAAAATGGCAAGCATATTGGATTTACACAGACGAAAAATACTTTGTGCAGCTTTTTTAATAGTTCAAAATAATCATATGATTGTGTGTCACATGCTGCAACAGCAGAACAAAAAAAAGAGAAAGATTTGGTCGGCGAAATGGCTATTGAAGGGCGAGTTAGAGGGTAAGTACATAAGGTAAGTACAGGTAAGCCTGCTTTAGGTGTTTGATTTTATATCGGGTATGCGAAGAATCCCAAACGTGAGGGAAGTCTTAACAAGATTTATAAGGAACACTGTAGCTTCCTCCGTTCACAAAATTTTTAGTAAAAATTTGTTTACAGTATACAAATGCTTCCCGCCGCAAAGCAAAACATATTTTCAACTACTGCGCGACGTTTACCAGCATTAATTTATCGATGTCTATCATGCTATCTCTCTCTTCGCAGCAAATTTAGCAAAGTCTAATGTCATATGGGCATAATGCCCATATCATTATCCCATTATCACAGTGAATTTGTAAATTTTTTTTGTTTTTCAATCTGTTTTTTTTTTAAGGGATCGTTAAAACAGAAATTATGAAATAAAAATTAATAAATAAAATTTTTATATTTATTATAAAAATCAGAGATAATTATTAATTTAGTTTAAATTTTTATTATAAAACGCTGCATCCCTTGGGAGCTCCCGCTGCACAAAATTCTGTTGTTACGTTTTCGATATAGTTGTTGGTGGTTCTACATACACATATATATGCACATACATAAATATGTACTGAATAGTTGGTTGCCAAGGCGCGCAACGGGGGCGATTTATAAAGCTGACAAAACCAAAACAAAGAACTATCAATATCAAATGTTCTTATCTAGACACGGGAATTACTTTTTGAAGCGTTATTAATTTAAATTGATAATGTCTACACTATGCGGATGTACTAATGTACGTGTATATATGTATGTAACTTTCGAGCATTTTGACTTTTGTATTCCGATTTCTGATAACAGACAACGCTGATCATACATAGTGAGCATGCGAGGAAAAGAGAGCCCGCTACGTGAGAGAGAGAGAGCTAGAAAAACAGAGAGTGCCGTGCCCGCTTTACTTGCTTCTCCGAATCCAATTTTAAATTTTAAAAGCAAAAAAACGCTGGCACTGACCAGACGTGGATCGGGATTCGTGATCGGCAACATATTCAGGCGCAACGGGCAAAAACAAGTTCTAAATTTATCACACATACTCTGGGGACTCGACTCTGGTGTCTTTGGCATTAAAATCATTTTCGGAGCTGTGAAGGTAAGCGAATCAAAAACCAGAAAGCACAAACACAATTCAAACAATATAGTGCCAGACAGGCGAATATTATTTGCGATCGAGTTCAAGGTGATCTTGACTAGGAAAGAAAGTGTCGCTGCAGGAAGAGTGCTTCCGTCAGTGAGTGTGCGTGTGTCTCGTTGGGGGTAAAAAAAGGAAGAACAGAGGATAAGCACGTGCCCGCAGAGATCAGGCAGTTGTCATGTCATGGAAATTGCCTGCCTTTTCTTCACTGCAAGGCCCAGCACGTGATGCACTAGTAACTGCTGCTAGGCGGTAGTCGGGAGTGGGCGCCTGTCATGGGACTCATTGTGTAAACGCTGTGCCGCTCCCACTTGCCCAGAGCCAGAGATATGTACCTGCTACCGTAGCTTTGTCTCTGTCTCTGGCCGCGAGTATCTCTCCGTTACGCACAGACGTCACGAGTGTGAGTGTATTGTATGTGTGTGTATGAGTGGGTCGTGCTCGCCTCTCCCAGGGGCGTTACGGAGAGTCGAGTTTTGAGTTTTATGCAATCGCGTATCATGTGATCTGTTGTCGTTCTGCAGTATTCCATGGAAAATCTTCAAAAGAACGCAAAACTCCCTTGAACTTAAGCAGCGCTCAAGTAGTACTCAAACTCAATAATTCCGATCAATAAATTCCTTTTAATTATGATTTATGATCTCGTTTCCACAAGCACTCCGATCAATCAATCAAACTGGCTGATTAGCCCCCGTCCATGCAGCTGTTTATGAATGGGAAAATCTGAACTGGTCGAGAAATATAGAAAGCCTCGATTTTCAAGCATTGAGTATACGGCGTCTGGGCATTAAGGCACTCGAGTCGCAGATCTCCAATTGCATTGCGTAACGTCAGCGTGCTTATCAGCGACGGGGCGGAGCACTGCAATCGGAATCGTATTGAATGGGGGGTTCCAATTCACCCTTTGCTTATCATTCGCAAAAGGCCCGTCACTGCTCAGGGGCTCTTGGAGCTGGAGCTAAAGCTAAAGCACTTTGAGGAAAGTCAATTGCTGTATCGACAATTTTCGTTAATAAACGATGATATGAGTGTTTCCCAGGCCTGGTCTGGGCTCTGGCCTGGCTGTCTGCCTTGTGCGATCGCCTCCATATGTATTGTACTACGGGAATGACAAAGCGTAGTGGAAAATGGAAACAAAAATTGTCATAAAATCGAGCACAGCAATATTGCTCAATAAAAGTTGAAGTAATTCGAATTAACAACAAATAGAACGTAGCGCAAACGGTTCAAGACCAAGAGAGCTGCGATAGAAACCCAGAGAGAGATAGAGAGCGAGAGAGAAACAAACAAACAAACAAAACAGAATAAAAACTTAACGAAACTTTAGTGGTAGCGATATTAACCGTGCCAGCACAGACATGGGCGTGCACCACAGAGGGGGAAGGTTGTTGCCTTGCGCCCGCCGAAGTGTGATTAAGGCTCTCCCTCACATCGTGTGTGTGTATGCAGGACCAACAAAAAAAACACAGGGTGAAGCACTCGAACACCCACATACTTATACCACCCCACACTCACACGCACAAACATCACGAAAATGACCAGCGAAAAGCTAACGCCAAAGGCAACGGTCGCATTCGGTTGCTGTTTTGAAGTTGAACTGGTTTACAGTTACTCGTAGTGCTCTGGGCCCGCGCCTTGGTCCGTCCGTGCTGTGCGTGTGTTCGGCAATTGGAAATTATTTGTATTATTAACGAGAGTGCGCTCATCAAATTTATTCAACCACGTTTCCGAGGCGAGTTTCAATTGAAAGTGAATGCCACTCTCCATTAATTGGTTTTGAAAAGGAAAAACATCAGGGGTTTTCATCATTTCATTATACGAACATAGATACCTCAGACAGTGTGTGATTTTGAAATACGTATGAAACGTACATATGTATACTCATACATACTTACATATAGCGTGATATCATTATCTCTGAATTAATAACAATGGTTGCCACTGTATAGGTTCTTGTCCGAGCTAAGGGAGTGTCACGCTAATCTCTTCCAAAATACATAACTGGTGACTTCTAGCGATCGCTGCCAAGGATTAAAAAATACAAACCTTTTATAAAACAGGAAAACTACAATGAAATTTCTTGAGATTCTGTGTATTCGAAGCCACAATCTTTATACGTCCCTCTCAAACAAAACAAAACAAATATTTTCCATTCTGATACCTCTGATACTGTTTAAAGATAAATTTGTTCTTTTGTTCCATTAAATTTATGAAGGTTATAAACTAATAGAATGGCCCGAAATTCCGAAATACTTTTCTGCTGGCTTTAGGCTTTATAATGCTCTAAATTGCTTGTAAATTTAACTAGTATCCGCGGCATATTGGTAATTGTTAGTCTATAAGGATTTACCCACCGCTTCTGTTCGGGCACACGCCAATCGGTCATTAATAAAGCCATAAAAAGTGAACTGCTGTTAGCCCATCGATAATAGCTCATCACACACGTACATACATATGTGCATTATAAATAATTAACTAGAGCTATTAGAAATGGGAATTTCATATGACTGCTATTTTTAGCAAGTGGGCGACAATGAATTGCGCCTTGGACAGTACGAAAAGCTGAAAAAAGCTATCAAACAAACAATTATCATTGGTCGAAGTTTCAAGTGTTTGGCTGATAAACGTGCGAGACTCAGCACTGGAATTGCTTGAACCGTTTCCAAGATACAAATGCCGGCATGGCAATGTCCAAAACAGCAAGCATCAGCAGCAACAGTCGATAGAGGCAGCAGCGAGGCGAGTGGATGTGGATTGGGTCGAGCCGAGCACTTGATATCCACAGCTCGCGCGGAAATATGAACCGGCTACTGTCTGACCTGACTGCCAGCTGCCCCAGAAGTCTGCCACGTGATTGATCGATGGAAACCAGCGACTTCTGCTGCTGGTTTCGGCTGGTTTTCGGTTCCAATGCAGCCCACATTTTCCTGGCGGCTGGCCAAGGAGTCATCGCCCATTCTATCCTGCTGCCCATTATGCCCATGGCAAATTTACAATTTATACAATGTGTATGGTAGTACATCATCGTGTGTTTTATCTGCCGCAAAAAAGCAATAGCTAATTCTATCCTGGGTCTGGGGCCCCATTAATGTTCGATAATGTGCGGCGTCAGCGTCGACTTTGACGTCTCCATGTCGTTGAATGTTTGGACCGATGATGTCACAGCAAACCTTGGTGTCTGTATGTACACTCTGTGCCAAAGCTGACCCCACCCCTGTCAAACCCCAGGGCGTTAATATTGTTTCGACCTAATCAAAACAAAAACATTAATTACTTGAACTATCCGAGTTCCACCGATTTTGGGAGAATTCTACTCAGCTTATTTACATATGGTCTCTTGATTAAACAACTATTATAATTATCAGTAATTTGGGCAACATGTTCAGCCCTCCCGCATATTTTCTGTGGGTCTTACGTGCCGCAGCTGTCTCGAAAGTGGGTGCATGACGGGGCGGGGACTGCATTTCGAGCTAACAAAGCGATAAGAATTGTTTTCTTGGGCTGTAAACAATATTGCATCGGCTCTTCAAATAACTGAAGCAGCAGATTGCCACAAAATATACGATGGCAAAACGTACAATATACGAATTTTACCTTGAGAGGTACATACACTTACACAGGTGCATAAATAGATATATGAAATTTTAGGGTAAAGATCCGTCACAGCTTTGGGTTCAAGGGGTCTCACAATTTTATATCGCATACTAGGGAACAAATAATCATGGAAAAATCCAAATTTGTTCCAAACTGAACTTCTGCTTTGGAAGTGGATAAGAATTTATTTCTCCAGAAAATATATAAAATTAGTTACAGAAACATATAATTTCTACATATGTAGCGCGGTCCGCGACTCCAGGCATCGACAAAGAATTTAGAAGCAAGTTCCATAATCTAAATTATTGCTCATAAATCGGTGGTTTCTTGGAATTGAACGTGCATATATATACATCTAAATATGTATGCGTATATATATTAGAGGAAAAATTAATTCCATATAAAATCCTTATCCACATTGTTCTTGGTGACCATTTTATAGGGGGCTCCAATCTAAATTGTAGCGAATATTTCCGTTAAATGTTGGTTTGGTTCCTCAGTTCCGGAGCAATGAAGCAATGGGTACACAACTTTTTTGGCTGTGTACCTGGCCTTGAAATTACTCGTAAGACTGAAAGTCTCGTATATTTTCGTAGTACCTATTGTTTTGTATTTCCCTGAAGTTACGTGCTTTTAGGGAATAATTGATTTAGAACGTGATGGGATGTCCCAATTTGCACTAAGATTCCGACAGAGCTTAACGAAAATAGCTTTTGAAAACATAGTGATTCGAGTTTGTTCGATTCTCTGGTCCCCCCACATGACATTCGGCAATGTCAGAGAGCCGCCAGCTGGAGCTGAAAATAGAGTAATTGCCTTTCCATAAAATAAAGGAAAGGAAAACCAAATAAACAGAATCTTCGGCAGAGCAAGTCAACAAAATTTGTTCATAAGTACATATGGCATTTGGCTTATTAAGTATTGTAGGTGGTCGGAGGGGGGGAGAGATCTTCGCTTTCCAATTCCCATCCACATTTTGTATAGCCAGCTGCTCGTTGTATGCCCCTACGATATGGGGCAGACAAAGAATCAGCCAGCCCGTCACTAGAGGCTGGCAACGACGTCTTCGATTCTCTTATTTGTATGCTTAATTTTAATTGCATGTCTGCGGAATGCTTTACTAATCCCTCTCCTCTCCTCTCTAATCCCCCAATCTATGTCTGCAGGGAACGTAAGAAGTCGCCAAGATGGGGGACATGTTCCGTAGTGAGGAAATGGCACTTTGCCAGATGTTTATACAACCAGAGGCCGCGTACACCTCCGTCTCCGAGCTGGGAGAAACTGGCTGTGTGCAGTTCCGCGACGTAAGTTCAAACTAACTCAATGCCTGCCCAGAACCAGTCCCGCGACTAATAGAAGGATCTCTCTCTGCTCCACAGTTGAACGTCAATGTGAACGCCTTCCAGCGCAAGTTCGTGACTGAGGTGAGGCGCTGCGATGAGCTGGAGCGCAAGATCCGCTACATCGAGACGGAGATCAAGAAGGACGGCATCGTGCTGCCCGACATCCAGGACGACATCCCACGGGCGCCCAATCCACGTGAGATCATCGACCTGGAGGCGCACCTCGAGAAGACCGAGTCGGAGATGATCGAGCTGGCCCAGAACGAGGTTAACATGAAGTCCAACTACCTGGAGCTGACCGAGCTGCGCAAGGTCCTCGAGAACACCCAGGGCTTTTTCTCCGATCAGGAGGTGCTCAACCTGGACTCCAGCCACCGCGGTGCCGGTGGCGAAGAGCCGACGGCCCAGCATCGTGGACGCCTCGGATTTGTGGCCGGTGTCATCAACCGGGAGCGTGTGTTTGGCTTCGAGCGCATGCTGTGGCGCATCTCGCGCGGCAACGTGTTCCTGAAGCGCTCCGATCTGGATGAGCCGCTGAACGATCCGGCCACCGGCCATCCCATCTACAAGACGGTCTTCGTGGCCTTCTTCCAGGGCGAGCAGCTGAAGAACCGCATCAAGAAGGTGTGCACTGGGTTCCACGCCTCGCTGTATCCCTGTCCCAGCTCGCACAACGAGCGCGAGGAGATGGTGAAGAATGTGCGCACGCGCCTGGAGGATCTGAAGCTGGTGCTTAGCCAGACCGAGGATCACCGCAGCCGTGTCCTGGCCACAGTGTCCAAGAACCTGCCCTCGTGGTCGATCATGGTCAAGAAGATGAAGGCCATCTACCACACGCTGAACTTGTTCAACATGGATGTGACCAAGAAGTGCCTCATCGGCGAGTGCTGGGTGCCCACCAAGGATCTGCCCGTCGTGCAGAAGGCGCTCTCCGACGGCTCCGCGGCCGTGGGAAGCACCATTCCCTCGTTCCTCAACGTGATCGACACCAACGAGCAGCCGCCGACCTTCAACCGCACCAACAAGTTCACGCGCGGCTTCCAGAACCTGATCGACGCCTACGGAGTGGCCTCGTACCGCGAGTGCAACCCGGCCCTGTACACGTGCATTACATTCCCCTTCCTGTTCGCCGTAATGTTCGGCGATCTGGGCCACGGCCTGATCCTGGTTCTCTTCGGCGCCTGGATGGTGCTCTGCGAGCGCAAGCTTACCCGCATCCGCAACGGCGGCGAGATCTGGAACATCTTCTTCGGCGGTCGCTACATCATCCTTCTCATGGGCCTGTTCGCCGTCTACACGGGCATCGTATACAACGACGTGTTCTCCAAGTCGATGAATCTGTTCGGTTCGCGATGGGTAAACAACTATAACACATCCACGGTTCTGACCAATCACAACCTGCAGCTGCCGCCCAACACCTCCGCTGTGGGTGTCTATCCCTTCGGCATGGATCCCATCTGGCAGCTGGCGGACAACAAGATCATCTTCCTCAACAGCTTCAAGATGAAGCTGTCGATCATCTTCGGGGTGCTGCACATGACTTTTGGCGTCTGTATGTCGGTGGTGAACTTCACACACTTCAAGCGCTACGCCTCGATCTTCCTGGAGTTCGTGCCTCAGATCCTTTTCCTTCTGCTGCTCTTCGGTTACATGGTATTCATGATGTGAGTTATACTGTTAAAAACCCCATCATACCCTAAAAACTAATACTTGATTGTTATTTTAACCTGTGTAGGTTCTTCAAGTGGGTCACATATGACTCCCATACAGACTTCCAGCCCCATACTCCCGGATGCGCCCCCTCAGTGCTGATCATGTTCATCAACATGATGCTGTTCAAGAACACGCCGCCTCCGAAGGGCTGCAAGGAGTTCATGTTCGAGTCTCAACCCGAGGTGCAGAAGACTTTCGTCATCATTGGCCTCATTTGCATCCCATGGATGCTGCTGGGCAAGCCGCTCTACATCAAATTCACCCGCAAAAACAATTCCCACGTGAGTGCACAATCATATGTCGTTAAATAATGTGATTACTTACTGTTTCTTCTCTGCACTAATTAGGCCAAACACAATGGCCAGTTGACTGGCAACATGGAACTGGCCGATGGCGAGACTCCCCTTCCCACGGGCTTCTCTGGCAACGATGAGAGTGGCGGCGGCGGCGCAAACAGCCACGATGATGAGCCCATGAGCGAGATCTACATCCACCAGGCCATCCACACCATCGAATATGTGCTCAGTACCATCTCGCACACGGCCTCCTATCTCCGTCTGTGGGCTCTGTCCCTGGCCCATGCTCGTGAGTGTTATCAGCACCCATATACTGCTACACCGATCTAATGCCAATAATCAACTATTTTACATTTTACAGAGCTCTCCGAGGTGCTGTGGAACATGGTTTTGTCGCTGGGCCTGAAGATGTCCGGAGTTAGCGGCATCATTGCACTGTACGTCATTTTCGGTGCCTGGTGTCTGTTCACCCTTGCCATTCTCGTCCTCATGGAGGGTCTGTCCGCCTTCCTGCACACCCTGCGTCTGCACTGGGTGGAGTTCATGAGCAAGTTCTACGAGGGCCTGGGCTACGCCTTCCAGCCATTCAGCTTCAAGGCCATTCTGGATGGTGAGGAGGAGGAATAAACTGACACGAAAGGGTCCAAGCCACCGCATGAATAATTACCGAGCCGAGCTTTGTTTTTCCAATTTATTTAATTTGTTTTGTTGAATGTTTTTGTTTTGTTTATTTTTCGGACATTGTCAGTATTGTGGTGCTCTTCCCACATCCCATGTTTTGTGTGCCCCTCCCTCCGTTCTAGTACTCAATTTTCCGCTTTGTATTCCATCCGGGGTCTAAGTATTCACCTAAGTTGTGCCTAGCATTCTCAAAGGAAAAGTTTCAAAAGCAATAATTTGATATTCATTGTTATAAATAATAATTGTAATAAATATACAGCAACGAAGAGAACAGCAATATTTTATTTATTCTTCAATTCGGTTATTGTGAGACCATCGATTGTATGACGATTTGGATGGATATATGTATGGCTGGGAATCACATATTTTTTTGATGGCTTGTAAAAGACTATAATTCTAGGCCTTATTTTAATGTATGCCAAGATTGATTGAAATGATATAACGTTTTGCATTTATTTGTTCAATGGCCAATGAAGATCATGGATCAGAAATCATTCATTATCAATTTGTATATACTTGTATAAATGCATGCAGCCTGGGCCGGCTTTATGTGTTATGTGTATTGGATATTTAAAGCCTTGAATAGCCCAAGTGGGGAATTGGGCGCACAGGTCATACCTCTGTCGCCCCGCCTTAAAGACTACCTTGAATATAGTATGTACATTAATATATCATACGTACATACATATATACTATAATGTGTCATCAATGAAACGCTTACAAACTATTACGATTGACTACGAATTTAATGAAGTTGATTGATTGATTAAATATGTTATCTAACGCTTTTATTGTAATCGAATATCTTAATACAGTCTTAGTTATGTGTATCAAGAAAAGGCTTAATCATGCTGGTAGAACCTGCAGATAACGGAAAACCATATATCATTATAGTCTGCCGATGTGAATACAAATTGGAAAAATTCCCAGGCTGGAACTGGAGCTTGTGGAGACGGCTCTTCCATTAAATATTAGCAGAGCCTGGGTTTCTTCAAATGTTCATAATTTGTGGTACCAATCTTGGCAATGGGGTAAGGAAAGACCGGCTGGAGAAGTCAAAAAAGCATGAAATATTAAAATGCGGGTTTTTTTTGGTCGCTTTTGCAAAGAAGTACCTTCGCATAGTTGGACTCGATCGTTGACTTTATCCTTCAACTTCAGTGCAGTCTAACCCTGACCTTGTTTTGGGTTACCAAGTGAACACCTATTTGAAAGAAGAATTTCTTTAGAAAAGCAACTTCCTAAGGTCAGTCGTCCCATCACCTTTGTGTTTCTTTTGACCGTGATCGAGGAAGATTGGGAAGGTTTGGCCAATGTTACCGTAACCCTATTGGGTCACCATATGGAACCCATTAATAAAAATGGTTCTTACATTTGGCGGGTGTTTCTTTTTTTCCCTCCACGGCCCACTTCAGCGACGTGTTTGGTTTTTTTGGTTTGGTCTATGGGTTTGGGCTTTGGTTACGGTCTCGAAGTGTAAAAAGGTCATCTCGGCGCATTGAGGGCAGAGCTCAGCGGAAAATTCTTGCCGAGGGCTGCAAATTTCAGTGGAATTGGCGGAGCCACAGCTGCGGAATCCGAAACTATTTGCCGCGAATGTCGCCCCACTCGAGGTTATTTAGCTTGGACCGGAGCGCAGCTCTGGCCAGTTGTGGGCCAAACGAGCTCCGGAAAGGTATCTCTTATGCTCTACATGGAAATGCGGTGTCTTCATTTGGCTGTGCTGCTGTGTGCCATGCTGGTTGTCTGCTGGGCGGACACCCTGGTCCAGCTTCACGTGAATCGTCCCTACAACGATGTGAGCGAGAAGTTCGTGAGCTTTGCCGTGCGTCCGGAGGATCTGTACGATGCCCTGGATGGGAAAAACAGGAAGGCAGTGACCAGCATGGCCACCCTGCTGGGCGATGCCCACATCAAGTTCGTGGGCGACTTCTACTTTGCCACCAATGCGCCCACCCGCCTGCGCAATCCCACAAAGATCATTTGGAAGGGCTTCAATCGCTGGACTCGGTAAGTTTGGGCTGGTTTGAGCTCCCGCTCCGACGATGGAATTCCCCTGGAACTGTCTGCCTCTTTCCAATCTTTAAGTGCTGTCAACTGGACCATGATCATCCCCGTGCCGTATGCCCCGGATGAGTGGGACTCGATGCACACCCTGAAGATACTGAACAGCTCCTACATGGTGGGCATCACGGACTGCATCTGGCAGCTGGGCACGGACTTTGGCACCTCGCGGGCCAAGGACTACGTGCAGGAGCTGCGCACCCTCAAGCTGATGACGGACACCTTCAAGCCGTATGTGGACGACTGGCGGGTCATGGGCGCAGACATCTCCGCGGGCAGCAGTGCGGAAGAGACGCGCAAATACGTGGACATGTCCAAGGATTTGAATGCAGCCTTTGGCTGGACGCAGTGAGTGCTCCCATAGAGAGAGATCCCCCCCCCCCCCCCCCATAGAACCGATCCAAATGCTTTCGTTAATCAATCAGGCCTGCTAATATGCTGCCGCAGTCCAGCCTGGGAAGCTACATCTACGACAGTGATCCGGCTCTGAGGGCCCTTCAGCAGCTGCGCGTCCCTCTGTGGCTGACTCTGCCCGAGGAGCGGTCCCCGTCGGCCCAGGCCATCAGCAAACGACTACTGGGTGACGAGACCACCGATGCCCTACGCTGGGCCCAGACCTTGGGAGATGCGGCCAGCAGCGGCTTCGATGTGATCTTCAAGAGGATGTCCCTCGTCGACTTTGAGCGGCCCTCCTTCAGTCTGTATGTGACGGCGCTGTTCAAGAAGGTCATGGGCTCACGGGTGTTCCCGGCCAGGCCGCTGAACCTGTTCGCCCCCAGCAATAAGCTCTACACGCATTGCGCCAATGCCGTGTCCGGGGGACTGGCCTTCATGGTGGTCAACACCGAGGACCAACCCACGACGATCACTGTCAGGAGCTTGACACGGCTCACCAGCAGCGAGATCTGGCAGTATGTCCTCTCCGGTCTGGACGGTCGCGTGCAGCTGAATAATGTGAGGCTGACCCTGAACTCCACTCTGCGACCCCTGATCAAGGACAACGATGCCAGCAAGCCCCTGCAGCTGATCACGCCCAGCATGTCGGTGGGCTTCTGGGTCCTGCCCACGGCCAACCTGGAGCACTGCCAGTTCACCGCGATCGAGACTGGTGACGTCAGCGGCGAGTCATCGACGGAGGCACGCCGCTCCAATCGCTACAGCTCCGCGGACCGACTGCTCCAGCGTCTGATCGAAGAGACGGCCGTCGCACGAGGATCCCTGCAGAGTACCATCAACCGGAACCGCCGGTTCGTGCTGGACAAACAGGAAACGGACTCCCTGCTGGATCAGCTGCTGCAGCCGTTCAGCCAGCCCACAGCGTTGGCTCCTGCCAAGCGAGAGGCGCCTAAGGAGGCGGGCACTCAGCACGTAAGGCCCCACGAGGCCATGGCCTGGCTGCACCAGGTGCTGGAAGAGACCCGCGACGTGGCCAAGCGACGCGGCAGGCGCAGTGCCGCCAACTATGGCGGCCCCTACTTCTACAACCGGCACGGGAAGAAGACGGCGCTGACCAAGAAGATCACCGAGATCCGAAAGCCCGAGCGCAAGACCAAGCCACTGTTCGACTTCGAGGAGTTCGACGAGGAGAAGTTCTTCAAGAAGCTGGGCGAGCAGACTGAGGAGCCGCCGTCCTACACCCGCCTGCCCGAGGGCGATGTCCTTCTGCGGCACATCGAGTCGGTGGATGGGGAGGAGAGTGAGCAGGATGCAGAGCCAGTGGTCTACAGGAATTCCAAGCCCAAGTCCAAGACTCAGCTCAAAATTATCCAACGATCTCTAGAGGATCCAGATCCCGAACAGGACAGGGAGCCGGAGCAGGAGCGGGCTGAGGGGCGTGGAAAGCTGCGACTACTTCCCACGGAGTTCTTCGAGGCCCTGCCCGCGCCCGCGCCCAAGCAGAGCAAACGCCTGAGCCTCGGAGCCACCCTAAACTCTTTGCTCTTTCCCGAGCCCTTCTCCAGCAAGGCCAGCATAAGCAAGACCATGTCCATGCCGCAGGAAGAGCCCGAGGAGGAGGTGGAGCCCCTAGCCAGGCGTCGTCCCTCGAAGATGGGGCACGTAGCCAGCGACTTTCTGCAGGCGCAGCGAGAGCTGGGGAAGCACTTCCTAAGCCACATCCACAAGCACGCACACGAGAACCCGTTGAACGAGGAGAATGCCCAGGAGAGTTCCCTCGAAGCTGGGCCTGCTAAAAAGCCAGCTAACCAGGAATATTTTGGGGCCAAGGATGCGGTGCCAAAGCCTAAGAGGCTAACCCAGAAGGCCGACGAGAGCATCACTTCCTGGTGGGACATGCCCGCTCTGCGCCGGCGACGTGCCCTGTCCGACGACGACGAGGTGCGCTCCAATGCTATTGACAAAATGGATCGAGATGATATGCTGCCCCTGGGACGTTACTCCTTCTACGAATACAAGGTGGACCAGCCGGCTGAGGAGTCAACGTCCGAACAATCCGCAGAGCCCCCCAAAGATTCCAAAATCATGAGAATCGGCAAGAACAGATCAACCCCAATAACGAGCCGCAAGACATCGCTCTCTGAGACCCTGGTGTCGTCGGTCAAGTCGAAGGTCTCGCGATTCATGAACATCGTCTCGCGGCACATGAGCGAGTGGTACAACACCCTCACGAAGCACCTGGACACCGAAGCAGGGTCTACCCGGCCTGCCCTCAGCGACAGCGGGAACTCCATCGATTAATATGCGATCAAGAGGAAGTTTGGATTGGTTTATTTGTATTTAAAGATTGGAATTGAAACTGAAATTAAGTGCAGGGTGAAACTAGTAATTAGTAATTAGTGTAAATATGTATTTATGTACAATACGATCTAAATAATCTTAGTGGAATTCTATTTTTCTAGATAATGCAACGGTAATTATCTATTTCAAATAAAATCGCAGCAACAAGGCGAAGAACTAGGTGAGCTTTGATTAAGCTTTTGCTAGGTCGGTCAGCCGTTTATATTGTCCGAAGATCATATGGTATATGCTACTGTACACCAAACAAAACAATTAAAATGTTCTATAATGTTAACCAACTATTTGCCATCCAGTTATGTCAGCTGGAAAATCTGCTATTGAAATGATATGAATCAAACAAATGTTGGAGAAAGTATAGAATAGCAAGTAGGGGAAACATACCAGTTATGGGCCCCACTTCGTTTTTGCCTCATAACTTTTGACCAAGCAAACTTATGTATACGAATTAAAAGCTAGCTGTAACTGGGGGGCTCACTGTAGGCATGTTTCCCCTACTAATGGATGTGACTTCTGGGATTTTTAAATCTATTTTGATTTATATTTAATTGTGTTCGTTCTTCAGTCTTGATTTAAGTCCAGGCGATAGATGAAGTCTGCCCTGGGCTGATGAAGCCTTGAGATAATGAGTATACGGCTACGGGACCAGTCTTTGGCTTATTTTCATCCCGTCACCGTCACAATATTTACATTTTCAGTTGGTTAAATTCATTTTTACGAGTATTTTCCTCAATTGCGACTGATGCTCGTCTGCTCACGGTTGTTAACATTTTTAATTGACACATTCCTCATTATTTTCCACATAATTTTTCCGTAATTATCCAAGAGGTTAGCCAAGCTTGCAAAAGCTCTCGCCAGAGGGCCAGCCCGCTCTTTCCCCACTTAAAGCTCGCTTGCCTTGCCACTTTTTGCGGCTGTCTTCGTGACTCCACTGGGAGAGCAGACTGGCCGAAGACTGGCACAAAGAGGATCCAGCGAGAAGCGTCTCTCCGCCACAGAGGCGGCATTGAATCAAAGCTTTGAGCCGGCCAACCTGTTACCATGGCTGGCACAGCGACAGCCAGCAACAACAACAACCAGAGAAGAAAGAGCTGCGACAACAACTATCATAGCGACTATAACAATACCAACAAGTGGAGACGATCCGATCCGATCCGCAGCCTCGGCTCCGATCCGTCAGTCTCTGAGCAAGCGTTCAAGGCGAAGGTTGTTTCTGTTCCGTTCCGATCCGTTCCGTTCCGTACCACTCCGCTCCCCAAAGCCAGAGCTAGTCCAAAGTGCAGGCCAGAAGCAGCAGTTGCAGCAGACTATAGATAAGTCCGGATCTAAACAGGTGAGTGTGCATTGAACTTGTCGTGAGGTGACGTCTGGCCAAGTGATCTTCTGGGCCAAATTCAGTGAACAAGACACTAAAACAGGTCAGTTCTCGTTCCCGTTCTGCGCCTGAGACTGGCTGAGACTGCATTCGTGCCTGGGCGGGGTGCCTGGCCGCAATGGAAGGGTAAGGGGAGCGTGCGGCGCACGGAAGCGTAACCAGAGCCAGTCTTGAAGAAATCTTTTGTGACGTGGACAGAGAAAAACAAAAACGAAAAAACGAAAAAAACGACTCAAACGAAAACACAACGACTCCACTCCATCTCCACCTCCACCTGCACTCCACTTCACACTCCACACTCCACAACATGAAATTTCAGACTTTCTTTCTGTCTTCTTTCCCAACTTCTTTCGCTTGGACGCCAATGAACTTTGATTTCGGCTGCGGACAGCGTTCCATATACAAACGTAATAATAAGCCATAATTACGCACATGTGTGAAAGTGAAAGTGTAAATTTCGACATTACAAATCGATTTCATAGCTATTGCAAAACTGATAGATGTCCAACTCCAGACGGAACGGAACGGACCGGAGTGGTTAGCCGAAACAAAAACCAAATAACCCAAAACTAAACTGGTTTGGGTTTCGGGGTTACCTTAAGACAGCCGTGTCCGTTGTCGTCTGGGCTTTGGAGTCCCAACACTAAGTATTATATAAGCTGATTTCCATATTGTCATATACTACATATATGCATGCATAACACGCCATAATATTTATAGGATGGGTTTCGTCTTCGGTTGGTTGCCAACCGAGCACTATGTCCGCGACATCTTTCTCCTGACACTCGCGGCGGCCATTGCGGCCACCCTGATGAGCATTCGCTTCTACTTGCGCATCACGGCGGGACGTTGTTTCACCGAGGTAACGCCACCCACCCCTCCCAAGCCCAACCACACCACCCATCCAAAAAGCCAAAGCAACCAAATCAGCCCAAACTCCCCCCCACCCCCCAAATATCCCCGATCTTTTAAGTCGTGACATGACTTGGACTTGGATTTTGTGTTCTATACACTTCCGTTTTGAAATTCTTTATGAGATTCTGTATTCAGGGCAGGAAAGTTCCACACTCATCCATACATGTGTGATTTATAGATGCACTTAGGCTTAGACACTGAGACTCACTAATATAGGAATGGATTACATAGATGCTAAAGTTAGATTGTACAAATTCGAGTTTTTTGTATATGGAATAAATGAGTACTTCTAGGTTTCCGGTATGCACTGAAGTTCCTGAAAGATTAAATATCCACACATATACCATATACCAAGGTAGCTGAGCAAAATGATTTTAAATGTGGAAAATCCCCCATGAAAGTGGGTTCAGTGGGGTTGTTTTGGCTTGACATACGAACTGGTTTCAATATTCATAATTAGGTATTATTCCATAACTACTATTCATTAAAAAATAATACTCTTTGACTAGAGATCCATTTCTATTCTACAGATATATCGATATCAATATATAGCCCTAAGTTTAGTGGAGCCCCTATCTAGGCTATTCGATCTGTCAACAAGCCAAACAATCTTAACCGCATTCCCTACGAATCTGTGAGTTATTTTTTAATTGTCTTGGCCGCTGTGACGCGCCGACTTAAATATGTACCATATATGTATATTTCAATACATATGTACTTCGGACAGATGCGAGTACGTCATAGAGAGAGGTGTATAATTTACTCTCAAGTTGTATCTCATAGATACAGTTACCACCCGGTACGCCAGTGTATTAAAGACTGTAGATCTTCGTCTCGATTACCAGATTAGAGATCTTGAGTCAGCGGAAAGCTCTGAGCTCTCTGCTCTGGGGGGGGGGGGGGGGGGGGGTAATTAAATACGCCGTAAATGGGCATGAAAACAAAAAGATACACGTACTAACCTTTCCAAACCCACATCCAAGTCAGAGACTGTGATTATTTTGATAATTGTGGCTCTATAGATTTTTCAGACCCGCCCCAGACCTTGTTGACCCCGTCCCAGTCCCAGTCTCAGTCCCAGTCCCGTATTAACTGATTGACTTTTGACATCGTTCACAGACAAAAATGGAGGGAAAGACCGTTATCATCACTGGGGCCAACAGCGGCATTGGCAAGGAGACCGCCAAGGATCTGGCTGGTCGCGGAGCACGCATCATTATGGCCTGCAGGAACCTCGAGACGGCAAATGCAGTCAAGGGTAAGTCAAGCCAAAAATAAATATAGAATCAAGTCCTTTACTGAGAGACGCTTACCCATTGGCAGATGAGATCGTCAAGGAGACGAACAACAGCAAGGTCGTGGTCAAGAAGCTGGATCTGGGCTCCCAAAAGTCGGTGCGCGAATTTGCCGCCGACATCGTGAAGACGGAGCCCAAGATAGACGTGCTCATCCACAACGCCGGCATGGCTCTGGCCTTCCGTGGCCAGACCAGCGATGACGGCGTAGAACTGACCATGGCCACCAATCATTACGGTCCTTTCCTGCTGACCCACCTCCTCATCGATCTGCTGAAGAAGAGCGCCCCAGCTCGCATTGTCATTGTGGCCTCGGAGCTGTACCGCCTGTCGTCGGTGAATCTGAACAAGCTTAACCCCGTGGGCAGCTTCCCTGCCGCCTACCTCTACTACGTTTCCAAGTTCGCCAACATCTACTTTGCCCGCGAGCTGGCCAAGCGCCTGGAGGGCACCAGGGTGACCGTGAACTTCTTGCATCCGGGCATGATCGACTCGGGCATCTGGCGCAACGTGCCCTTCCCCCTCAACCTGCCCATGATGGCCATCACGAAGGGCTTTTTCAAGACCACCAAGGCTGGTGCCCAGACCACCATCTACTTGGCCACGTCCGATGAGGTGGCCAACGTAAGCGGCAAGTACTACATGGACTGCAAGGAGGCCACCCTCAATGCCGCCGCCCTCGACGAGGAGAAGGGCCGCAAGATCTGGGAGGAGTCCCTCAAGATCGCCAAGATAACGCCCCAGGACCCCAAGATCTAAGCTGGCTGGGGCTCCAGCACCTACGCATGCTAATGCATAGCAATAGATTCTTTCCGCATATGCCCATTCAACTGATTTGATTTTTTGTAATTAGGGGGGAGTTAAATGTAGTCTAAGTTTTTCATTTAAACAAATAAAGTTCTGTGAAAATATTCAACTGGATTTGGCATGATGGAAGGAGTACCCGATGAAAGATATGCAAAAGTATTCAATGGATAAAGAATACAAGCCCGTGGATGTGCCTATAGCTCGGTACAAATATGCATTCCATCGGTAATTATTTCAATGTAGTAGAATGGATTATATTTAGTACATATTTGCAAATGAACGGCTTGTCCTTGAATGAAGACTACGTATTATGGCAGATGCCAACATTAACAGGAAACGTTATACGAATACTTGAACATTAGACGCGAATAAGCATATTTACAATAAACGTTATAACTGTATCAAAACTATCTTAATTATAGGATTAACATTTAGCCCCTTGGGGAAGTACATGTAGATGCTGCGTCCTTCTGCGGCTACGCTTTCAAGTCTATAAAAAGTGTTTTATTGTTGAACAGAAAATTCATAACATTTGAAGGTATGACGCATAAATAGGATGGTAAACTATGTCGTATATGTAAATCCCAGAATCAGAGAAGTATGATCATCCTGTAGCCGAGGCTAACCGCTTTCCAAAATATATTTGAACAAATTTTCGATGAGATTCAAGAGCCGTGTCCTCATTTTATTACAAATATAGACATACAAAATATATATAGAGCAAAAAGTTGCACAAATGTTCTTGCTGGTGCACCCTCATAGATTTAATTATTTGATTGTATTTCTACCAAACTTATACTGCAGTTATAAGAAGTTGTAAAAGAACCAACCAGAAAAAAATATTTATAGAAATAGTGCGTCATACTTATGCACAGAAGAAAACTCTACAGGGGAACCATATCTCGGTCACTTTATCTATTTTTCTATAATTTTGTCTACCCGGCCCACAGTCTATTAGATTTAGGAATAATTTCTGTTATTAGGTAAATTGCAATTCAGTAACTAACAGCGATATTTAATATATACCAATCTAGTCGAACAATGCTGTGTATGCATTTAGTATCACAAATGCAAGAGGCACGATATGATCGAAATCAACTAAAACAATTGGAACGGAAACAAGAGCGACGGTATGTAATTGACAGACAACGCCATCATCGCAGATTCAAGTACGAGGAAAATATTAAATATTCCGCTCACCCGAAAGAGCTGATTGGTGCCACGGACAAAGAATGTCCCCATTGTTATGCGCTCTAATTCAAAAATTCTTCACATGGTATGTGTTGCGAATGAGGAAAGTGCAACTAACTGAAATTGAGACATCTAACGAACTATGGAAAGGCTTGCCATCGGCACGGATCCAGATTCTACCTGTTACTGAGGCAGCCCTTTATTCTTTCTGTCTATGACGCTTCCTGACGCTTTCTGAAACGCTTCCTTCTGGGTGTTATACACAGCCAAGTTTACAAAAAAGCCAATAAAAATATCCCTAAACTCCTGGAGTAACGGGTATAAAAGGACAACTTGAATAGAAAATCGATAAAATTATTATCTTTAGTAGTTAATATATTTTTCTTACTACCACTGCCTGCTTATCCCATAAGGCCTTCCGCTGTTATCGCCAACCTTTTATTGTTATTTACATTCAAGTCTAGTGAAATACCACTAGAAAGGTTTGTTTCAATTTTAAAGCAACAGTGAATGCCGTGGCTCCTGGCAGAACTGCTGGATACTCTGGATCGTTTCAATTTCAGTTCATGAGAATTATTAAAAGCGACAAATCACAGCGCCAATCGGGTAATGTAATCCGATATATCCGATCCGATGGGGATGGTGGAACAGGAGAAAGCGATGCAGAGCTGGACTGCTGACCAAAAAATTCTCACACAATGCGCTCCTCACCTGTTGAGGCGGCGAGGCGGCGCAGGAGAAGCGATTCAGGGGTGGTCGGGGGTGACAGGAGGCAGGAGGCAGGCAAGGGATACACCCGTACACAGGGGAATTCACTGGCAGCCATAATCTGACAAAATTGCAGTCGCATCTTCTGCTGTCTGTGGCTTTTCCTCGCTCGAGAGCGAGAAGAGGGTTGCGGTAGATTGCTATCACAGCCTCGTTTGGCACGTGTCCTGTGCTGCCGGTAGCGGTGAGTGGCGCTAACGGTGGCGGTGTCGGCGCCAAGGATAATATAATGATAATGATAATCATGATCGGTGGCTAATAATATGTTAACAGGCCTAATTGAAACTTAATATTTATCCAAAGGATTACAGGATAATCATTTGCGGTTTGCCAAAAACGCATCCCAGATAGCGGAACGTGACTGACGGACGTCAGCACCGCAGATAATTGTCTGACGAAACGCCCATGGTCCGGGTCCGCCATCCACCCGCTACTGTGGGAATCCCTGTTGTCTCTATTGGATCTTCTCCTCAGTTGTTTGCGGAAGTGATTCTCTAATAAAAAATAAATAGAGAATCCCATTATACATATTGCTGCATTGGCTTGTATCTGTCACACGGAGCAGTCCTCGGCCATTGATAAGGGAAACTAAAACACGAACAAACCCTTCTGGTGTGCTCTTCCGTCTGCTGCTGCTGCTGCTCCTTGCTCCTTCTGGCAAACGAATATTCCCCCAAGAAAGTATCGACTTACAGAAATTCAATTTGGCGCGCTCCACTCAAGTGTATCTGCAGGACGGACATTGTTGTGGCCAAGTTCAACTGTAATTCAAGTAGTTTTCTCCTCTTCGAGTTCGAGTGGGGGAGAGAGTCCTTTACAGCACTCCCACTCCCACTCCCGCTCCCGCTCCTTCTGGTTTTGAATAAGTCGCGCGCATTTAATAAGCAGGCTTAGGATTTTAATAAGAAGTGGGTTATGCGACAGTCCCGATCCGATCCCGGCTCGTACAGCTGTCAGGACAACAGCGCTGACTTCTGTTCCTGTCCAGCAAATGTTCTGGCAGCGGCTGTGCCTGTCAAGCGGTCATCGATACTCCTCTGGAGGAGGGGTATAGTGTAGTCTGTCAGTGGCATTGCTCTCGGAGCAGTTGTTCTCACTGGATGCGTCGAAAAACTTCAAAATTGTAATCATAGAAACCATATATTGCACTTCAGTTGTAGATATATTGTCGAGGGCTTCCCAAATACCAAATATGTACAATATGTACAAAAGATGGCGTCTCTTGGAGAACTCTTTAACAAGTTAATATTGAAATCAAGAGTAGAATAGTTGAGGAAGTAGAATATTTATTTAATTAAATGATTAAATGAACGTATCAACGGATATTCCTCTGTGTGTATGTTTTTAAATCATTATAGTCTTTATCATTATCTTCCACAATTTTCTATTTCTTTCAAATAAAACATATGTAGGAACACTCGATGTAGATTGAAGGCCTTCTAATTTTGAATTGATATTTAAAATATGTAATGATTAAATTCATATTTAAATGTAAATGAATTCTATAAGTTTTTCAAGTGCATTAAATCACTGAAATATTTTGATTTAAATGCTTTATAAGAGCTGCTGTGCATATGGTAGGTTTTTTGGTTTTTTGACCACAAATGAAAACTTTTCAAGTCGGAGCTGATTTTTACTTAATTAAATGACTCAAGAAACGTCTTAATAAATTTGGAGAAAGAGTGTTACTCTACGGGCTAGACTGACAATATTGTAAAAACAGGCGCCAGAAATTGCCTTCATTCTGCAACTGTTCCTCCTGCTCCCTGTCTCTGGTGGGGGGGTGCGCCTGTTTGGCTCATTTTAGCCGGCATCTAATATGACCGAATGGCATTAACATGTTGAATGACTTGAGTGCCAGCCAGCATAAAAAGCAAAGCGCAGCCAAAACCCAGGGAAGCCGCACCAGTGCCACCCGAAAAGTATTTCATTGATTTTTGAAGCCTCGCCAATACACAACAGAACAGAACACAGAACCCAACCGAACCGAACAGAACAGAACAGAAAAGAACAGAACAGAAATATATAAGGCAAAAGGAAAATGAGTGAAAATTCGCGTTGCTGGTGGCAGCATTAGAATCCCAGCTGGGTGGGAAGTAGTGGGTGGGATGGCGTGGTTTGGTTTGGTTTGGGAGGAGGACCAGAGCAGGATCATGTCCTCTTATTGTTTGGAAAGTTAAATACGCAAAATAAACAGAAGCAACCGGAGCTGAGCTGAGCCTCCGAGCAAACAAGTTCACGTGCTCATCCACCGATAGAGATAGGAAGGTGGATGATGAGGTTGAGGTTGGTTGATAAGGTGGACGGTGATGTCGATGTGCTGGTGTGATAACAGGTCTCCGGGAGGGTGGCCAAATTTGTTTACCCTTCTGCTTAATTTGCCACAAACTCACAGATTCTTTGGCTTTTGTGGTTAACTGAGTGAGGGGTCGTTCAGTGGGAGGGGGGGATGCTGTAGCCGTTTGATCAGCTGACACCTGAACACACCTGAGATGCGTTCTAATTGCTATTGATACCCGGCCTGACGTGGCTACCAGCGCCAGAGCTCAGCCAAGCCGTGATCCCTGATCCGTGATCCGTGATCCGTGATCCGATCCTAATGCATTCTGACAGTCGGCAGCAGTAGAACCAGGCTCTGAGCGGACTCAGGCAGGTCCTTGCCAAGTTGTTGACATGAAACTGTAACTGAAACCGAGACTGAGACCGAGACAAAAACTGGTTCGGATCTGGTCAGACTTTGATTTTAACACACACGACGCGGCGTTGATGTTCAGTTTGACCTGAAATTCCCATCGCAGATGTAAAATGATATGGGGGAGTCTTTACAATATACTCGTAGTGTGTGTGTGTGTATGTGTATATCAGATCACTGAAAGCCTTTACACTCAACTGATTCCGTCAATGAGTGAATTCGGTTTTGGGCGTGTGAACTTTTTGGCTTAAACGGGGATCTCTCTCTCCAAATTGGGAATACACTTTTGTATATCTCGGCTGAAAGCTCAATACAATAATATTTCATAATCGTTATTCTTTTTCTTGTCTGCTGTTTTCTTCCTCCCCGGCTGCTGGCTGCTGCAACCACAAATCGGAATATCAGATGACAGTCAAACTATTCGCAATTGCCTGGATGTGCGACAAGAGCAACGATCGATAGACAGACCTATGCACAATCGTCATTGGCTAAGCTGCAAATGGAAATCGGCAGGCAAAGATACAAAGATACAAGATACAGAAGCATTAGCATAGGCAGAGAGGAGGGGTTGCGCTGTGCTGCTGACTTGGCCTGATGGACTGTCGTCAGGCGGCAGAAACGCATTTAACCACAAAAGAATGGAACGAAGGAAGCAGAATGCCGACGAAGACGATCGATCAATGGTTGCCAGTACAGAGACCAGACCCCGTCCAGCCCTTCCTTTCCACATCCCAGCTCTGGTTGGTGTCTGGTGTCGAGCCGTACAGATATTGGGTGACAAATAAAAACTACTGAAAACTGCTGCCGCTGTTGCTGTTGTTGCTGCTGTTGCTGCTGCTGCTGCTACGTATGAATGGGCTTGGGACGGGCTCTGGGACTGCCACTGGTACTGGCTTGAGCTGGGGGCTGGGCGGGATCGGTGTCGGGTCGGGTCGAGTCGCGTCGAGTCAGTATCGGAAGAGGGTAGAGGTACAGGGTAGTAGCCGCAAAAGCCGGCACTGCCGTAGACGGAGCGCATTGGTTGGCCGTCTTTGTGGTGGTTGCTGGCCAGGGATGGGTATGTGGCAGGCAGGGGATGTGTGTGCCACTCATGTGTAGCGCTCGGTACTTGGCTACTTGTGTCATTATACCCGCACTCGTATCTGCCGCCTCCTGTGCGAGTGCGAGTGCGAGAGTGTGAGACTGTTGTTGGCGGCCCTGTCTTTTGCGCCCTTTTGTCGCTTGTTTGTAATTAAGTGAGTATTTTTTTTTTGTTCGCCTGCCTCTGCTGCTGCTTCTTCCTCTGTGGTTGTCGCTTTGCTGCCCAGTCGATACGATATCGGGCTGAGACGCTTCGAACAGGGACTGACAATTAGTTGCCGTCTTATGCTCGTCGCCAAAAGTCGTCGCTTCTTGCCCCGCACTCGGCGCTGAACCCAACTCAAAAAACTCAAAGTTTGCACAACGGTTCCCCACATCCACGCAGCAAAGTCATCCCAGAAAAAGCCCAACGATCGCGTGATATTCTGAAAGCCAATTCGACATCAAAATAATCCAAATCTAGCCATCTAATTAATTCTACAAAAATTCGTGTAAATCTGTGAATGTTTTAAATTAGTGTATTCCGAGTACCACAGATCATGAGATCGACCAATCTATTCAGAAGGTGCGAGCATGGAAAAGTATTGCAATCTTAAATTAAAACAGAACCAATTTCGTGTTTTATCTATACAAAAATCACATTCTCGATCAGTGAAAAATCATTTGACCCAAGAACAGACTTGACCAACCCATGGATTACAAATATAATAATTTATTTAAGATCTTTTGGATCTCTTCATGTCTGCCTGTATTTTCCAGCAAAAACAAAAATAACCGTTCTGCGATCTATCTAATAAAAAAAAAAATGTCTAAAATAATGGCATTTAAATACAAATTAACAGAACTAAACGATATATGTATACCAAGTTAAAATACCTTTATTAAGGTCGAGTTTGTTAGGCTAGATCAGGGATAATTTATTTATTGTAAAAGAAACATTAAAAAAAAATTAAGAAAGTAATATATATATGTTTAACTTTTTTATTGAAATAATTTGTTTATTAGATACATATGTAAATGCCACGACATAAAAAAAGTTTTTCGAGTTTTGAGTTTCTAAGTTAAGGGGAATTTGTTTTCAAATGCTAAGATTGATTTATTAACAGAGTAACAGGAAAAATACAGTGAAACCAGCTAATCATATCCTCCGGATAGAATACCCATAATTCCAGGTTTAGACAAAAAGTTCTATGTTCTGTATCTTTGCTTAAACCATTTGAAATTACATTTTGATGTTGGCTTTGTAGGGTTCAAGTAAGGATTTATTTGATCCTTGATAAAAACAATTTGGGAATTAAAACTTGAACTTGATCAGAAACATTTTAAAATTTGTCCCGTTCCTGTCGCAGCTTCGATTAGTATTTAGTAAAAAATACTTCGGAACCGTTTCAAAATAATTTCAGAATGAAGAAATAGCTATATGTTTTTCATTTGGCATTTTGCGTATTTATTATGCTTTATTGTATATTATCAAAGGCTATTAAATTACAAAGATATTGCATCAGGACCAAATTCCATTTTAATTTTCGTTCGACGCTTCTCGGTGCGGTCGCGCGGGGTTACTGGTACTTAATTTCTCTTGATCCTTCGCCTCTGACCGCGGCTCCGCTGCCAACTCGGCTTCATCAGTTCGTCAATGCCTTGCACGTTATCCTTCTTGGGGATATTGTATTTTTGATTAAAATTGTTCAACGTAATTCTAAAGAATAGTACATATTCTTAAACAATATGAAAAAAATGGTGGCACAACTATTTTACAGATGTAGGGCGAAACCAGAATAAGATTATTTTCTTAAGATTCTATGGAGTCAATTTTATTTGTATATGTATTTTTTAGTTTGTTAGTTTGTATCTTTGGCTTCTTAACCCTAAGTATTCTTGAATTTTTTCAGTATGATTAAACATTTGTTTTAAAAATCTTGCATCCTAACGGTTAATGTTTAATAAACTAACGAGTTCAAATTAGTATAATACCAAACATCAATATTTCTTTAAAACTTAAATTACAATTTAACATACGACACAAGATGAGGCACAATACATTTAGAAGGCATCTGTTATTACCTAAGTGTTGAGAATATAGAAGCCATTTCTGTATCCAAATGATTGATTAAGGATAACCACAGAGAATTGCCAGTTGATAGATTTTGAATTGATTTTTTCAGTTGGAAATTAAGGCCACAATATGAAACGTAGGAAAAGCAGAAACAAAACGCCAAACGCTGATTTGAAACGTTCCAGAACTGGAGTCATGTCATGGGATTGTTATATAAAGGTTCCAGACTCTTGAACATAATTCTGGGTGAGTGTGTTTGTGAGTTATGTTATGTGTGCGAGCACACGCGCACACAGCTGCACACAGATACGCAGATACACAGATTCAGATAGAGAGAGCCGCCCGCGTTGAGAGCAAAGCAAATGGCGGACTGGCATTCTGTATCTGTATTCGTTTCTGTGTTTGCGTTTGTGTGCGTGTGCGAGTCGTGCGCGCCTCAAGGGGCGGAGTTTCGCTGAGAGCACAGTGGTTGCGGCTCCGGTGGAACGCGTGCGAAACGTATCTGGGGAATACGCTTGGCTTTCGGGCATCTCTGACAGCTTTCCAGCGGACTAACCACTCGATTTCTTATCCTGTCCTGTCACCTGCGCAGATTCCCTGGAAGATCAAGAGGGTGGAGCTATGTACATATCGTGCGATGTCTCAAACGGAGGTCCCGTGGAACCAGAGACGGGCTATGTGCCCAACAATCCCTTATTCGGCCTGGCGCTGGACAGTCCGCAGGTATTTCCGTTTCTCCGCTCGTCCTGTCAAGTCCTAACCGGTCGCGTATCCGTCCATCCACAGCAAGAGTGTGCTGCATCCTGCGTCGGCTGCCTGTCCTGCCAAGGCAACACCGCCCTGCCCATCTCCTCCCTCACCAGCAGCGACTTTGACTGCGGTGGCTGCTTCGATCCCACCATCGGCGTTGGAATCGGCATCGGCATCAGCGGCGGCGGGGGCCATATCCAGATCAACACCACTCCGCCGGCCAGCAGCGGCAGCAACATAACGGGCACCTGTGCCGGGAGCGGCAACAACGTCGGAAACGGCAGCAACAGCTACTGGAGCACTGACGAGATGGCGTCCACCTTCCCCGGCCTGCCGCCCCTGGACATTGATCCGCTGCCCAGCCTGTTCCCCTTCTCGCCGTGCGGCGCCTCCTACAATTTTGCCGGCAATCCGCATCAGGCCTCGCTCTCCTACACCGTCCATCCCCACCAGATGCTCATCTCGCCGAACGGTGGCCAGCAGCACGGACACAGCAACCACCAGTCCCAGCACCAGCACCAGCATCACCAGCACCTGCATACGCAGCAGGCGCAGAACCAGGCATCGCACGGCGGGAATACGATCCTCCAAGGAAGCAGCAGCAACGGAGGCGGCCCGGGAAGCGGCTCGTGCTACTATGAGGCGGGACCCAGTGCCCCCACAGCCGCAGCGGCCATGTACCCCAGCATGAGCGTGAATGTGAGCATGAACATGACCATGCACCATGGCTACGGGGCCGCCGACGGCACAGGAGTGCCCATGCAGTGCTCCCAGATGAACTGGACGCCGCCCAGCAGCTCCTCGGCGGTGAATGTGCTGTACCCGCCGCTGCTGAGTCCCACCCACTACCCTGCCTCGGCCACCTACTCCTTCACGGCGGACTTTCGTGCACCTGTACCCACACCCTCGGCACTGGGATCCCTGCCGTCGCTGACCGTCGGTGACAAGGAGTCGCCGTCGCCGCCTGCCACCAGCACATCCGCCGCCCTGGGCTACTATGCCGCGGGCGGGGGTGGTGGCCAGAGCTACACGCCGCCCCACAAGAGCCCAGGCAGTGGATACCAGGTGGGGGCGTCGGCCCTGGGCCTGGGATTGTCCGGCTTCGACGACGAGGGAGAGGACAGCACCGAGGACGGGGAGGGCAGCGCCGCTGGCGACTTGAAGCCGAACCTGTGCCGGCTCTGCGGGAAGACGTACGCCCGTCCCAGCACACTGAAGACGCACCTACGCACCCATTCCGGGGAGCGGCCGTATCGCTGTCCGGACTGCAACAAGAGCTTCTCCCAGGCCGCCAACCTGACGGCCCACGTACGCACACACACCGGCCAGAAGCCGTTCCGTTGTCCCATTTGTGATAGACGCTTCTCGCAGAGCTCCAGCGTCACCACGCACATGCGCACGCACTCCGGGGAGCGGCCGTACCGCTGCTCCTCCTGCAAGAAGTCCTTCTCGGACAGCTCCACCCTGACCAAGCATCTGCGCATCCACAGCGGCGAGAAGCCATACCAGTGCAAGCTGTGCCTGCTCAGGTAAGTTTCATAAGACTGGGGATTCCCCTTGCAAACGGGCTAGACTGGAACTCATCTTTCCGTACCCCACTCCTCCCACTCGCCCACACAGATTCTCGCAGTCGGGCAACCTCAATCGGCACATGCGCGTCCATGGCAACAACAACAACAATGGCAGCAGCAGCGGCAGTGGCAGCAACGGTGGTGGCAACAGCCTCCTCACATGACAAAAGCCACGCAGTGCAAGCGGTTTTCAGCACTATCACCCCCCGCTCCAGCACCCGAATCTACATCACGTGCATCACCAACACCCAGCCCATCAGCACCACCACCACGCCCACACCCACGCCCACTCACACTCACACATGAGCAACTACGACTACGGGAACTACAGCATCAGCGACTACACTCCACCCGGCGCCACACAAAACTATTCAGGGTATTATTTCTGCGCACTCAACAAGCCGCCCAAGTTCGAGCGTTTCTACTAGAGCCCCATAGGAGATACATACATAGAGGGATACATATATAGGAGGGAAATATATATATACAAATATAGGTAGCATCTACCAGGTACACGCCCAGAACGAAGTTCATGAGAATGGAACAATGGAACACAGATGATTTATCCTTGCAAAAAAACACTTTTCATTGGTTTCAGCAAAGTCATTCACACACAAATTGAACAAATATTAAAGGTATTCTTGAAGCAGCATTTGACTTGCATTGAATTAATCAAAAATTAAAATGAGAAACTGATCCAAATTATTTTGGATTGTTTAATGGAATCCCAAAATATAAAATTACACTGCAATGGATTAATCGATCGGTAATCGGTACTTGTAAAGTTGTTAAAACGGTAAACAGTAAATTTTCAGAGAGAGAGAGAGACAGCCTCCTCCATGTCCCCTCCCAGAATGCAGTTTAAAATGCTCAAATTGATGTTTCTGTTGGATCGAGGATATACATACGTAATTAAACAAAGATCGCGACGGATCCGTATCCGATCTAGCCATAAGTGCTTCACTGTACATACATACATACTATATATATACATATTGTATTTATTATATTCGCATAGCATTCATACATACACACATACATATAGAGTACATTCGTAAGCATGCAAGGTAGTTGAAAAACACGCATAAATCTATTCAAAAAAAAGAAATTAGCCAACGAAGTAGACATTAAGTCGAATGGATATGAGGTTAGGAATCACAACACAGCAGCACCCAAAATAAGGAAACTAAGACACACACACAGCCACACTTGCAGGTTAATCATACACATAGTTTTAGTGTTTAAGTGTACATTTAGGACAGGTGCTTTGATTGATCTAAGCCAACGTTTTGCGTATACCGGAGCAAAGTATGAATAAATATCGAAAAGTATTTATAAAGTTATTACAAAAGAGAGTACCCTACTTTTCGTTTGACAGGTGCTTAAGCGAATTACTAATGGCGGAAAATTCTCCAAAAAGCGAAGCTGAGTGCGAAAGGTGACCACTTGACCAGTGATCCAGGTTTCGCGAGAAGTGAAGCATTGTATTTTCCTTTTTTTACCAGCTGTATGAATGTCTGTGCGTCCGTGGGCCTCGGCAAGGTGCTGGAGTATTTTAATGCCACTCCTGAGGTGGAACAGCCTGAGACGTTCGGCCCTCTACCTTTGGTGCAGAAGTCGCATAAGGCAAGAGGTGCGGCTCCGACCAGGCAAAAACGTCACCGCAATCGACTAAGGGAGAACCAAGAGGATCATTTCTACAAGTGCCGTCTATGCCAGAAAGTGTTCTCAAGCCGCTATGACCGCAACGCACATCAGAGAGGGCACCCGGAAAAGGATGATCCCCAGGAGTTCAGATGTGCGTGGAAGCAATGCTCTCGCAGCTTCGAAACCGAGTAAATAAACTTTCAGCCCGAAAAGAAAGACTAATCCAACTTTCTATTGCTTTTGTTAGACCCAATATGTGGAAACACCAACGCATAAAGGGACACCACAGCTGGAAGTCGGTGTCGGTGACAAGGAGTCGCCGTCGCCGCCTGCCACCAGCACATCCGCCGCCCTGGGCTACTATGCCGCGGGCGGGGGTGGTGGCCAGAGCTACACGCCGCCCCACAAGAGCCCAGGCAGTGGATACCAGGTGGGGGCGTCGGCCCTGGGCCTGGGATTGTCCGGCTTCGACGACGAGGGAGAGGACAGCACCGAGGACGGGGAGGGCAGCGCCGCTGGCGACTTGAAGCCGAACCTGTGCCGGCTCTGCGGGAAGACGTACGCCCGTCCCAGCACACTGAAGACGCACCTACGCACCCATTCCGGGGAGCGGCCGTATCGCTGTCCGGACTGCAACAAGAGCTTCTCCCAGGCCGCCAACCTGACGGCCCACGTACGCACACACACCGGCCAGAAGCCGTTCCGTTGTCCCATTTGTGATAGACGCTTCTCGCAGAGCTCCAGCGTCACCACGCACATGCGCACGCACTCCGGGGAGCGGCCGTACCGCTGCTCCTCCTGCAAGAAGTCCTTCTCGGACAGCTCCACCCTGACCAAGCATCTGCGCATCCACAGCGGCGAGAAGCCATACCAGTGCAAGCTGTGCCTGCTCAGGTAAGTTTCATAAGACTGGGGATTCCCCTTGCAAACGGGCTAGACTGGAACTCATCTTTCCGTACCCCACTCCTCCCACTCGCCCACACAGATTCTCGCAGTCGGGCAACCTCAATCGGCACATGCGCGTCCATGGCAACAACAACAACAATGGCAGCAGCAGCGGCAGTGGCAGCAACGGTGGTGGCAACAGCCTCCTCACATGACAAAAGCCACGCAGTGCAAGCGGTTTTCAGCACTATCACCCCCCGCTCCAGCACCCGAATCTACATCACGTGCATCACCAACACCCAGCCCATCAGCACCACCACCACGCCCACACCCACGCCCACTCACACTCACACATGAGCAACTACGACTACGGGAACTACAGCATCAGCGACTACACTCCACCCGGCGCCACACAAAACTATTCAGGGTATTATTTCTGCGCACTCAACAAGCCGCCCAAGTTCGAGCGTTTCTACTAGAGCCCCATAGGAGATACATACATAGAGGGATACATATATAGGAGGGAAATATATATATACAAATATAGGTAGCATCTACCAGGTACACGCCCAGAACGAAGTTCATGAGAATGGAACAATGGAACACAGATGATTTATCCTTGCAAAAAAACACTTTTCATTGGTTTCAGCAAAGTCATTCACACACAAATTGAACAAATATTAAAGGTATTCTTGAAGCAGCATTTGACTTGCATTGAATTAATCAAAAATTAAAATGAGAAACTGATCCAAATTATTTTGGATTGTTTAATGGAATCCCAAAATATAAAATTACACTGCAATGGATTAATCGATCGGTAATCGGTACTTGTAAAGTTGTTAAAACGGTAAACAGTAAATTTTCAGAGAGAGAGAGAGACAGCCTCCTCCATGTCCCCTCCCAGAATGCAGTTTAAAATGCTCAAATTGATGTTTCTGTTGGATCGAGGATATACATACGTAATTAAACAAAGATCGCGACGGATCCGTATCCGATCTAGCCATAAGTGCTTCACTGTACATACATACATACTATATATATACATATTGTATTTATTATATTCGCATAGCATTCATACATACACACATACATATAGAGTACATTCGTAAGCATGCAAGGTAGTTGAAAAACACGCATAAATCTATTCAAAAAAAAGAAATTAGCCAACGAAGTAGACATTAAGTCGAATGGATATGAGGTTAGGAATCACAACACAGCAGCACCCAAAATAAGGAAACTAAGACACACACACAGCCACACTTGCAGGTTAATCATACACATAGTTTTAGTGTTTAAGTGTACATTTAGGACAGGTGCTTTGATTGATCTAAGCCAACGTTTTGCGTATACCGGAGCAAAGTATGAATAAATATCGAAAAGTATTTATAAAGTTATTACAAAAGAGAGTACCCTACTTTTCGTTTGACAGGTGCTTAAGCGAATTACTAATGGCGGAAAATTCTCCAAAAAGCGAAGCTGAGTGCGAAAGGTGACCACTTGACCAGTGATCCAGGTTTCGCGAGAAGTGAAGCATTGTATTTTCCTCTTTTTTACCAGCTGTATGAATGTCTGTGCGTCCGTGGGCCTCGGCAAGGTGCTGGAGTATTTTAATGCCACTCCTGAGGTGGAACAGCCTGAGACATTCGGCCCTCTACCTTTGGTGCAGAAGTCGCATAAGGCAAGAGGTGCGGCTCCGACCAGGCAAAAACGTCACCGCAATCGACTAAGGGAGAACCAAGAGGATCATTTCTACAAGTGCCGTCTATGCCAGAAAGTGTTCTCAAGCCGCTATGACCGCAACGCACATCAGAGAGGGCACCCGGAAAAGGATGATCCCCAGGAGTTCAGATGTGCGTGGAAGCAATGCTCTCGCAGCTTCGAAACCGAGTAAATAAACTTTCAGCCCGAAAAGAAAGACTAATCCAACTTTCTATTGCTTTTGTTAGACCCAATATGTGGAAACACCAACGCATAAAGGGACACCACAGCTGGAAGGATATGTGCTGGCGCTGCAAGATGCTTTTCCCGAATGTTCAATCGCAAATGGCACACACAAAATCGAAGAGATGCGATATTATCTCTGAAAATATATAGCATTAAGAGGCGACGTAACAGGAAAACTATATTTGAATGGCAGTGAACAGATAATGAATACATTTTCAAAAAATATTATCGACTAAATAAACGGCCTCTGTGTCGCCGCCGCATATGAGCCGCGGTCCATTCATATCAAATGAGTTGATGGCCTTGCGAATTTTGGTCAACACGCCATCTACATTGACTAGCGAGCGGACACGATCCCCACTCAGCCAGGCGCTTGTGCCCTCTTGAATGTTTCGGTCGCCCAATACCTTGTTTTCCGACCACATCCAGACCTCGCCAGCCTCGGCGGCTGTGAACACCTTGGAGGGATCCTTACGATGGAAGCCGATGTCGGTGATGGGACTGTCATGTGCGCTCAGATACGAGGCAGGGAACTCCAAGTTGCGCAGATCCCACACCGTTATAGAGCCCTCTTCAGTGCCGCATAGCAGTATGTGCTGCTGCATGGGATGCGTGCCCAGGGCTGAAACGAAGTTGGAACTTTTTTCGTCCTGGCTGGCCACCCCGATGCATACTTTATTCTGCGCCCCGGTGGCAGCGCGGGCATCGAGCAAGCGGATCACGCCCATGCGATTGGCAGTGACCAGCTGTTGCTGGCTGATATAGCACACCGAGAGCAGGGACATGCTATCTGCCTCTATGGTTCGTTTCACTTGCTTCACGTTGCTGGCACTCATTATGTTGACGCAGCCGTCTTCGCCAACGGTGGCAATGTCCCCGCCATAGACGGAAAGGTCCGTGCAGGGCGAGGATTTGTTGGAGCGCTTGAAGTAGTGCAGTCGTTCGCTGCGTGCTGTGCGCTGCAGCTGATCCTCCTCCACGGCCCGCTGCATATTCAGCAAACTGAGGTGACCTGATTGGAGGGCAATTAAAGAGTCCTCGTTAGTTTTGCTTGCAAATGGTATGGACAGAACTCACCGTCAGCGCAGCTTACGGCCAGTGTGTTCTTGTCGACGAATTCCATTGCTGTGACGTCTCCCTCCATGGACACCTTGTCGTTGCAGCGTGGAACATAGTCCACATTGGTGTCCACGTACTGGTTCGATTGCAAGCGGTACAAGCGCACAAAGTTCCGGTCCATGTCCCAGCTGCCGGTTACAAAGCGATCGCTCTGCTGCAGTTGCTCCGGCAGCCACCGGATGGCGGATATCTTCTCCGATACGTAGTGTGTCGAGACTTTCGGGAAAGACATTTTATTTCAGCTGCTTTAACCCGGAATACGAAATATAAACAAAAATGTTTTGGTCAATGCGGCTTTTTTGACCAGTGCTGGCTAATGACATCAGTAATGACGGTGATAACCGTGCATTCAGTATTTTTAATTTGCAGGCTGCCACACTTAGTTATTGGCGGGAAACAAGAAAACTAAGAAAAAATAGGTCGTTAGTTTGAAACTTATAAATCCTCGACTTTGATCTGAGATTTAGAATTACTAGCTAGCTAGGACACGCAGAACTTAACATTTAATTTTTTTGCAAGATTGATTTATTTGTAGTACTTTTTAGTACTCCTTTTTCACTCTTTTGAATGTTATGTTGCGAATAACGCGTTTCATTTTTAATATTTTTCAATATTTTTCAGTTTACTGGCAGTATCTAAGGAAGCTGCAAGGTGTGTTACCCAGAGAGGGTAAGAAAATCGAATGAACTATTTGTTCTAGCTCACTTGAGCGACGAAAACAAATAAAAGAAACGACACAAACAGTTGACTGGATAATGGATAAATTCTATCCAATATATTTTGTATCCGTTTAATTAGTGAATATTCTACAGATGGATTAGTTTTAAGAACGCCGTTTAATTTTGAATGCTGTTTTGCGAATAACGCGTTTATTTTTTTTTAGTATTTTCCAATATTTTTCAGTGTATCGACAGTATCTAAGTAAAATGCAAGGTGTGCTATGTAGAGAGGGTATGAAAATCGATTGAGCGACGCATTTATTATTGGCGGGAAATAAAATAAACAAAGCAACGACGCAAACAAGTGGCTGATAATGGATAAATTCTTAATAAAAATGCCTATTAAGCCTAAAAACAATGAAACCCCAGAGCAAGTATGCATATTATCATTGTCTAAGTCAAACAGGAGAGCAGTGTAAACATTTTGTGTTGCAGAAACCAACAGTTAAAAAGGAGACACCCAAGGCAGCTGCGAAACAGTCGAATAAAAACAATCCTGTTCAGGCAAGCATCTACCTCTTTGCTTATTTTAGTTTTCTTTCAATTATCTTAATTATTGTTTCTTCGTCTCAGGCTAAAGAGAAGGAAAACGCTCAGGAGAACGTTACGCCAAAGCAGGGCAGAGCGGGAAGACCGGCCAAGCCAGCGGCAAAGCGAAAGAATCTGGATACTCCCGAAGTGGTAAGAGCGAGACAAGCTATATCTTTGTTGGCATTATTAAGCCCTCTGAATCGCAGAAAAAGGAAAAGGATACCGCAGAGAGTGAAAATCCGCCGAAGCGTCGCAGTGGCCGCTTGACTCGGAGCACTCGATCCATGGCCGAGGATGGAACACCCTCGCCGGAGAAGGTGGTGCCCGAAAAGCTGCCGTTTATCAAGTACCGCGGAGCAATCAAGTACTACACTGAAAACCAGGACATTGCCGCGTCCGCTGACGATGTGATGTAAGCTGCAGACAACAAGGAATCTACGAATAGCTTATATTTAACTGCCTTATATTTTCATTAGGCAATGGGTGGACAAAAAGACTGATGGGGATGTGGTCCCCATGGCATTCGACATGGAGTGGCCCTTCTCCTTCCAGACCGGACCTGGCAAATCGTCAGTCATTCAGATCTGCGTGGACGAGAAGTGCTGCTACGTCTACCAGTTGACCAACCTGAAGAAACTACCGGCGGCCCTGGTGGCCCTGATCAATCATCCCAAAGTGCGTCTGCATGGCGTCAACATAAAAGCGTGAGTGTGATATTTATGAGCAGAATTCCGACCTCGATTAATAAAATGTTTTCCCAAAATTTGCAGGGATTTTCGAAAGTTGCAGCGCGACTTTCCCGAGGTGTCCGCCGATGCACTTATTGAAAAGTGCGTCGATCTGGGCGTGTGGTGCAACGAGATCTGCGAGACTGGCGGCCGCTGGAGTCTGGAGCGACTGGCTAACTTCATAGCCAAGAAGGCCATGGACAAGAGCAAGAAAGTGCGAATGAGCAAGTGGCATGTCATTCCCCTCGACGAGAACCAACTGATGTACGCCGCCATTGATGTCTATGTGGGTATAGCCATTGGCACTATATAAACAGATGGGTTCAGAGTTGCCTTCTCTTTCAGATTGGACAAGTCATCTATCGCGATCTGGAGAAGCGCGAAAAGCAAAAACTGATAAATGAATTGGAGTTTAAGGAGCAGAATGGAGAGGCGGCCTTCAAAGCAGTCAAGGGTCTGGGGGAAACCTTTCTCACGAAGATCAATGAAATAATATTGTGATTATCTATTATTTTTTGCAACGCAGGACCAATATTTTATCGGATTTCATTGACTACTTGTTATTTAGGCAATTTTTATCAAATTTATTTAACTAGAGGTTTTTAATCATTTTCTCAGACTGCAATCAATTTTTAGTATAGGAATAGCTAACAAATTTTAATCTACACTGCATGCCGACTGAAGATGGATCCTTTTGGCCCATCTAGATTAAGTTTACATCGATTTATACATTTTTCAACTTGCAATAAATTTTAATTCGTAAATTCGCATAAAACACTAAACATGAAATCAAGAACACAGTTTGGGCTGCCGCACGGGGGCTTCATTTAAACATCGGACGACGCGAGTGTATGGCATCCAGCTTGCGCTTGATCAAATCGTTCTCCAGGTCGATCTGGCGCTGGAACTTCTTTCGATTGATTGCCGCACTGGAAAGACGTGTTGGTTGAGGTGGCTGGAGCTGATCGAATAGAAAGAGGCGGCCATGAGGGTACATATCAGACATGGGTGAATTACTCACCTTGGAAGTCGTGTTGGTGTTGCACTTGATGGCGCTGGTGCTGGCCTTGATCGGGGCCGTGGGCTTGACCGTCATCATCTTCCGCAGCAGGATCTGGTTCTGCCGCTCGATCTCGCGCATCTGTGTATTGGTGAAGCTGAAGCTCTTGCGGCCCAGATTCTTGTAGCTATAAAGCAGACAAAGGATTAGTATCAAACCATCAAGCAACCCGATCAACTCGACTCTACTCACTTTATCTTTTCGGTGGACGAGCGCGAACGAGAGACATTGCCGGAACGGCCGTCGATGGTGTAGCTGCTCGGGGGGGCGCTACATAGGCTGTGCTGGTAGTCGGGTGGGCGTCGCTGGTGCGGATGACGCATCAGGCCGTCCCCCTGGCCGCACTCGTCCATGTAGAAAGCGGCATCCATCACCGTATCTGGCTCGGGGTCCGTCTCCACGAAGTCTGTGGTTGAAGGACAGCGGCAATGGGAACGCGAACGCACTGAGCTTGTATTCTCCTCATAACCGTAAGGAGCCATTCCATTTGTCCACATCTTTTTAGCAGTATCACCAGAATCACAGCTGCGAGCGCTCGTCTGGCTTGATCCTGTAGTCGATCCCTCGATGCCAGGGTCTTGCATTTTCGGACTGCGCTCCCGCCGCATTTCCGTCGGCATGGCCGACTCCTCAAGGGAACGATTGTTTGCCGCTCCGGCATTCATGCGGAGTGTCTTCATAATCATCGCAGACATCTGGGTCATCTGGCGTTCCAGAAGCTTGACGGCCGCCATATCGGGCGACGTCATATCTGTCACGTTCATGCTCATCTCGCTGAGAAATTGTTTCAGGTTCGATATGGGCGGCATGGCCGCTGTGATTGAAGTGAAGTCGTCGTTCACATTTTGTGCTTCGATTACCGGCTCTGTCTTTGGCTTAGTATCAGTCTCAATCTTCGCTTCGGCCTCGGCCTCGATCTCGGTGATTGTCTCGAGCTCCGCCTCCAACGGCAGCTGTGACGGAATTGGATAGTCGATCAGGGTTATGTCCGTCTCATAACCGTGGGGGAGGTCCTTGGGAGGAAACTGAGGGCTGCACTCGCTGCTGGCATCACTGGCATCTTCCACAGTGATGCCGTGGTCAGTCGCTGGTGCTACGAGTGTCTGCGGAACAGCCTTGGGCTCCGGATCGTCCTCTTCCAGTTCCAGTTGATCCACTTCGACATCGGTTCCATATCTATCTTTATCGCAGCCATCGAACGACTTTTGATCTTCTTCGTCTGTGTCAACCGCACCATCGCTTTCCGAGTATTCTTCTTCTTCTCCATCCTCTTCGGCTTCTTGCAGCATTTCGATCACGTCCCCATACTTCATTTTATCCTCTTCTTCTTCGTCTTCCACTTCCTCGTCCGACTCGCTGCTGTCCACGTCCTCTTTGGTCCTGGAACTGCCTGGTTTGAGGGTACGCCCCGAGTCCGGGCTATCCTCCAGCGAAATTTCCCTGCCGAGGGCCAACGAATTCACCTCGGCCACCGTCTTGGTAATGACCACCTGGTCATCTTCATCGGACGAAGAGCTCTGATAAGCTGGTGTCTTGCGGGCGAAGGCACGCAGCAGCTGGCGGCGAGCATGTGGCTGTGGGTGTGGGTGTGACAGGGCATTGGTTTTGGTATCGAGGCTAAACTCTTTGATGGTCAGCTCCTGCGGACGATGAGGCACAGCCTCTCGACTTACGTTGCCGAGCAGGAACTCCACCTTGGGGTCGTTATCATCGCTGTCTTCTAGCGTAGATGTAGTACTATCATCGTCGTCGTCGTCGTCGTCGTCATCGTCGTCGACGTCGCTATCGTTTTGGTTATCGTTATCGTCGTCGTCGTCTTCGTCGTCATCATCGGTGTCCTCGTCCTCGTCATTGTCATCATACTTGTTCTCGTCCCCGTCTTGTTCCGCTTCCTCTTCCTCTTCCTGTTCCTCTATATCCGACTCGTCCGAGTCGTCCTCGAAGGACTCGTCCACGTAGTCCTCATCGAGGTCAGCCATTCTGTCGCCAATCGAATCGAGAAAGTATCCGATGACGAGCGATATTTGTATTTATATATATATATATTTTTTTTTTTGCAAAACCGGAGGCAACTTTTGGAATAGGTGTTTCTTTCTGTAGTATTTATCGAGAACTGCCGAAACTCCGAAGTATTATGGGGAGACCTACAAATTTAAACAGTATTTACTTTGCAGGGCCTTCTGTGTTGTGGTTTGTTGCTAACTGAATTCGATTTCCATTTTCCATTTTCCTGGATCCCTCTCTTCACTCGCCACTGCCTTGACAGCTTTGATTGACATGTGTGGGCCTGCCCCCGATTTGGGGCAGGTGCAGGCCAGGTCCTCCGCAATTTTCCTCTCCGATACTTTGTTTTTCAGGAAGCTTATCACATTTCACACTCTCTCAGCTTTGATTCTTGGTGGCCTTGCGGTGGCCCTGCCAACCGTCGACGACTGGTCGGTCAATGGAGGCAGGACGGAACACCTGCCGTCGCCTGTCACACGACGCCTGCTGCCTGCCGCCTGACCATTTATTTATTATCGCCATCGGTTGCCTTTGACAACCGAGCAGGCGCAGGCGGTTTGTTGGTTGCCTCAGCAGCACTGTCTGTAGTCTGGCACTTGTTGGGTCCAAGTTTGATAACAAATACCGATTTTCGTACCTTGGAACCATCCGCAAATATCTACCCAAGCAACAGTGATCAGTGAATTAAAAAGTGAATTAGCAATAACACTTTTCAAATGGCTTTGTGGCAGAAAAAGCCAGTTTAAATGTATGTATATTTTGTACGAAAATGATAAGTTCCAATGATGGAATATTAATCAACTATTTAGAGTCCTCCGCTTGCATCTGATCCCTGTGGAAAGCTTTCGTCCAGCGCCTCTGTGCGGAAATGCTTTTGCTCTCTCACCAGCTTTCAGGCTCTCTTTTCGGTGCTCTCTCTCCCACCGACTGACAGTTGAATGAACGTCGAATGCCGCCGCATGGCAGCTTCATTTTGTAAATATTACGAGCAATAGTCGGGCCACATCTCTCGCAGTGCATCCCGGAGTCATGTGGCAGGCGACTGCGCATGGGCGGAGAGAGGTGGAGCCGCTGCCCCCGACCGCTAAGCCTACCGGGCCGCCACGTGCCGCAAGTTGGGGCAATGAAGAGAGGACAGCAGAGAGCTGGGAGCACTGAGGGAGCGCTGAGCAATCTGGCCAGCGGGCACTTCATTTGGCGAAGAAGCTTCGTGGCGTGCGGGCGTGTTGCAGAGCCGGAAAATGCGCGCGTAAACTGATAAATGAGTAGGACAAAGCACAAAGCACAACCGAGAATAGAGCCAGAACAAAGAGCAAGAATACGAGTGTCGTTCCGCCGTGCCGCTGTTCCGCCGTTCTCCCGTGACCGTTGTACCCTTGCCGCCGATCCCTCGTCATCCATCGCCTGGCTATGTGTTTATGAAGTGCGTGAATGAAGTGCCACAAAACGTTGCGGAAACCGTTTGCTGGCCCATAAATTGGCCAGCCCAGCCAGTCCGGGTAATTTGCCATTTGCCTGCTCTAACCGGGCCAGAAGTGAAAGTGGAAGTCGGCTTTAAGGCGGCAGCCAATTAAGACTTCACAGAACCGCTCAAGCAACACCCACCCCCCCACACACACACACGCATACGCATACGCATCCCAGAAGGAGTCAGGAGTCAACGCATGCAGGCAGTTGGCCAGTGCCGGCTCCCGGTTTCGGCCAAGTCACAGACATCGATTCGCTTCCTTTGCTGTTAAATCAATAGGAATAGTTTGGAGGAATTTCTGTGTCCCCGTGCCTGCGTTAATGTCCCTTTGGCGCGGGGGGACGGAGTCGGGGGGGCGTCAGGAGTCGGCTAAGTAATTGCGAATTGCGTGCCGCCTGTTTACAAGTTTCTTTCCCTCAGTTGTTGCTGCTCGCGTCTCTTTTTGGCTGCTTTGGCTGCAGCAATTTGGCTAAGAGCCTGCGTGGGGCCAGGGCGGGTGGGCAGGTCAAAAGGCGCAGCCACACGACACCAGCCACCAGCTACCAGCCACCAGCTACCAGCCACAATGCGGCTAGACCAGGCTCCGACGGCAAGAGCGATGGCTGGCAAGTCTTGAGTTGCCTTGCCTTGGCTTGGGCGTGGGCGTGGACTCCGTCCCTGAAAGGAGTATGATTAAACAGCCTTGCGGGTGATACCCTATAAATAACAAAAATTCATTTGCAAGAGGCATAAAACATTTGAGCATAAAAGGAGGAAAAGAAAGCTATTCAGTTTATCAGATATTTCTGTTGATGTTTCGTGGTTGCATAGGACATCGTTTATTGGTAAAGGACCTAAAGATCTAATTGAAAATGTAGTATAACAAAACGAAATACTCTTCAATGTATTTAGAATGGGTTTTCTTCGTCTGGTGTGCCTACTGTCTCTTCTCTTGAGTGAGAAATACTGTCTAGGGTATGCCGACGTGCAGCATGTTTCGCCTAACCTTTCCTTCTTCTTCGCGGCGTTTTTTTTGTTTATCGATTTTCGACGCTCGACTGGGCCAAGGAAGCTAACGTCAGCGCCATCGCCATTTGGCTAGCAGGGGCAGCGCAGGCCAACTCGAGCCGTGAGCCGGCTAATAACGCTCAGTAGGTCAGCGTCGCGGCAGCTTGAAGTGCGTTAGAAGCAACAGTGGCCAACGGCAGTTAGCAGTTGGCAGTTGGTGGAAAGCGAAAACAAGAGCGAGAACTGGCACAGCCAGCAGTCGCATTTGGATTCGCAGGCAGGGAACGGGTACCCCCTGGCTCAACTTGAGGCGGATAAAAATAGCCAACACACACACACACACACGAACGCACACACAGACGCAGTGCAAACTTCAAACGCGCTTGGCCTACTTTCTGGGTAATGGGCCCGGGACAGGAGCTACTCCTACTCCTCAAATCCCCGTTCGCAGCCCATTTTCCTGCGCACCCGCCGGACCGCAACGAAGTTAAATGAGGCACACACGCAAAGGGGGATTCGAGTGGGGCACAGACTGCAGGCGGGCATGTGCACAAACAAATGACCAAAGCCAAGGCAAAGAGTGAAAAGTTGCGGTATGGGACTACAATACAGGCTCGGACATGGACACGGACACTGGCTCGAGTTGAGGAATGGGCACAGCCACAGGCACAGGCACAATGTTAATCATACGCATCGTGTGCCAATCCGTGTCCAGTGAATGCAAAGTCAATCAGCGTTTAATTGACAGCTGCAGTCATTGGCAGACATGGCCAACAATGGATGGCCCCAGCCTCACGCCTCTGCCACTCGGAAGGACCAGCAAGGAGCAGCCGAAAACAACAATTAAAATGGCAACCAACGGCTGCGGCTGCTGGCCCTGTTCGAGGTCTTAGACCACTGCTGTGAGGAAGGCCATTAGCGGGCAGAGATGAGCAACACATGGAGCAGTGTTCTTGTCTTTTGTTCTCATTGGAATATATTCGTTCCTAGTGGAATGTGCTTAGAAAGTCCTGACTGCTTTCTGCATTGCAGTAGAAGTTTTACCATCTATATAGAGATATATCTATCGATCTATATTATAAATGAGCAGTAAATTTATAGGGATTAAAGTTAATTTTTATAGGAGTCCTGTCTGATTTCAGTTTATCCGGAAGGAAGAATCTCTTGGTAGATCTTAAATCGACCATTAAACAAAACGTTTTATTCTCTGTCTCGACATAAGAACCTGCTAAGAGTATATACCAAACAATAAGCATACTATTGGCTTTAACAAGAATTTCTAGGATCAATCAATCTCGTTCGCTTTGAAGGCTCTCTAGCTTTCTTTGGCTTTAGTCCTTTCCATTTCATTTTTCCACGCTTTCTACCAGGAGATAAATACTTTCCATAACCTTCCTCAATTTACTGTGACTGTGATAACATCCCTGACATTGGCCATCACCAACAGCCACAGGAGTGGCAAGGAGCAGCCAGGAGCCGAAAGAAAGCAAATTGAAAACCGCAGAACGATTTCAATCCACCCCCCTGATTATTAGCCATATGGCTTGTCGGGGATTGGCAGCAGTAGGGGTTAGCAGCAGGGGAGGGGGTGGGGCTGCTCGAAACTTATCGCTCGATTGCAGATTGTTTCCCCGACTGCCAGGAACGGCGCCGCAGAGTATGCAACACTAAGTATTCGCTTTCCACTGCCCCACAGCTCCGCACTTTGGCTCTTTGCCTCTTTGCACGGTATTTTCCAATTAGAACTGCCAGGGGGCTGATGGCCTGGCCAGAGGAGGGGTCTGGCTGTTTGGTGCCAAACATGCGTGGCACGTGAGCGGCACAAGTACACACACTTCCCGTTGCCCCAGTGCGTGTGTGTGCATGTAAATTACAAAATCGTGCAAAAAAGGCGCCATTAAAAGAGAAAAAGAAGAGGAAAACGAATAACATCAGCGCAAACACATGTGAGAAGTTTGTCACCTTCCGAGTGCCGTTTTCTGCATACCCTAGCAGTCTTGCTGAAACATGTAATTCGTATTGAGGATTTGTCAGGCTGTGGTCTTAATTAAAAGTAGCTTGAATTAACTAATTGAGAAAGTAAACCTATTAAGTAATTAATGAATAATTATAGCGCAAGGATAATGAGTTTAAAAAAGGTGGAAGTGAAACTGATCGATTTTGAAAACCCTAATTACATCCAAATACATATTTATGATAATATTTCGTATTTTATATGTAGTCTTTATTGATTACTACTGAACTACATTTCGTTTTTAAATCGAAACTAATCAATTTCATTGCAACAAAAATAAATGCATAAAGTTGAACTGAATAAGAGTATTCTTCAATGCAGAAACATTTCTTTTAAAATGTAGGGAATGTTTAACCTTCAACACTCTAGGAGGAATTCCAACTTCCATAACTGCATACGTATATTTGTTTGAGCCAATGACTAGTGAAATATAAGTAATCATAGAATATGTAAATTGTATATTTTCCAATGCTGAAACACAGTACCACAACCACAACGGGCCTAAGTGCCTGTGAGCCGCCTATACCCAACCTAATCCACGCTCGGTATCTACTCCTATCTCTTCTATGTGTATCTCTATCCTCTTTTCTAGCTTACCAGCAATTTTCAAAGGGAAAACAATAATCAAGGGAACCCCTAAGCATTACCCCACCCTCTCCCCAAAGTATTTCCTGCAGTTTCTACAAGCTCCTTGATCGTTTTCGAATACCTCGAATGAGGGCATACCGAAAGTAATGAAGAATGTTATGCCTGGCGGGGCAGCAATTTAAATTCTCGCTTCACACCCGTGTCACACCAAATCGCTTTGCTTCGCTTCGCATCGCGCTTTCCTGACTCCTCCCGACTCCTCCAGCGAGAGCACTCCCTGGCGTTGCGTATACGACCCGTTCTCCACTAACTTTTTGTTTGCCTGCGTGTGCGTGCGTGTTCGGGTGCGTGTGGGCGTGCTTAACATAATTACAGGTACGCTGTGCTGTTGCGGTCGTCGTCGTCGCAGTCGCTGTGATAGTCGTTGTCAATGCCGTTGATAATGCGGTTGGCGCTGGCTGTGCCAGGAGCGGAGTCCGTGCCAGTTCCCGTGCCAGGCCGTAATTGTCCCTCGAATGACTCTCAATGCGATACCAATAATAGTAGCAATAAATTCATCACTGTCACATTTGATGCAACAACAACAATTACAACAATTGCAACAGTATAACACCAACGAAAAACCAACAAAGTATATTGCCACCAGCACCACCCGAATAACGGCCAAAAAACCAGAGTGGGACTCCGCGTCATGTTAGAAGCTAAAACAAAAACTAAAACAACAACAGAAACAGAAACAACAGAAACTGCCACATCAGTAATTAGAGCAATTGCAACATTTAATAAACCAGCAACAACAACTACCATCCAAAGACCAATACCGATCCTAAGATGGTCCTAAGCACCGAATGGTCACAGGTGGAGGTTATCGATCTGATCAACGATGGCAACGGCCTCGGATTCATCCTGGTGGGCGGCCGCAGCACGGGCGTGGTGATCAAGGCCTTGACGCCGGGTGGCGTCGCCGAGCGGGACGGACGCCTCCAGCTAGGCGACCATCTCCTGCAGATCGGAGAGGTCAACCTGCGCGGCTTCAGCTCGGAGCAGGTGGCCACAGTTCTTCGTCAGACCGGAGCTCAGGTGCGTCTGATAGTGGCGCGGCCGGTAGAGCCGACTGCCATCGATTACCAAACGCTGGCCAGTCATGCGCCGATTATACCAACTAAGCTCCTCTCCGACCCGGAAGAACTGTCGCGTCATCTCTTCCAGAACCCGAGCTTCTCCACCGCTGCGGCTGCGGCTGCAGCTGCAGCTGCTGGCTCCGTCGATGTGGCAAGTCTGGTGGGTCTGGTGCGGGGCGGGCCCGTCGATGGCTCCGAGCTGGCCACGGCCGAGCCGCTGGGCGTCGGAAACGTTCAGCTGGGCGAACTGACGGACCTGGCCGATTTCCCCCTGCCGCCCATTCCATCCCACATGATCGGGAGCCACAGCAGCAGTTCGATGGAGGCCAACGGACGGCAGTGCCCGCGCGACCTGGACATTGTGCCCTTCTCCATACTCTCGCCTCCGCCGCGTCCCGCCCTGCAGCTAGCCCTGGAGCCGCGCTGGAGAACGAGGGACCGGGACGGGGAGGAGGAGAACGATCAGCATATTGAGACTGTGATAGCCGGCAAACTGTTGGCCGACGAGGAGGACGAAGAGGGGGACGGTGACGGAGACGACTCCGCCTCTGCCTCGCCCTCGTACATGGACTCCCCGGAGACGGAGACGTACGTGGTGGAGCTGCACAAGAACGTCTACGGGCTGGGCATTACAGTGGCCGGCTATGTGTGCGAGGAGGAGGACCTGTCTGGGATCTTCGTGAAGAGCATCATCGAGGGCAGTGCCGCGGAGACGAGCGGCCAGATCCAGATCAACGATCGCATCGTCGCCGTCGACGGCCGCTCCCTGTCCGGCGTGACGAACCATCAAGCTGTGGAGCTGCTGCGGAACACGGACATTGAGGTGCATCTGACGCTGGAGCGCTTTCTGCGCGGCCGCAAGTTCGAGCACCTGCAGGTGGCCCTCACTGAGATCAAAGGTCGCAGCGCCCCCTCCGCTGTGGACAACGATGGCGACGGACAGTCGCAGCTGTCGATGCCAGGATCACCCTCGATAGCCACGCTCAGCTGGCTGCCACCCAAGTCCCTCGACGCAGACTCCATGGCCACCGAGGGCGAGGCGGAGGGCGAGGCCGGAGCAGCGGAGGATGAACCGCTCGAGTTGGCCGATCTGCCCTCGCGGGACACCGTCGAATCGAACATGTCGCACGTGCTGGACCGCAGCGACCACAGTGGGCCGCAGGCGGGTAAATCCCCCAATCCAGTCCCAAGTCCCCCTCCCCATTCGACTCTGACCAATGGCCAGCTTGTGAGAAGCAGAGGCCACGGGCGCATGGCGGCGGACGACAGTGGCAACGACACCGACGAGCAGTGTCCAGAGCCCGAGCCCGAGCAGGAACGCGACTTGGAGGCCGATTCCGATCTCGCCCAGAGTCGGACGCCCACCAATGAGCTAGATGGGGCGGCGATAGGGGTCAAGGGTGAGGCAGCAGCCGGGAAAGCTGACCTGGTCGAGAAGGCTGCCAGCCCGAGCGCCGCCTCGCTGCGGGTGGCCTGGAAAAGTGAGTTTCCCGACAGTGAAATTTTAGTTGCCGAAATAAATAAACTTTCAGGTCTAGGGATCAGCCTCGAGGGCACCGTCGACGTCGAGTGCGGTATTGAGAAGCGTCCGCACCACTACATACGCTCCATACTCGAGGACGGTCCCGTCGGCCGCCAGGGCATCCTGCGGCCCGGTGACGAGCTGCTCCAGGTGAACGAGCACAAGCTCCAGGGACTGCGCCACATCGACGTGGTCAAGATCTTAAAGGAGCTGCCCGCGCGCGTCAAACTCGTCTGTGCCAGGGGCACGCGGGTGCCCTCCATCATCAACACCTCGCAGAATGCGGAGGCCTTCGAGACGCGCAGCCTCCTTCCAGGCGGCCACCAGAGCCTTCAGAATCTGCTCAGCAAGGCGCAGTCGGAGAGCTCTCTGTACACGTCCAGCACGGCGACGCTGACGGATGCCGCCGGAGGAGCGGGCAACGGAAGTCAGCAGCGATCCAAGTCGCTGGAGAACGTGTCCGGATTAGCGCTGTGGAGCTGCGAGGTGACGGCCGTCGACATCGAGAAGACGGAGCAGGGCTTCGGCTTCTCCATTCTCGACTACCAGGACCCGCTCGACTCGGACGGCAGTGTGATTGTGATTCGCGGCCTGATACGCGGTGGTGCTGCGGAGGCAACCAACGAGATATATCCGGGCGACCGCCTCATGAGCGTCGGAGATCATTTGCTCCAAGGCCTCGAGCTGGACGAGGCAGTCTCCATACTGAAGGCCATGCCTCCAGGCCTCACGCGCCTCGGCATCTGTCGGCCACTCTCCACGTCGGACAGCAACAGCAACATAGCCTCGCCCCTAGGCGACTCGGCCAGCACATAGTGACAGCCCCTTGATGGCCACTCGGAGCCAGACCCATTCTCAATGTGTGAGTATAGCTTTGATTTATCTTATACAGCATATTTATACTACTGATAACACTTAACACAGTTAACATTCAATTAACATAATTTTAACAGGGCCTTTCTATGCACTTCTTATGAGTTGCAGCTAAACAGAGGCATCTTCTCCTGCCCGTCTGTCCCAATGAAGTCCTGCCTGAATCTCAGATACTGATATAGTCCATAGATCGAGATTTCATTCGTAAATTTTATTGTTAAAATATGGCGAATACTTATTTATTTCGCTTCTCTTACTTGCTAAAATCCAGTATGTATACAGCATCTAACCATCTATCAAATGGATGATATTTATAATTTATTACGGCCAGAATCAGGAAAAAGTTAGCTTGTAATTTCATTGAGTTTTAACCAGGCACTCTTATTGTAAGGCTAAATTCTTTTCAACTTCTTTTATAAAACTTCATTTAAATTAGATAAAATAAGAATTGGCACGTGTAGTCCTTCGACTAGCATCCCGAATGCAATATGTAAGTGAATCTGGTTAGAAATTCATAAATTAGGCATTATTCTTACTGCAATACAATTTAACGCTTTTCAGATACTTTTGCTTTGTTACCGTTTTGTGGAGTTTTGTTTAAGCTATATTTAATATGAATATTGACAGTTTTTGTGTTCTCTTCCTTGGAAAATTGTTCGCTGATTGATTGCTGGAACAGCTGTTTCTGGGCAAAAGTCAATATGAATGTGAATTGTCGTTGTCTGACTGGAGGGGCTTTATTAAATTGTCACCTGTCGCAGGTGGCAGCAATTTCCCATAAAGAGCTTTCTTGCCCTGTCTCTAATCAAGCAGAAATGTGTGCGCATCCAGGGTCACGCCCCGGCCGCTTCGGTAAGCCTTGATGGTTGATTCCGTGATGGTATTTCGGGTGTTGGCTCACTGCCTTTGTTGTGCATATGGGATTTCGATTTTAATTGTTTCCCGGGCAGCGGCCCAAAGCCATTTGGCTTTTGGGTTACGCCCATCTGGGCACCATACTAAATCTGTATGGCCATTGATCAATGGCTGACCGCTTGATACGCTTTTGAAGTAGTTCGTTGCTCATACGCCCTGTAGACTCCTCTGCTGGAGACCACAGCCTTTTCGTATGTTTGATTGGCTGTCAACCCTTGTGGCCTTTGTTACTGCCACTTGTTGTCCTTCAATATCGTCTGATTGCATTTTCGAGTACGAATCGAGTCAGAGAACTGCTCTTCTACGTAATAAGATGTCAAGTTGTCCAACTCTGGAGTGTTGCCTTGATTCATTCATTCAAAACGTTAATGAAAACTCGGAGAAAATTAAGAGCGTTTGACACATGCTGAAAACTTTTAATTTTCAACACGCTACACACAGAGAGAAAGAGAGAGAGGGAGAGAGTGAAGTGGAGTGTCGAAGAGGGATGAGGGCAGAAGTTTTCCCTTACCCATTAACAAAGCCAAAGTTGGGTCCACACAGTTGGGGGGCTTCTTGGCGCATAAATAATTCATGCGTAGAAATAAATACCGAACTTTGACAGGACACTCTCTCCCTCTGCCTTCCGTTCTCTGTCTGGCCGGGCCAACACTGGGCCAAGGATGAACTGCAAATTACCACTAATCTCCAGGGGTCAACAGTTCCTTGCTGGCTTCTTCTCTCTCTCGTCTACTACGGGGGATGTGTGTGTCGTGTAAATCTCATAAATAGTAATCTTCTTAATTGACTCTCTCCTCTTTCTTTCTCTCCTATTCATAATGTATGCTTTGTTCCGGGCTTTTGTTTAAAAAATCATTATTTAGCAATTGTTGGCCAGCATAAATTATGAGCAACTTCCACGATTTATGCACCAAGCGATTGTGAAAAGTTTCTCAGCTCAAACTATGGCACACCTACTGGCGGGAAAAGAGGAGATCCGCTGGAATGGAGGCCGGCAGCTGGCAATGAAATAATAAAAGCTCCGCCAGTAATTATAAAAATGTTTGCTACATCTGCAAAAGCCGACGGGGAATTTTTCTCTCCACATAGTAAATACGCGTACACACAAAAGCCGTATATATATATAAGAACATACATATGTACATATGTATGTGCACATTTATAGATACATTTACAGTGTACACCGAGAGAAAAAAACCTTTTACAATGGAGTGCAGGGAAACACTTATGGCGAGGACACTGAATGTTCCTGTAATCTGTTTAATCAAATGAAAATTTAAAACAAGATCTACAAGATCTTAACAATGCTTGATACGAAAAACACTCTTGGCCAAGGGATGTCTGAAGCCCTTTGGTAGTTTTTTTGCTCAGACTAAATCAAAAATTAATTGGGAGAGCTAAAAATTAAAGACATTAAATTAAAGAGAGCTTTTTAGAGCTCTGAGTGTTCTCTTAGTTTTTAGCAGCTTAATTTCCGATTTAATGAATATATTCCCGATTTTATATCTGTGTTTTTTTCTCAGTGAAACTTTCGCAGAGTCGTCTGTTGTTGTTTGGCCGTTTAATTAATTGGCTATTAAAAGTGTTGAAAATTGAAAACAAAATTCGGTTCGTCTGCAGCAGCAGCAACAATATGGAAATAACATTCCCTGGTCAAAAAAGGCCAGGGACGAGAGGTGTACAATCGGTCCGACCGTCGGTCCACCCGATTCGTGCGTAAACGAGTAGATGTACGAGTATATATTCGTGTTTGTCTTTGGCTTTGTTTCACAAGCAGATTTAATCGAAACCACTGGATAATATGAATAAACGATATACGTTAACGCTTGCACGATTTACGTATTATTATCATTTACATAATTAATAATCATTTCCATTACATCGGTTCTTAATCATTAAAGTAATATAGGTAGCGACAGTCGAGGGGTATAGGGGCTACATTCGAAAAACGTTCAAGTATTTTATATTCTGGAAGCGGAATCAATTTATAATATTGTATTATATGGTATTATTAAAACCTTTTTTATAACTTATTAAATTCAAGTTAATGTTCTCACGTGCTGGTACTCAGAAATAACTTGATTGGGAAGGGACTCACATACAGAGAGTCCATTATGTACAAAAAGTATCTTTAATCTCACTAAATGAACTTTGTGTAAAGCTCCAAAAACAAATGATATCATTCCAGGGGTTAAATGGAGCTGTCAAAATGTTACAAATACACTTTCATTATTGCATTTCATTTTTTGATTCGTGCATTAAGAAACCATTTCATTATTGTGATGGGGCCCTCGGGGTCAACTTTAATTCAAATAAGTGCACAGCGAATATGGAGAGAATAAATATTATCGAGATGTAGAAAAACATCCCTTAGAAATCGCTGACTGCGTTATACATGGCGTATGGGCAACGTGACCTTACAATAAATATCCCTGATGCTGGCGAATCTTTTTTTGCACATTCAGCCGTGTCGGTCGACGCCTTTAATCACATTTTAATTAACCAAACATCCGTCATGCCCTGCCAGCCAACGGAATTTTGCAAATCACAAATTGTTTACAAATGGCAATTTAGGGTGGAACGACACCAGAGGGATGGAGCGATGGATGAGCAGAGGACTGCAGCTTGATGCGCCGGCTATGCATTTTAAATCAAATTAATGTATACAATGCCGGGGATGTGGCACAGCTGGACAGTTGGACTGCCAGTCTGCCAGTCAGCCAGTTGGGCGGAACGATGGCTGGACAGATGCTTTTCCAGTGGCAGCTCCCGAGGCAGGCACCGCTCAAAATCGGGTCACAAAGGGATGGGGTGGGATAGCATGTGTGGCATGGTGCTCAATTTTACTATTTTACAACTTTACAAATGTAAATATGAAATGGCAACAACATTATGCCCGAGTCGAACATGTGGGGGCGATTAATATTGTTGTCCAATCAGAAATCTGCCCAACGTTGCACGGCATTTGCATGTGCATTTTAATTCGCTAATTGCACGGCCATAGACTTGCAGCAGCAGGCTTAATCAAAGGCAGCTCGATAATAATTTATGATTTATGAAATTATTTCATTCAGGCATTGAAACGTGTGCCGGTCAGGGCTGGGCGTAGATTATAAATTGTAAATATTTGTCCAAGTGGGATTTTGCCAACTTCGAGAGAAATTTGTAAGGGCAATTGAAGTGAAAACAAAAAGGATTAGCAATTTGTATTTATTAGCAGCAACTTTATTTGTTATGTCAGCTCAATTTGCATACCTTTTGTTTAGAGTGCCACAAAACTGACAGGAACAGGGGTGAAAGGATATGTAATTGTTCATGCGAGTATTCAAATATCTTTTGTGTCAATTGTTACACATTGTAAAGGGGAGTGGAGGAGAAATGAAACGAATGAGTTACAGATTCTTGTGTGCCATGAACCAACGAGATACACTGAAAGAAAAATAAAACAAATCTCACTCATATTTAAATGAAATATGTGGTTTTTAAACAAAAACGTAGTAAAATTTAATAGAATTTATTTTGATTCAAATATAAATATATTAAAAAATCATATTTAAACTGAATATAAAACACTTTAAAATAAATAAATTATTAAATTAAGTTCAATTTAATGCAATAAATTTAAATATAAAATTTTTTATATCTAATATTTTCATATTACTTTCAAAATATAAGTGAAAACACTTTAATTTTAACATTTTCACTGTTGGTTTTTCTATGAGTGTATGCACCGTTTGAGAAAACAGTAGCATGATAGTAAGAGTCGCTTTTCATGAAGAGCCGGAAAATTGACAGATATTAAAAGTGTAGAAAACCATTTAAGGAAATTCACTTAAATGCAATTTAGTCTTTGCACAGATTCAAAGTCAAACAGAGGTCACTTAGGAAATCCGAACTGTCCAAAAGACACGTCAGATTAATTTGAAAGCTCAACAATACATCTTTATCGTGCGAGCTACATTTCCCGGTCTCCCATTTTCACATAAGATTAATAGACTGGCAGTATCGTACATTTTTCATATTCCAAAACATTCGTTCATTTCATTTATAAAAGACCAACAATTTTCACACAATTACCAAGTGCAGTGGTGGTTGTTGGAGAAGGAGTTTCGTTTGCAACGGAAAATGTTCCGTTTTCTCATTAAAATGGTTGGAGGCTTGATTGCCGGTCCTTGGAGAAAACGTATACGAGTATATGCGCATGCAAGTATAACAGACTGCAAAAATAATTACGGGAGAACAAAAAACTCATTAAAACGCATTGCACACAGTACCGCAAACATGCCATCAGCGAGCTTTCTAAATATCCACATCCACATCTCCCTCTCCCTCTCCTCGGCCGCCACGCCACTCTCCCATTTCCGGATCCGGCCCCCAGGACGTCACGCCTGGGCATGCATGCAAATCTATCAACGTACATAAGTATGTGCCTGGAAGGGCTCTTCTTCCTTTGCTGTTGCTGCTTCGGCTGCTACTGGCATGTGTAGTGCACTGAGAGGAAACAGTTTCCCAACCTAGTTTTGAAAACTTTAATTTAAACGATTTGAAATATGTTAAACCCATGGTATCTGGCAACTGATAATAGAATGGAGAGCACTCCATTATCGTACTTTTAGGGACGGTTGAATGCAATTCATTAGCACAAAACCTGAGCTTTTCCAATAATCCATGTTTGCTCCATGGTAGACTGAGATTTTCCCTATTCCAGGGCCTTCTTGCCATCGTCTGAGTACGTTTTTTTCGCACGTTCCCTTTGCTCAGTGCATGACAGGACCAGGCCAGGGCCAGGCGAGCCATTGGGAACATTTATCTAATGCAACAATTGTTTAAATGAGTCAGCTGCCGGATCCTTCCATATGGTGAGGGGCCTGAAAAATGAAGAAACAATAATGGGGCAAGAACATAATGCAGAGGGGAGAGGCATTCATTCCCTTCTTTATACCTCCTCGTTCTTCACTCTCTTTGTAATTGTCTGTGCATGGACTTCAAGATACAGCCCAACCACAACAACAAGGACAATGACAACGACAACAAGTTGCTGGCTTTATCTTGCCATATCGACAACATCCTTGCTCTCCTCTCCTCCTCTTGCTGCACTCTCGAGTGCGTTGGAAATGAGCTTTGCTTCTGCTTCGCTCTGCGTTCCTCCCTTTTCCTTTTTCCATTTTCCTTTGCCTTATTTTTTTTTTTCTCGCACTCACACATGGTTTAATTAAACGCTGATAACACCAACAAAGATTTTGCTGTCGCTGTGAAAAGTTTCTTTTCTTATTCCCGTTACACGTAGCGTGCCAGGGTATATCATATTCATCCAAACACCCGACGTTCACGTGTAACAGTAACAGGCTCAATAGTCGAGTCGGTCTAGCCATGTCCGCCTGCACGATTTAATTTACATTTTATCCAAATTTAAATTACATAATGTCTGCATTATGAGAATATATTAAGAAATAAACTATTCCGAGTAGCCGTAGCGGGTATCTTCATAGTCGGAATTCTCGACGAAAGCGTTCTCTCTTGTCTCACCATCCTTTGCTCCTGTGTTCCTTCGTGTATTATTTTTTTTTCGGGCAGCACTCGAGTGAAGTGCATAAATTTGTACTCATCGTCAAGTTGTGTATCGAGGGCCTATCTTTTGTCTCGCTCAGACCTTTGCGTGATACGAGTATTTATCTTCCTTGTCGCTCATGGCCGTTAATATGCCAGGGCCTACTTATTAAGCCAGTCAAGAGGGCTGGCAGCGCTTTAAAAATACATAAAAATTAACTGCTGACGCAATTGCCAGGGGAGTTGACGGTTGAGATGGAGGCGAAGGTGGGCCAGCCGGAGGCGGTGGATGAGCTTGAACAGCCGCTACTCTGACGCATTCACTGCTCATAATTCTCATAATTGACAATACCACTAGGACCCCTCTCTCTCTCTCTCTCCTTCGTGCTCCCTCCGGTTCTCTTAAAATTTGTAGCCGGCTCAACCCGGGGCTTATAAATATTTGACGATTTGCGTTCGCCGACTCGTCAACTGATTTACTTAAGTTGCTTAAATACAAATTATCCAATGCAGTTGGGCCTGGGCCTACATCGCTTGCTGTTCATACACGTACTCGTAGTAAATATGGTAAAAGGACACTGAATCGGGGGTTTTTATTGATTTTCCTCCGCCTTGGCCAGGGGTCTGTGAAAAACAATGGGGAAACATATGTTTTCATATTTAATTACACCCATTCCCCAGTTAGTGTACTCGTGAGTGTACGTGCGAGTACGCGGACGAGTGCGGGTGAGTGTAAGTGTTTTATGGGCACTTCAAGTGCGCCTTTTTGTGTTTTGGCAGCAGGTACGGCCGACTGGCGATGTCAGCTCGTTTGCGGATTGAATTGGTAATCAAGGCACTAAAGCTGAGGTGGGAGACGAGACCCTTGAGTGCCCACCGAATGTGGTCGAGATTCTTGGATAATACGGACACATGATGGATATATGAATCTCTACATAAAGTTCTATGGCTATAACTGAGCTTTTATCAATCAGCTAATACGAGTTCTTGTGGCTTTTAGAATTTATTTTAGTGTGTCAATATGAGCATGAATATTTTTGCTACCGAGTTCTAAAGAAGGCGCCTAAAAGCAGTCATCATTTTGGAGCTGAACAAATAAGTTTTTCCAAATAATTATTTGTAGAACTTTAAAACACTTAAAGGGTTCATATTGGTACATATCAAATTAGTTTAGATATATTTAACACCGGGAAGGTGTCTCTCGACTAGCCGAGTGGATAGTGCGATGTCTGTCTGAACGCTCAGGTCTCAGGGACTATAATTACTAAGTCCCCTGCCAGAAAATATATTTTCGCTTACTCTATGGCTTCTCGCACTCTCTATCTCAGAGTTGCTTTGCAGTAAAGATTGATCTATCGATTTAACGCCTTCAAGCTCTCCGTGTGATATTCCATGAAATTGGTTACATGCACACATATATATTATATCAATAAAATAATTCCTAAATTGAATTCAAATAAAATACACACAGATGTACATGTATTTACCTCCTTTCGAAAGTGGCATTCTAATATAAATTTATAGAAATGTTTTTTTTTATTTGTTTAAAATAATTGGTTTAACATGGTTTGATACTGATACAAATTTTCTTTTAGTGTTTGTTTATTTTTCTGTGTGTACAAACGTTTTTGTTAAATTCTGAAACCACCATGGACAAATAAATGTTATATATGCAAAATTGCAACGAAAGTTTATTTGAGTTGCTGGAAATGTTTGTTTTCTTTGATCAAGCTATTGAAAAACTATTCAGCATGAATTGTGGTTTGAAATTGTAGATTAAAAGCAGGAAAAAAAGTGCCAAATATATGTACATACATATGTAGCAATGTTGGAAGCGTAATGCCACATCAAATTAATTTCACCTCCCGAATAGCAATAGCACGGCCAAATGAATTTAGGTCAAACGAGGCTTTTGAACCGAATTTCAACGAAGCTTAATCCTGCCTACTCACCTGCCAGAAGGGTAAAATATTCCTTTTTTGGGCTTTGTGACAATTTCATGCTGAATCTTTATAAATAGCGGTCACAATAGTCATCTCTTGCGCCTTATATGCACATAATATTCATAAAAAGAACCAGAAATTAATTATTCTGGACGGTATCGATATTTATCGAAAACTACTCCATGAAATCACTAATTGATAGTGATCAGACTGGAAGAAGTGTGCGACCGTTTAGACTGGACATTGATTTTGGCTGGCTGGTAATCCTGCTTGTCTCATTCACGTTAATTATGTTCTGCAGCCTGATGGCGACGTGGCCAACGAGATGCAAACTGCATGCATTTGTTTTCTGCCAGAGTTTTAATTGCAGGGCAAACGGCCTCGCCGATGGCCCTTGGCTGTTTTACACCTACTCTCTCGCTCACATGCTGCCACTCTTCAGCTCTCTCCGTTCTTTTCGGTTTGTAATACCCTAACAGGGGGTGATCCGGTTTTAGCATGGGAACGTCCCATTTCAGAGGGCGCCCATCTTTTCTTATCCGATGAAGATCTCAGTAATTCTACGGAACCTCCAAGATCGGTTCACTATATCGTATGTGTTTGAGATGCCAAGCTTTTTTGGCACCTATTTATGTCCAGAAACAAAATGAGGACGAATTGATTTAATGTTTAATATTTATTTATACAGGCGGCTAGCAGAAGCCGATTGCTTGCTCTTTGCCCAGCCAGATAAATGTTCACGAGATCATATGCAACCAATGCGCAGAGAGATTAGCATAGCACTAAATTCCGCAACGTCGGCAGATCAATGCTAGAGCCGAAGCGGCGGCTGCGGAGAGCCCTTAGCATACCGGGAGAGCGCAGCAGCGCTGCCGAACGTTAGCGTTTACATGTGTTGTTGTATTAAGTTTAAGTACAGTGGGTTATAATTATGATGATGCTGCTGGCCCGAACATACTCCCCCCGTTGGAAGCCAGCCTTTCAACAGACTCCCTAAGGGGCAGTAGACATAGCCGAGTAACGGCCCTCCTGATGGTTCCTGATGCGGTCTTCAAGTCCGCTACGCGGCACACGCCATCCTTGCCCTGGACGACATCGACAACTCTAGCCAGTGGCCAACGCATAGGAGGAAAATTTTCGTCCTTCACCAGAACAACATCATTCACGCAGAGGTTTTGCGTGGGAGTGCGCCACTTCGACCGCTCTTGCAAAAGGGTGAGGTACTCTTCGCGCCAACGGCTCCAAGCACAGAGGGCCCAACTGAGCGGTACAGGTGATGTTTTGCAGTCTTCACGGCCGCTTCCCACAATCCGCCAAAGTGCGGAGAGCGTGGTGGGATGAAACGCCAGTCGATCGAGTCAGCCAAGCAGGATTCATGGACCTCCTTCACATGCGAGTCGCTCATGAAAAGCTTCTTTAGCTCCAGCAGCTCGTTTTTGGCGCCAACGAAGTTTGTCGCATTGTCAGACCAAATTTGTCTTGGCCTTCCTCGTGTGGCAGTGAAACGCTTTAATGCGCCTAGAAACGAAGCGGTGGTCAGGTCTTTTACGAGCTCCATGTGTATTGCCTTGGAAGTGAAGCAAATGAACACACTGATGTAGCACTTGATCGGAGGCCTCGTGCGGATTTCGGATCGGTAGAAGAAGGGCCCACAATAATCCACTCCAGTGACTTCAAAGGGCCGAGATCCTTCAAAACGCTCCTTAGGCAGGTCTCCCATGATGTGCTGAACCATGCGCGGCTTAGTCCTGAAGCATCTCACACACTTGCTGACTTCCTTCGACACTGCCTTAATTCCTCCAATTGGCCAATATTCCAGCCGAATTTTGGCAAGCAGGGCGCGAGGTCCGGCATGAAGGTTCCTCTCGTGATAATATCTTATCAGAGCACAGGTTATGGGATGTCCCTTGGGCACAATAAGCGGGTGCTGAGCATCAAATCCTAGCGATGAGTTTCCAAGACGCCCTCCAACTCTAAGTAATCCAGACTGATCGATAAACGGAGAGAGCGAGCTGATGGAACTGGATTTCGTGACTTGACCGTTGCGTTGAATCTCCGTTATGTCCATCCACAAGGTTGCCAGCTGAATGTGTCGGATTAGGAGATGAGTTCCTTGCCGGATATCGGAAACGGTGAGTCCAGAGTGCCGAAGACGATGTGCAAATTTATGCATGTAGGCGAAGGTGCGCTGCATGCCAAAAAATGTATTTGCAAATTTGCATCCTGAGGTGAGATCGGTATGTGGAGACACGATCAGCAATGCTCGCTTTCGGAGCTCTAACGTCGGTATTTCAGAAACAGGGAACACAGGCCATTCTTCCTTGGAGCCTACCAAAAACGATGGACCGTGAAACCACAGCTCTGACTGGATAAGGTGGTTGGGAAGTGAGCCTCTAGATAGGATGTCAGCAGGATTTAAAGCGGTGGGAACATAGCGCCATTCCATTGTTGCCGTCAACTCCTGAATTGATGCCACTCGATTTGCCACGAAAACTTGAAATTTGGCGGGCTCATCTCGTATCCAGGATAATGCTGTTGAGGAATCCGACCAGCAGTAAAACTGACCTGTAAAAATTCCAATCTCTTTTAAATTATTCATTATTTTCGCAAGCAAATGGGCTCCACTTAATTCCAGCTTGGGGATTGATAATGTTTTTAGCGGCGCCACTGGAGACTTTGAGCACAAAACATTGCTCGACACCTGCCCTTCCCTGGATACGACATATATGCAAGCGCCATATGCTTCTATGCTGGCATCACAAAATCCATGGACTTCTACAGCCGTAGTGGAATGATGAACCACGCGAGGAAAGGAAATCCTAGTGATGCTTGCCAAACTGTTTCTCAAGTCCATCCAAGTTGAATGCAACGCTGAGGGTAGGCTTTCATCCCAATCCAAATGCTCTCTCCAAAGCTGCTGAAGGAAGACCTTGCACCTGACAATGACAGGATTTATCAATCCCAGGGGGTCGTAGAAGCGAGCAATCGTGGACAAAACCGATCGCTTGGACGGCTTTAAATTTGCGTCCAGGGCAGATAAGGCGAAAAGCAGCTGATCTGAAGCGTGGTCCCATGCTAAGCCTAGAGTCTTAGTTATGTCGCTTCCATCATGAAACCTTAGGAATTTCTCTCTGTCATCTTCAGGGGTTCCATCGAGTACCTCCGGGTGACTAGAACACCATTTCCTAAGCTTGAAGTTTCCGCGAGACAATATAGCGGAAGTTTGGTGCATCTTCTCCATGACCTCGGCAACTGAGTTACCGCCAGAAATGAGATCATCTACATAAAACTCCTGTTGCAGAGCAGCTGAGCCAAGAGGGTAGGACTCACCCTCGTCGATGGCCAGCTGGTGCATTGCGCGAACTGCTAAAAATGATGCCGCCCTAGTACCGTATGTGACGGTGTCTAATGTGTAGACTTGAATCTCGGACTGGGCAGAGTCTCGCCATAGGATACACTGATAGTAGTTGTCAGGTGGAGATACTTGTACGCAACGATACATCTTGCAAATGTCCCCAGTGAGAGCAACTGGATATGTGCGAAAGCGAATTAGAATGTTAAACAATGCAGGCTGAATGACGGGGCCTGACATCATGACATCATTCAGGGAACATCCAGTTGATGTAGCAGCAGAGCCATCAAACACGACACGAAGTTTTGTCGTTGTACTGTCCTCCTTTAGGACACAGTGATGAGGCAAAAAATATTTGCAGAGGGCACGGTAATCAGGTTTGACTGGGGACATATGCTTCAAATCAATGTATTCCCTCATAAAGGGGGAGTACCGATCCCTGAGCGTTGGGTTGCGATCCAATTTGCGCTCCAAATTGATGAATCGTCGATACGCCTGAGTATAGGATTCCCCTAAGGGATCAGCATTATGTTTTAACGGGAGACGAACTGAATACTCCCCCGATGGCAACCGTGAAAAGTGGCTTACGAAGTGCGCTTCGCAATCTAATTCTTCCTTGGTATTCACACTTGCTTCCACACAATTCTCGACTTCCCAAAACATGCGAAGTGTTTTATCCAGTCTGGAATCCAGGTTAGATTCCGGCACCGGAGAATTGTGATTTCCTAAGAGCGCCGAGCTTGCTACCCTTTGTCCACCGCCAGATACGATCCAACCGAGCCGGGTCTTCTGCAGCAGAGGCAGGCCATCAGTAAGTTTGATTTGCCCTACGCAGAGGAGATCATAAAAAATGCTCGCACCAATGAGGAGATCCACTCGCTGAGGGTTGAAAAAGGCAGGATCGGCAAGCTGAATGTTCGAGGGAATACTCCAGTCGGATACATTGACTGCCAGACTTGGTTGGCAATCGGTGATTGTAGGGGCAATGAGAGCAGTAAGAGTCGTTTTGTAGCTAGATGTGCGAGAATGCATGCAAATGTTGACGGTGGATCCCTCAGTGGACACGCTGGTATCGCCTAGCCCAGAGACAAGTGCAGATGATTGAGTTCTGCTAAGCTGGAGCTGCTGGGCGAACCTGGATGTGACGAGGTGAAGTTGTGAGCCTGAATCTAGTATGGCACGACAAGGAACTAAAACGCCAGACCGATTCTTAACGAGGACCACGGCTGTAGCCAGAAGCACAACATCAGAGTGAAGACCTTGGGCAGCAAGAGAGGTAGACGCAGGTGAATGAGAGCTGCTAACAGAATCCTGAACTGCAGAAATAGCTTCCGATTGAAGCGCTAGATCTGGAGTAGATGGTGGGGAGCTTTGCGTTATGGATTGCAGATTTTCAAAATGGAGCAAACTATGATGGCTTCCGTTGCAAACGCGACATTTTCCACTGTTGCATGCGCGAGTGCGATGCCCTGACTTTAGGCAATTAAAGCAGAGGGAAAGCTTCTTCACTTCCTTGTGGCGCAGCAACGGGGACAAGTTTCCGAATAATTTGCAGGAGTATATGCCATGGCCCGCTGAATGGCAAAAGGTGCATCCAGACGGGTTGGCGGAAGACTTGGAGGCAACAAACGTTTTCCTTAAATGAGGAGTAGAAAGGTTTTTTCCCACCTGAGCGCTACTAGCGGGCGTCGCTGTAGCGTATTCCAAATTCTCCATTTTCCGGCAGCGCTTATTCAAGAATTCGTAGAACTCGGCTGCGGTAGGAATGGCGTCCGACAATGTGTCCTCCCATTTCCTTTGCGTCTTAGCATCCAGCTTCTGCAGCAGAACGTGGATCACCATGCAGTCAGAGATCTCCTCATCCTTTCCCAATGTCCGCAACGCACGCATATGCAAATTGACTGCGTCCGAAAACTCCCGTAGCCTTTTCGGCGATGGCGAATCTACCCTCTTGAGCCCCAGAATCTTCTTGATGTGTGCCTGAAAAACAAGTCGTTTGTTATTAAAACGGTTATCAAGAATATCCAGAGCCGCACGATAATTGGCACTGGAAAGCTCCAATGATCGAACCGAATCCAAGGCCACATCTGCGAGACACGAGCGAAGATGCTGGAACTTCTCGATGTCGCTAAGGTCCGCATCCGATCCAATGACCGATTTGAACATCGCCATAAAATCCGAGTATTCCACGTACCCACCGGAGAACTTGGGTACCTTCAGCTCAGGAAGCCGATGCTTGTGAGCCATGATGATGGTACTGTGTCCAGAATGGCCTGGCAGGGTGGTTGAATTGGCAGCGGCGCGTGAGTGGCCCATTTCGATAGCGGCAAGCAACTCAGCTTTCAGCGATATGAAGAGTGCATCGAAGTCGTCGCGCATCGCACTCCCAATTTCATCTTGATTGAGAGCTTCCAGCTCATTGTGGGACTTATTGAACTCCCCTCGCATTTCTGCCAGCATACCGATGCGAACGTCGATTTCCGCGGCGGTTAATTTGTCAACCTTATCGCCTGCGAATGATTCGCCAAGCCTTCGCATCCGATTATATACCGACTGAACTTTGCGCTTATAAAGATTCAGTCTGGTATCAACCGTCGCAATATTTCCGCCCGCGCCTGTATTCGGATCGCTGTCCATGGTAAACGGTTTGCAATGCGACGAAACGGAGAATAGAATACTGCTTAAGCGACGGTGCAGAGCGAGAGCGAGAATGAGAGACTCGAAATCCAAGAACTGTGGCTGCAGCCGAGCATGGAATGAGAGACTCGACGATTAGGCGACGGTGAACACCGAGAGCGAGAATGAGGGACACGAAAAGTCAAGAACCGTGGCCGTGGTCGAGCATAGAATGAGAGATTCGACGGTTAAAATAACGGAATCTAAGACGACCGGCACTCTCACTGACTTGCACATAAAACTGTTCTTAATTGTGCACCAAATGAATTTTTTGGTATTTAAACTGCACAGCAACGAATGTATTGTTCGTTTTATATGTTTTTTAACGAAACGCGATTAACAAATGGCTTTAATCACGTCGGGGTCACCAATGTTTGAGATGCCAAGCTTTTTTGGCACCTATTTATGTCCAGAAACAAAATGAGGACGAATTGATTTAATGTTTAATATTTATTTATACAGGCGGCTAGCAGAAGCCGATTGCTTGCTCTTTGCCCAGCCCGATAAATGTTCACGAGATCATATGCAACCAATGCGCAGAGAGATTAGCATAGCACTAAATTCCGCAACGTCGGCAGATCAATGCTAGAGCCGAAGCGGCGGCTGCGGAGAGCCCTTAGCATACCGGGAGAGCGCAGCAGCGCTGCCGAACGTTAGCGTTTACATGTGTTGTTGTATTAAGTTTAAGTACAGTGGGTTATAATTATGATGATGCTGCTGGCCCGAACAGTATGTATACCATAGGAACTTTGCTAATACTTCTTTTAATTCAAAAACAGTTCAGTAAAACTTTCCCAAATTGTATGTATGTATTGGATACATGTGTGGATGCAAAACATGAGACTATCCGATAGACAAAGAAGGGTATCAGAGCTGCTCCTGCTATCTTGTTTGCGTTGCGCGTGGCTGCAGAATGCCGCCTCCCACTGTGGCCGTGAGCACATACGCGACGTCATCGAGAGCTCATTGTGCATGCAAAGATTACCAACAAATGTACTCCGCCACCGCCCATTGCCACTGCCTTGCTCCACGTCGCTCCCTTTCCACTCACTTTCCTTTCCCCCCAGCAGTTCAAAGTTTACGCAATGTCAATAGAACCGTTATAGCAGCTGCTGCTGTTGGTGCTGCTGCTGCTGCAAGTGTTGCTTTTCCTGTAGCTACTGTTGTTCCAGGCCCTTTCTCTCGTGCGCTGCTGCTGGCTAACAGCGTCTTGTAAAGTGCAACAACATTTAAACGCAAAAATGGAATGCAGCAAAATGTAACAGCCTTAACCCTTTGAAGGCAAACTTTTCATGACAGCTTCTTGCAAAAACAATCAAATGGAGCAAAGGCTGAAAGCGAGGCAAAGCAGAGCTGAAAAAAAAAATGAAAGCAAAGGCGATCAGGCGACAGGCCTGACAAAGACAGATAAGAAAAGCTTAAAACATGCAGAGTGGACCTCTGCCAGCGTGAAAAAAAAGGGAGAAAAGCGAGGAAAAGCTGAGTATAAAAGAGCAGAAAAAAAACAGGGAAAATTGTATATTCCGGTATTCCGAATTCACGGTACCGACTACTCAGATTCTTTTAATTTTTTCAGCGCTCTTATAATGTGAAAATTATCGGATTTCAGCTTAAACATACACGAATCTACATATATGTATGTCCTATTTAAATTTTATAGAATCAAACTCATTTCGTTTTTGGAAGAATAATATTTCACAATATCCTATGGATAAACATCACATTTTGGTTTGATACGCTGCATCTGTAAAGTGCCATTCTAGCATTCTGAATAGTTACGTTTAAGTCTCATCATAAATAGCAATTACAGCCAACTTATTTGCGAATCAAACCACATACATATATGTATATTTTTGTGCCTATTTCGGGCGATATTCCGCTTGAGACTGTTTGGTAAAGGGTTAAGCGAATCTCCCATTGGTACGTGATCCAGCCGCTGATGGCTTTTGTGAGTTTGTTGCCATTCCCTTAACCACAGCCCCACCTCACAGCACTGTCTTCGCCTCTTCATAAGATGACATTTTTTTGTTGGTAATGCTATTTCACAGCTATTGTTGTTGCTATCAACGCGAAAATGCTTTCGACAAGGGTTATATGTGTGTTGTACATGTGTGTATTGAATGAAGATGTATGCGACGGCCAAGATGATATTTGTGTATATGTATTTATGCATACATTATATGTACATCCGTGTATATGTGTACGCAGATGCATAAATTACGTATACGCTTGGTAAAGTTCAATCGAAGAGAGGTTGGGTGGCGGCAACGGCAGCGGCAGCGTCGGGAGCTGAACGCTTGTCTCCCATACATACAACCACTTGACAATCGCAAGCAGCTCTCTCATCTCCATCCTTATACGTATACGGTATACGGTATATGGCGTACCCCTTCCCGAAACCCACTGATGTGTTTTCCGTATTTATATGCAATTTTTCTTCATCTTTTATGTATGTAAGTTGTCATCGCAGGCTTTCATATCCTTTCAAGTGTACATGACATACATACAGAGATACAGTCGGCCCAAAATTTATTCGTACACCCCTAAAAGCCAAGCTAAATCTCAGAGTGTAGAATGAACATACTAAAAAAATTATTTTCAATATCAAAAGCACACAGCATTGTGTTGAAGATAGACAAGACTTAATTTATAAAAAAATCACCATTTAATCACTTTAAATTCTGTGTCGATTTGCGACTGTTCTCCGCTGTTGGGGGTGTACGAATATTTTGGAACGGCTGTTCGTTTTCATGCTTGTCAGCCTGTCGTTTGCATACATTTGTAAGTCACTGTAATGATATTTGTTATTTGTTTGTTTGTTAGTTTGCGTGTGCGTTGAAAGCATTGAAATGCTGTTTGTCAAACACGAACACTCAGCCCCTATACATCCCCTTCCCATCCACTTGTGCACTTTTCTAATGGCTAGCCTGGGGGGTAGTGGGATTCGGTTGGGGGGTGCATTACAACTCGCTTACAACTCGCAGGGTGATTCAATTACCATGACTGGCTTGCAGCCTGCTTTCGGATCACATTTGCATAGGCTCTGGCCCGAGGCTCTTTGCCTTTTCCCTAGCCTTTGCTTCTGCCACTGCCACTACCACTGCCACTACCACTACCACGGCTTCTACTTTAACCAAATGCAGCCTGAAAGCAGGCAATGGCGTTTTTAAGTGCACCCCTGCACACACACGCACTTCCAAACTCACGCACACAGACGCACAGTCGTAGTGTACGTGTACAAAATATCTGAGTAGTTTCTTCATTTTGAAACCTGCCACGAAAGCAATCTGGGGAGCAATTTTGAGTGCTCTTGCAACACTGATGCATTAATTTAACTACATATCGTACTATTTGCGGTACACTTCAGGGGATTGTGCGGATTGTGGAGGTGAGAAAATCAGAGTTTACTTTCCACTTTGTGTAGCTGGCAAATCAATAAAGAGAACTAAGCGGATAAGCGTAAAATGGAAATCATGATAAGGATGCGTCGATAATTGCCATTGGGAAATGAAAGCAGTGCAAACAAAACATAAAAGGGTTGCAGATTATAAAAGACCACGTATATAGATAGATTATATAGTTCTCGATACCTTCCCATATTGGTCATTGTGAATAGTATTTAAGTATCTCTAAAATGATAATTTACTTAAGCCACTCACAGTAAATGGAAAATCTAAAATTCTGAGAGCCAAACAAAAGCCTGTACCTTAATAAATCAAATAATAAGAATAAGGTGCATGAAGCCCACTAAATTAGCCCCCACAAAATAATAATGTTTCCCTGTAAATTAGGATACAGTCCCCTCGGAATGCCCTACTCAGAAACAAATAAATACAAATGTGAATAATATTACAGTAGAGTTCCAGACACTTGAATGTCCCATCTCCCAGAGGAAGGACCTTTGGTTCGTGCCTACATACATAGTCGCCTGCCCGAGAGCATCGTTTGCAAATGCCCCAGCTTCACATATAACATGCATATCAGATCAGTTCCCTTCCGTTCCGTTCTGTTCCGTCTTGATTGATGATGATACGCGTAACGTGCGCCTATCATGAGAACGGAGAGAGAGGCGGAGAGCGCTTGTGGCAGACGTGGCCGCAGCAGCCATGCCACAACTAAGCCAGGCCAACATGTCCCTGTGTGAACCGCCTCTGACGTGCACATTATCCTGCGCTTGGGCCAGAACCTGTCATGGCTATAACCAGACAAATTCTATTATTTGTTGGCCTGACACACGGAACATACTACGCCCCAACAGAGAGCCCCAAATTGTACGGCTCATATGGCTCACTAAATCAAAGTTTCGTGTTGCATACGGCATGGCTCATCTAAATAGGATCAATGTATTAGGTATTAGGAGGACTTGTTCAATAAATAAACACGAATGGAAATCTAGCTTCGGAGTCGAGGCTACAGTTGCTCCTGAACATCCATATTGCATATGGACTGTGTATATGAATGAGACGTACTTGATTATATATTGGTATTCAATCGGTTAACAAAAAGTTTAATATTTTTTTTAAGCTATTTCCAACATAATTCTGACACTAAAGTAAAATGATTTTCTATAAAACATGAGTATGGACTGAAATGACATCTATATATGTTGATCTTCGAATTTACTTTGAATTATTTCCATTAGAAATGTACCTATTCACTTGTCCGGGGGTGTGCTGATGATGAACGATTGTGATTTGCTCCGAATGTGTGTTTGGTGTATGGCGTTTCGTTATTTAGTATTTAAAATGAATTTCACAGCATGACATGCAGAAGAGCAAACAAATTATCCGGCGAAACCGCATGGACACGATAGCAGCCATCAGAGCGCCTAATACCGCTTCCGATTCCTGTCTTCCTCTCGCCCAACTTTCCTTAGTTTTTCCTCTGCTGTCTCGTAATTTTTTCGCTCAGTGTCGGATTGCAAATTGAAATTGATTTTGCGCAAATGATTTCCGTGTAAGCGACATTAAATTGTCGCTTTGTGCGTGTCACTGATGCCTGCTTTGGCACCGACTGTTTTAAAAGCGTATGCATAAACAAGGCCCGAACCACTAACAAGAATGCTAACCAACGTTTTCCCCTCTCTTTAATCAAAGCCGGGATGCTGCCTGTACTCGAATTTGCACTTCATTTTCATATTTAAGTTCGTTTATTATGCGAATGTAATTAATTATAAAGTTTAGCGCGCATAATTTCAGTGTTTCAATCTCGTTCGCGACTAGGGACCCTGCCGGGTGCACAGCAGGGTCTCTAGAGGTGGTGTGTGGGTAGTACTGTGGCTAGAGGTGAATACCATAATCCAAAGACTTTGTGGGTCATCGTTGATTTGACACATTTGAAGGCCGCATGACGATTAGCTGACATTTGGCACTGGCATAAATCAATCGAGTGGCAGGCGCATGCAAATCCGAATATGTCAATCACTGAATAAATCAGTCGGCCAGTCAATCAGACAGATACCGCGACAGTCCGTCACTTGGTTAATACATAATTCAATCAGTCAGATACCTCGACAGGCCGCCAGTTGGTTTTTAAATCCATCAGTCAGATGGTCATGCAGTTGTACTTTTTTCAGATTCTTTAAGCCATACATTTATAACCGATGCTCAGTCAGTATATATGTAGTCTTATGATATATGTAATCAATAAAATATATTTCATTCGTGATGATTACTGACGCATTTTCTCTCTCTCTCTCTCTGTTTTTTAAGGCTATTCGCAAAAGGGACGAATTTATTTTTTTGTTAATGGGGGAAGGTGGGATCTCTTGGCGATCTTTCTCCATTTTGCTCGAACTTATCATGAGAGATGGGAAAAATATGGAGAAAAAGGGAGAATTCACGACTGCTAGTGATATATCTATTACTTCATCTATATCCTTTCCATCCAGTGACCTCTTTGATTAGAATTTCGGAACATTTTCTCTGAGCTATTTTCTAAGTGAAATTATTGGTAATTTTTGCCAATTTAAGCCAATCAGTCAATATGTCAATGATATTTTCAATCAGTCAATCAAACACCCATTTCTTAAGCAGCTCAGCAAACTGTTCAGATGATAGTTAAGCAGTTCGGTATTCAATCAGTCAGATACACATTACACATGTAGGTATTAATTCAGTCAATACATCAGTCTGCCAATCAATTAGCCAGTCAGCCAGTTAGTGAATCCCTCGCCCCTCCCAGTGCTGCAATTGAAGAGCCAACTGGGAAATGATTTCTGGCTTTCCCCTGGGGTCCAGGCCATGAATGGGTAATGCCCGATGACATTAGCCGCTTCCACGCCCAGTTTGACTCTAAATGATGGCTCTGCCGAATTTTTCGGTTGTTGGTTGGGCAACAGCAACATTAGCACTAACAGCAGTGGGGGAAGCGTCAGTTGTTGCAGCCACAAATCAGAAATGCAAAGAAACATTTTAATGTGTGTGTGTGTAGCACCCAGGCCCACCCAGACCCAGGCCCAAAACCCAACTGGACCCCAACCCGAACTCAAACTCGATCCGGAACCCGAATCTAAATCCCAAAACCAAGCAAAAAGCAAATCAGCTGAACCCTCTTCCACTGATGTCCCTCCAGCCACGCCAAGCTTCGCCACGCCACTGCGTTTGGCAGTTCGCAGCGCGTAAATTATGCAACATGCTTTTAAGGCAGTGGCAGTGGCTGTGGCAGCGGAAAAGGAACGCTGGGAAATTATTGCACAAAAAACGAGCAGCGAAAAAAGCTGAGAGATGAGAGCCTCAGAAGGAGAGGCGACAGAGACTCAATCGCGCTGGGATTGTAAAGAAAAAACAAAAAAAAAATAGAAAGGGAGAGCAGCAACAAAAAGAAAATTGGGACCAGAAAAAAATGGCAGCACAAAAGGGAAACACAGAAAATTTGACAACGGCTGAACAGCGAAAATAACTAAGAGCGAAAGGGGTCGAGTATTACGACCAGAAGATACCTGGTACTCGAATTGTGTACTTTGAATCTTCAGAGATCTATATTGAATCAATTTCGAAAAATTTCAAAAAGATAACAATAAGAAGCACAATTGAAGAAGGTATGAAGCACAATGCAGCTATTATGCCTGTGAGGTGGCAATACTTTGAATACCAATTATCTGGTTTTATATCTGTGTGTTAGGATCACATAATCACACAATCCTGATCAAGAATATATACCTACAGTGTAAGGGATTTGAAAACAATAATTCAATATATCCTTTGTCCCTCGAATACCGAGTGTTAAAAGGAAGAAGCTAAACCGAATCTGATTCGAGTCATTTTTTGGGCAAACCCTTTGGGGCATTCTGTTCGCAGACACGACATTTCAATATTTTTGAGCTCTCTCTTTGTCTCTTTCCCCGCCTCCCACACATCAACACATTGCGAGGGAGGGATTTGTAATGGGAATGGAAAGTCAGTGTGTGTGTGAGTGTGTGTGTGGGCTGTCAATTTTAATGGCTGCCCATGAAATTGAAATGCAAGCGATGAAAAATTCAAGCATTTCAACGTGATGGACACTACTATGACTCTGATAATTTATAGCTCGCCCATTTGTAACGCTGCCACTAACACCAACAAGAGAGAATACGTACAATATATGTGTATCATGGGCTGAAAATGGAATCGAGCCGAGTCGAAACCTTGATATTGTTTTTAGGTCTTTTGCCCTTTTGCGTTTCAAATAGTAATTAAAATGCCATTAGATTACCTTCCCCTCAGTGCATCGGGGCCGTGGGCCATTGCCTGCTGTTGGCTATTGCCGGTCTATTAATTATGGAAAAAAATTGAATGTTTCCCTGGGTCCAATTTTGGCCACAAATTGATTGAATGATTTCCTTTCCAGAGTACTTTTCAGTGCTCTTGTCCTCGTTTCCCAACCCTTTTAGTTCTTTCAGGCTGCTAAAATTGGCCGTCAAGGCGGTGGTGACCCAAATGGTTGGTGCGTCACACATTAAGGACGGGAGAAGTGATTGACAAGTGGGGGCACGATCCCGCTCCCGCTCCCATCCACTCTCCCCCGCGGAAGGACAGCTCTAATTGCAATTAAATGATTCGGTTAGAAGCTTGAGTGGTGGGTTTGTCAAGCATAAAATTAGCCATGCAGAAATGACAAAGCCATTGAAAATGTAATCAATATTTATAAACATTGATTAATGGTATCAAATAGGAATCCATTGGGATTATAGCGTGCCAAAAGAATGCACAAGAATACCCATGCAATGAGCTTAATACCACAGACCAGAAAAGTACGTGGCTGATTATCATGTCAATTATTCGATACTGCAACAACCTTCAACAATAAAACTGCTGAAATGTCGGAGCCTTCGAAACTGTACGGAAAAGGTCAATATCGATTTGAGGCACTTATTCATAGATTGTTAAATTACCAATCGAATTAGACATGGACTTATGGTTTTTGAAAACACAAGACGTATCATATATGTTGTTAGATCAACATCCAAAGAAGGAATTTCATTTTCGTAATTAAAGAAAAAAGGATTGCAATTGAAATTCAAATGTTTAGAAAATTGTTCGAATTAAAATAATTTTTTCTTTTCGTTTATATAGAATCAAGCTTTCGACTTTTCGTTCGTTTCATTTGTTTTATTATTCCCATTTCTGGAAATTAAATTTCAATTAAAAAGTTTAATATGTATATCGAATTGAATATGCACAATGTTGAGTAATCGGATTTATTGATAAATTTAATAAAACATCAATTGTGCCAGCAATTTGCTGAATGGAGAATAATTTGTAGAATGAAATTTTTCTCGCCGAATGATGAAAAAAATGACAAAAATTATGTAAATGTAGTCAGAAAGTGGACAATCGAATATTCGAACTATTACGCGTTGAAATTGCATCGAATTCTGGCAATGATATTGATGAGACGTGCCTAATGCGGGTCTGCGAGAATTGCGCAAAAAAGAACAGCTCCTTCCCTAACGGGCGCATGTGGCGTATGCGCCATGTATCCGTGCGTGCGTAACGCATACGCCACGCTGCCGTGTCGGAGGGATTGTGTCTGCTTCTTTGGAAGGCCTAACTCAATTTAGTCTACGATAAGCTACGTAAAATTCGTTGTTACGTTGTTATTGTTCCATCAAGCAAATTCGTTTTCAAAATCAGCATCTAAATAAATACATATAGACAAGCAAAAGAAGGTAAATTAAATTTATCTACGTCAATGGTTCGGCATTGCCTTTGATAAACTGGGCAAATGGCATTCATGGCAGCTATTTTAAGGCCGTTAAAGGCGGGACAAAGTGAATCCTTTCCTTTTCTTTATTTGGCTTTGGCTTTAGCTTTGCTTTACTTTTTTGTTGTATCCTTCGCTCAGTATCGTTAGGGCCAGAGGAAGGCAGACGACATTTGCAGATAAGGTTCCACATTTTTGGGTAGTCCAGAAATGGGTTTTTTCTCCTGGTCTTTCTCTGTTGCTTCTGGTCCTTCGCTTCCATGTTCCCCATGGCTATTTAATAAAAGTTGCGGCTGCAATAAAACGGAGGCGGATGACAGGATGGGACAGGACAGGACAGGACAGGATCAGTGGGAGAGTATGGGGGAGTAGGAAGGATGAGTGAAAGATGGGAAATCTGTTGCTATGGTCCGGCGGTCTTATCAACACACTCACATGCCCTGTCTCTAGGCCCTGGGCTGCCCTTTTTGGGAATGAAATTATTACGTTTTTATGAGAAATTCACGCCGAAGACCACACAAGGAATCCTGTGCCGTGCCCGACCCTGAGCCCGTCCTGCTCATGTCCTTGACGCGTGTCATAAGACAATAAGAACGAGGCTTTGGCATATTTCCACATGTCACTGAGTTCCCACTTCATGTTCCTGCTCCACTCGTCCCATTTTAGTTTGACTTGGCTCCTCTTTGGAGCCCCTGCCCCTGGTTGCTTGACAGAAATATGGGCAAATAAATCATTTTATTGCAATACAATTTCTGGCTCCGGATGTTTACCACGCGCTCCAGTTACAGATCCACTTCCACTCTCATTGGCACTTGCCCCAGCTCCCTAGCCCCACAGTCTTTTCATCTCCAGCTGGAGAATTTTATGCGGCCATTGGGAGGACAAACACACGACAGTTTCACGTTGCTTCAATATTAATAAGATTGAGAGGGGAGTGAAGCGGAGCGGAGAGCTGGGGCAGACTGTCAATATGACATGGCGCCAAAATGCCGCCACCGGAAGTTGTCCTACAGGCAGGGTGGCAGTGGCAGTGGCAATGGCAGTGGCAGTAGCAGTAGCAGGGGTAGGAAAAGGAGGAGGAGGATGAGGAGGAGGAAGGAGGAAGCGGAAGACTTGCCTTTTCTTTGCTTACTCGTACATTACATGCATCGTGTTTCATCGGGGAGGGGCATTGCTCATTTTTTATTATCGCTCAATCCAATCTCAGGCCGCCACCGATCCCTGTTCCGCTCCACTCCGCTCTGCTCCTTGGGTGTATGTGCAATTGGTTTCGAGCTGCCACCGGAAGCAACAAGGCAACACTTCGGCGAAGTTGGCAGCGGAAGTGTTGCTCTGGAAGGGGGTGCTCTGGGTGGATTGAGGGATTGCGATGGGAAGCCGCCTGTGTGGGCCTCGGCTTAAGTCAGATTTGTGGACAGCAATTAATACTTTTATAGCTCTGACGGAACTTTAATTTAATTATTAATTAGCCCGACCTTGTGACCCGGCCATCCGGCTTATTATGCTTATTAAACCAGGCGCAAAGCCAATTTAATTGCCCCGCACCCACCACTGCCCAGCCAGAGGACATCTGAAGGAGTTGTTTGCTTAATTTGTCCCTCTCTTATTTGCCCTCAGCCAGAATCAAAGCAAGGGCCAGTTAAATTACGTTTGGATGGCAAACAAGGCCAGAGCCAGAGCTAGAGCCCAAGCTCGCGCTCGAGTCAGAGACACGGCAAAGGACATGGCCCCAGTGGCATGTCCAACACCAGGACGAGGACCAAGATCAAAGTCAATGTCTCCTGACCTGTCTTCACCTCAGCCGAGCAGTCACAAAGTTTCCCCAACGAACCAAACTTTGTCCTTTTCCTGCTGTGGCACCTTGAGCGGTCTCCAACTCTTTCGCCTGACCCTCGCTCCACTGTGCTGCTGCCTGAAATATTCATAATTGAAGTTATTGTTTGCACCCCACCCCATCCCACCCCACCACCACTCAACTTTTGGCCTGGTCTACGTACGAGTACGAGTACGAGTAGTATATGTGTGTTTGCGTGTACGAGCCACGCCCCATGGGCCACAGCTGGGGCCGCTTTGATTGTTTTGTGGCCGGAGACCGTCGATGAATTGAGGCATCGGGCAAAAGTTCTCGAACTTTTCAGTTTTTCAGTTTTTGTTTTCGGTTTTTTCAAGCGCCATAGAAACTTTAATTGGCCTACAAAATGGCACAAGTGATTGGACATGTGCTTCATTTGTTATATATGGCAAAGACTCGTCCGTATGGAATACGTCGCCTCCAGGATTTCTTACTTCCGGAACTTCACGAATCTAATTGCTAATTGGAGAAAGTTTCCTTGACAATTGTCGAAAGAGTTGATTGAATTGTTAGATAAACTGGGAATTTCCTTGAAATGTGTTTGGGAAAAAGGTGGAGTTGGGTGGGCGGAAAGTACTCGTATAACTATTTACATAAGTATATATTCGTATATATGTACATATGTATAAATTTCGAAATTTCAGTAGTCATAAAATTGTATATTAAATTGTTAAATCTAATAAGTTATAATACAGTATATGGAAAGTGTTTTCCAGTGGACACTAATTAAATGAATGGTCTTTTTATTCAAATATATAACGAAACTAAATCATGAAACCTCTAAATATAATTACTTTTTAATGGATAGCCCTTGACATTGTGTACTCGTATGTAGATACTGTATCCAGTGGCCGCTGGAATAGAACGAACTGCATTTTCCGTGCAGTCTGTCGACAGTTTTTGTTGTTGCTTCAAGCTAATGGAAATGTGATGAAATTTAAATTAATGGCGAATTATAAATGTTGCACTCTAATCGTTAGTTGGTAGAACTTTCTAAGTGGAAACTTAGCTTTAAAGCTAGGAGTGCCATAGTCTTAATGAAAAATTCATCCTTGCAGACTAGGAATAAACAGAAACTGCGTTTTTATTCGTTTCTTGTGACCGTTCTGTGGAGTTCCATTTCATGACGATGACTGCAGGGGCTTTAAATTTTAATTATGCTTTTTCGAATTTGCCAGAAAATGCTCTTATATTCGTAGCTGTTGGGGCTAGTGCCCGGATTGTCTTTAATAGTGAAAATCCGTTGGTTCGTCTTTCGTTAAAACCAGCATTTGAATACCTAAACATGCTCACAGTCCCACACTTTTATATTCGGCTAGGGCTTTGGGTCTTGAGTGTTCTTGACCGATTTTGTTGATAAATACTCGTACCTTTTGCCTTGGCATTTCCTTTGAGTTGCTAATGAAAAAGAAAATATAGAATAGATAGAAGGAGGAAAATGCTTCAAGAGCACATCGCTCGCTCAAAGCTTTGACGGGACGCTCTCCGTTTATGGGCCCCACTTGAACGGGCTATTAAATCTAATTGCTAGCAATTTGTACAATCTACTTAGGATATCATTTTTAATGCGACAACCTCCTGCTGCCACTCCCTCCTGACCCCCTTGACCCCCTTGACCCCTTTTATTCCTTCGCCCGGAAAATGCTAATTGAGGAAAGCGCAGAAAAAAAGATGGAAGGTAAACATGAAAAGAACAATGAGCACGAAACAATGGAGTTTTTGCAATTTAAATTAACATTTTGAGTGAATCAAATAGAGGTGAAGAGTCGGTCGGATGGAAAAAACTGCCGACCCAGGAAAAACCCAAAGCAAGAGCAGGGCACGGAAAAGCAAAGCTTCTAAATTGTTTTTGATGCCACCGTTGGCGCTGCAGATGGTCAACAGAGCTCAGGGCAATACAAATACCAACCCGGGCGACACATGGCCGTGGACACCTCCGCCTCCGCCCCAACACTGTCACGGCCGCAGCGGGCAAGCCAGCGCTGCCAGATTTGCATAACACGTTGCGGTTCCCGTACCCGTTCCCTTCCAGGACACACAGAAAATAGTTGGCGCGATATTTCACCGTTCTCCCACTGTGCCTGCCTGCCTGGCTGCCTGGCTGCGGCTATCTTCATATATTTCGCCCTGTCTCCTGTCTCTCCTGCTCGCAGCTGCTGCCTCTGTCTGTGGTGGAATATAAAATTCTGGCAATAACAATAAAGCAGGAACCCTGAACGGGTTGGCTTCCGATCCAGTTGTACCCTATCTGCTAGGGAATTAAATAGTTATTAAATTTTTGAAATCCTAATGATTCAGACCACCTTGTGGCTTGGATCCTAAATATGAAGCGAATAGGATGTGAAATTAATGAAATAAAATGATATCTTTCGGCACAAAAATAGAGAAAATCAATCGAAAAATCTTTAAGAATATATTTTGTGGAAACCAAGTTTTCTTTGCCTGTTGCACTTTCAGCACCAACCCAATACCAATACCATTTCCCAGTTACCTAGGCAACGGAATGGGAAACGGAAAAAACGATTTACATTTCACTCGCTGAGATATTTGAATGCGACGCCGTTTCTTTCCTGCCATTCCGAATCCGACCTGGTCAAAGGGCTGGCGACTGCGACTGACTCGAGGCTGTCCACAGCCCAAGCCAAGGAGGAGCAGCGGCAACAACAGTGGCAGCAACAGCGGCAGTGGGAGCGGCAGCGGCAGCGGCAGCGGCAGTGGGAGCAGCAAACAAAGGCAACAAACAACAACAGCAAGACAAACAAAAGCGGGTAAAAAGTAAAAGCTGCAAAAAGGCCAAAGGCGAGGCACGAACTCTTTCACGAACACTCGCCCACATACACGTACACTTAGAGAGCCGCACCCGCACCCGCACTGTATCTCATAGATACATATATGCATGAAATTTCACACCCCGCCACAGACCAACAGAGGGGTGGTTAGGCGGTAGGGCACGGATGATGGGGTGCACAAGACACTAGAGGAGCCAAAATGCAAATACACAAACAATGGCGGTGCGGGGCTACTAAGCCAAGCTAAGAAGGTTTTGGTAAACAAATTTTACTGCCAACTCACACACAAGCAGCCCTCACATACACACACATAACCAAACATAGCCACACATTCGTTGTTACTGTTGTATGGCACTGGCAACCCAGGACATTCATAGTTAAAATTTAGAGAGACAGCCACCGAGAGATTTGGCAAACAGCTACAATATTACTAGCCCCACAACCACCCACCCGGAAGCCCCCTGCCATCTCCTGTTGCGTTAATCAAGGTTCACACAATCACCAAGAACACAACCCACAATGGAAAGCGAACACGTGCCAAAATGGTCATGAAATATTTTGCATTTGGTTTTTACTTATTTTCGTAAGCGACATTTCCTCGTTGAGTATTTACCCAGTTCCAGTTCCAGTTCCCGTGCCACTGCCAGTTGTTGCTGCCCGGCTCGTGTTGATTAAAAAATTGTCAGCCAGCCCCAGACTATTCACAGTTCTCCAAGGGCCTACAGTGCGTTACGAAAGGATAGGACAAAGAAGAGACAAAGAAATATAAAATATATATATAAAATATTACTTTCCGTTGGTTCTTTTTTAATGAATAGCTGTCAACAGCCGGCATCTTCAATGGAGCTTACATCAATGGAGCTTTGTAATAAAACAAACAAAAAATATTAAAATGGAAGTATTCTCACTTACATTTTGGCATTCAAATTAAAATTTGCTATCGAATTATATTTCATATTTAATAAATGAATTTGATATTTTTATTAAATATGCGCCGCATTAAATCTAGTTTTTAATATATTTATATTTATTCTGACATATTTCTTCTTCTACAACTGCCTTATAGTTTTGAGCCGCACAGTATGTATGTATATGCAGACATCCACCCGCTATTCCCTCGAGAAAACCTTTTGGGTTGTGACTATTAAAATCGATTGGATTCTGGTTTGGAAGTGCTACGTTTGGGCAATGCCCGAGCAAAGCCATATTTTTGTGAGGGTTTTAGGTTTGCTGAATGCCCATTTGGGCTAATAACAAATAACTGAATGGTCTATTATACAAAATGAGTCTGAACCAGCCAGCCAGCAAGTGTTGAGAGCTAATGGCAAACGGTATTGACAGTGGCAGCGCAGGGCAGGACAGAGCAGAGGCTGGCTCTGGGGTTGAGTCTATTAGGGGTTCCAACATTCGCATTACCAGGAATTGCTCTCATGTATTATGTAATAAATTTATATGAGCTAATTGCTGGCGAAAGTTCATTAATTTGGGTGCCATGGACTAAATTTATTTAACCCATTAAATATTGTTAGTTCTGGATAGCATAATGATTATGTTCGGCTCGGTGTGGGTGCGGCAAAGTACGTAAACACAAAAAGCTACTTTATAAATATATGTGGATGAACCGATAACAGAAATGTTAATTTTTGTATAAAATGTTTCCTATGTTTTGTCATTATCTGGACAAATTGGTTATTTTAACACATTGTATTGGAGTTTAAAAAATATTTATTTATTTATAATGCATTCTAATAGCTAAGTAAATTAAGGACAAATAGATTGAAGTGGTAAAAAAGAATTACCCTTTCAATACTTGCACAATGCTTTGACTTGCAGTTTTTCTAACGAGCCACTATCCTATATCAAGAACCTATTCTTTAATAAGAGGAAGCAGGTCCTTCCTGTAGCTTCTCCTTCGTCCAGAGGTCGATGATAAGCCCGAGAAGCCACGAAATTTACAGACTTTTCTAAACTATTTTCAACTATTCAATCTATGTTTGTCTTTTCCTTAATTTGTATATTCAGACACACAATTAAAGTCCACAGTTCATTAGCTTGAACAACATTGATTGCAGTTTGTAGCGATTTATCGGAATATTTGTGTCTGATAATATATTTAATCACCAAAAGTACCTCTCCAAAGAACAAATAGAAGCAATATGACCTCTCTCTATGTATATTGAAGTCCTTTGTTGAAAGCATAAACCGATTGGGCCACAATTCAGCCACGGACATTATATTTCAATACAATTTGATATTCACTGAAAGGACACGGGCTCATGATGCTGTTGTACCTATAGAATTTCCGATTCAATCGAGTGGATATGGCATTGACTGGCCGTTGAATAATGTATTTGCTATGCCGCTAAATTGACGACCGCTAATCGAATTTTCATATTTGTTCCTCTCGCTATATTTGCAGATTATATGACCCTTATATCAGCGATGTGAAGGCACCACCCAACACACCATCAACAGAACTAGAACCAGCAGCAGCATGACCCCTCACCAAATTGGAAGCCCGAAAGTGTGTATCGAAACTGAGCATCGGAACAATTTGTATGTAGTTTAGTATATTGAATTCCCCGCATTACTATTAAATTATATAGACACATACATAAATACACACACAGAATTCCCGGCAACGGCAACAATTCTGAAAACTAAAAATGCATAAAAAAATAAATAGCATGGCACGGAACGATTCTAAAATATCACAGATTGTTGTATCAATAAATTATTAATAACAATTTCTGCGGACAAACAAACGAACAGAACAGAACAGAACAGAGCTATAAAAAAGTTGTCACCATCAAAAGTTGGACATCAACCAGAAAAACAATTTCCAAAACAGGAACAAGAGCATCAGCCAGGAATGGAATGAAATTTATTCATACACAAATATTGCGAAACATTTTTCCAGTTTAGCATGCAGATGAAAATGAGGATGAGAATGATGATGATGATGATGATAGGCGCCCTGGTAGTTCTCACATATCCCCCAAAGACCGCGTCCCAACCCCAACCCAACCCCACCTCACTCCCACCCCCCCCTGGAGCCCGCTGTAAATATTCGAGAGATTATTTTTATTGTCCTTTTCGGATTTATGTAGCATACAATTTACAATTCCTAGCCAGTACGAGTAAATCATTTATATATTTAACTAGGTAAGGCCGATGCCGATGCGGAGGCCTGGACGATGTTGGTCGGTCTGTGGGGCGGACTGTGTCGATGGGCGTGACTGTCACAGATTGCTTTTCTTAAGAGTAGGTTCTAAGTAGCTAAAGTTAAAACTCAGACACACAGACAACACTCCCACATTAAAACAAAGAAAAACGAACATTTTCGAAATTGTATAAAACGGGAAAATTTAAAGTTGAATAGATTCTTCGAGTTAGTCATGCATATATTGTATATGAAGAGATATAGTATATGTAGAAACCACAAATGCTTTGCCTATGCATAAACTTATTTATACAATTGACGACCAAGCAAAAGTAAAACTTTATATTTAGTGACAGGATCAAACCTAAATCACACAACACACACACACAAACAGACACACACACACACACACCAAACTGAATTAACGTAGACCAGAGAGAGGAGCCGAAAGTCGAGCTGTGCTGAACAGCAGACAAAGGACAAAAGGACCAGTCTTCGACGGTACCTGACTTCCTCCACACCCACTCACCTCTGAAGACAGAAATTATTAAATATAAAACAAAAGCTTGTTAGTGATACTAATTTTAAATGAACAAAAAACAAAAACCACAAAACTAAATACTTGTAAAACAAACCATGTTTGATATTTCTTAGCGGATCTTGAAATATTTACATTTGTTATCAAAAATTCTACATTGATTTCCGTCGACGGACCCTTTGTTACGAAACCGAGTTCGATTTCATTTGTAAATAGAGTTACGTTATTCCCCACATCAATACGGATAAGCTGCTTTAGCTATTTAAAGAAAACCGGCAGCCGAAATAGCAAATAAGAAGCATACACCAAACAGTGCGTTTCAGAAATTCAGAAATCAGAGAAATTTAATTGAACAAAATATTACACCAAACTATTCATATTCAAATTCGTTAATAGTATGATCTTTAAAATGATTCAAATCGATGACTGAAACACATGGCACACATCAAAGTTGTATGAACTAAGATCTTCGTATAAAATGAGCACAATAAACAATAATCACAATTTCTCAATTCGACACATTATTTAATAGCTTAAAATCATTGAATCATTTCACATTTTTCATCTAATACTATTAGTTAGACAGTAGTTAGTTATGTTTTCAAGAAACTGCAACCATATAAATTAAAAAAATTCCTTAAATGTTTCAATAAACATAGTTATTCTATCATAACCAATCGATTTGAACTTTCATATAGCTCTGAAACGTACTGTACCTACATACATAAGTATACCAAACTAACACAAAGGCATACATAGAAACACACACACTCAAGCACACTCGCCTAAGAGACTCTTTTGCAGCATAAAAGTGAACAAGTTCCAAGCAAATCTAACAGACACAATCTTACGCTCTCTATGCCACACTCACACACACACACACACACCCATTTATGTATGGACACCCACATCACTGCGGAAAGCATAATATCTGAAACAATTTACCAATTAGCATTGCATACATATTTATGAACAAAAAACTGTCTGAGCAAAAGCAAACTAACTAAAGCAAATGACTAAGCAAAGGAAAAAAAGATAACATAAACAAACTAAATATAACAATGAAAATAAAAAACGAAACGAAAGATGAAACACGAAATGCAACGCAAATGCAGATAAAAATGCAAATTTGGCAACCAATAAGCGACATTAGATACGAGAGTATGTAAATTGAAGAAACGTTAAATAAACGAACAGAAAATATTACGAAAACATTAAAACTTATAGTATTATGTACGGATTCATTTGTGTGTGCAATTTAATTTATTTTGTTCAGATGCTGGTTCCTGGGTTGGATCTGGCAGGGGCAGGGACAGGGACAGGGACAGGGGTCTTCTCTACTCTGGTTCGCTCCATCAATTGGTCAGCCGGATATGGAGCGGAGAGTGCACTGACTACATTGTCGTGTCTATGGGGGTCATAAACTAAATTACTGGAAAATACGCGTGCGTTTGCTATTACTGTATGAGCGGAATGGATGCGTTGTAATTGAATCGGAGTAGCAAAGGGTGAGTGAGTCCGAATCAATGGCGAGTGCAATGGAATCGAGCGGCTGTGAATGACGGACTGTTCACTGTGCCGTCACAATTCGGCCATTGAATTTCACCATCCTATAAAATGTGAGATTATCTCTCCTATGAGCGAATTACGTTAAGCTTCTGTGGAGCGATATACATATGTGTGGGCAAATCCGGATAGTCTTGGAGATGCACATACGAAAAAATTTAGTAAAAATAACAACATCAAAATGCTTGCAATACCAGCAGTTCCCTGACTTCAAAATGCAGCCCAGACTTATCGAAGGTTCATTCAATAATAGGGATAAAATGCAGTAGTTAAATAACATTTTTGAAATTTTTCGATGAGCATTCTTTTATCAGCACCAACTTTAGGCATGGTTACCCTATAATCTGTTTTTTTGATGCTCATAATTCAACCCATTTTTAACGGTGGTTAAGCAATTATTGTCATTTAATTAATATTCATATGTATATTCAACATACTTTTTTATTCGCTTGTGTGCTTCATGTTTCCATGCACAAAAACTTTACTTTATTGATATTTTCATATTCATAAATTATTTTAATATACCTACTCTCTAGTGTGTTCAATTTAACAGTGCATGTTTTTTGGTAGAGTTGTGAAAGAACCCGTGTTTGAAAGATAAACAACTGCACGCGCAAAAAATGAAAACTTTGTGAACAAAAATTTAAAAAATTGAGAAGATGGAAAACAAAATTAAATGAAAGAAGATATGAAAGGAGTGCACAACAATGAAGCTTTGTTATAATGTTTGATTATCCTCTTTAACGGATAACAAAGAAGGTAAAATGATATATGGTATGTGTACATATATGTTAAAACGAATATTGCAATAATTTTTAATTGGATTTAAGGGAAGAGAAAATGAAACTAAGGGGAATTCAAAATGTTATAATTCAGTATGCATCTGTTTTGTTCTTTATAACATTATGATATTGTTTTTCGAGTATCTACCGACCTTTTTCATGATTCCTTCTTCCTAGTTCATCGATAATTAAGTTACATTTCATGGTAAGTCGTTTCAGCCTCCAAAGGAAAAGTCGTCAGTCGAATAACAAGAAAGCCGTACATACATAAGTATATGTTTCTTGTCTTCACATAAGACCCATCCTTTTCACAAAATTCCAAACCATGCCCCTGCTCTCACTCTCCCACTCGCTCTGTTCCGCACCAACAGTTGTTAAACGGTAATTAAAATTTGTGGCCACGCAGTCTGACCAAAATATACTACGGAAGAGAGATGGACAGAGAACTGGGAGCAGACTCCGACTCCGTCGCCGGAAGATTAATTGAATTACATTAGTCGGCGACTATACATACAAAAATATGCACACTGAATGCGTAAAACCGCAGAAAAATTGTCTAAAAAAGGAACAAAGCGAGAACACAAATTTAACGAGGGGGAACGTTGTAAGCCGCGTCTACCGCCGCGGCTCTACTTTATACCCGGTACTCAGTCAGTATATATGTATGTAAGCTTGTTGTAATTTATTACATGTACGGAAGAGGGAAAAATTTAATTTTAGATCTATTAGATGTTTCCATATTTGTTTACATACGTTTTTTACATCTGTCTTTTCTACATGTTTTTATCTACTTCCTACATATACATACACGGCTGTGTGCGAGAGAGAGAGGGAATCAGTCTGCGCTTGGGAGGCCACTGAAATTTCATTTGTTCCTTCTGACTATATTTATGATCCGATCTGATCCAAATTCAATACTCTGATAGATATAGTCATTTTCTATGATTCTGCGTTTTTTGTTTTCCCGTATCTTCAAAATTGTAGATTTTCATCTTTTGTGGGGGCGGAAGGGGGCGTGGCCGAATTTTAAAACAAACTCGTCTCGGTTTGATATCACAGGAGCTTGGATAGAAAGTTTGGTTGATCTAGCTCTTATAGTCTCTGAGAACTAGGCGTCAAAAAATTCGATCAGACATAGCGCCTACCCCTGTGTGTGAGAGAGAGCGAGAGGGAACGATGCATTTCGAAATGGTTTTCTTCATTGTAGCTATATTTATCATCTGATCTGATCCAGATTCAACAATCTGATAGATATGCTCATCTTCTACGATTCTGCGTTTTTAGTTTTCTCGTATCTTTAAAATTGTGCATGCCACAGATTTTCGTCCTTGGAGTGGGCGGAAGGGGGCGGGGCGAAATTTGGAGATACACTTGTAACAGTGCGATAGGACAGGAGTCTGGATACAAAATTGTGTTCCTCTAGCTTTTATGGTCTTTGAGCTATAGGCGCTAATGAAGACGGACAGACGGACAGACGGACGGACGGACAGACGGAAAGACGGACGGACGGACAGACGGACGGACAGACAGACATAGCTATATCGACTCGGCTATTGATGCTGATCAAGAATATATATACTTTATGGGGTCGGAAACGCTTCCTTCTGGGTGTTACACACATTAATTTTTTGCACAAATCTAATATACCCCTTTACTCTTCGAGTACCGGGTATAAAAATGGAAAACGCGTGTAAATAGCGAACGGAATTTCTCTTCTCTGACTCTGACTCCTCTCCCCATCCTATCCCGCTCTATCTCCCAGGCTCCTTTATTGCGGCTTGTGCAAATTTGCACCTAACCTCATAAGCGTCGACAGGTAGCGGGGGGAGGGTGCAATGGTCTCCCGGTCCCGCTATCTCTAGCCATCTCGTTCTGACGCTCGTTTTGTATGCCGCGCAACAAGCATTTATGTAAATTGAAAATATGCCGGTGACGTTTCGAGGGGTAAGCGGAAGCGGGAGGGAGCGACATTCCATCCAGTGGTGTGGGTTTTCGGGGGGGACATTTAAATTCAATTGTCAGCAGCATCTTCTTCTCTGCTCTGCTTTGGGAATCTGCGCTTAAGGTACTGTAAAACGATACTTTTTCCACCGACGGGATTTTGAGAGAAAACTGAAACTTCCAATAAGATCTGATTTTAATACTTATAACAAGCATTTTTTTAACAATTTATTTTATAGAGTTTAATTAGCTTAAAAACAGTGTTCCAAGCTGTCACCGTGTTCTGTGACAACCAAAAACCTACTGCATTGACGCGTGGAATCCGTTGTGAATAGTGTGAATGGCGACCGCATTCGACAGAAAAAGTATCGTGCAACAGCAGCTCAAGAGTGGGACGGCTACGGGTACGGGTACCCACACATTCATACGTGCTACGGGTGTATGGAGTGGACAGTGGGAGACCACGCAATGAGAATTTATATTTATAGCTTCAATTCCGGTTCAGTCCGCGTTCAACATTTGTGCAGTGCAGACGACAGTCGAGTCCCAGATTCATTCATCAATAAAGAGCAGCAGTAACAGGAAGCGAAGGAAGAGCAGTGACAGGAAAAGAAAGGGCAGCTGCAACAGAAAGAGAAAGAGCCGAAGGAGAGCATTCATAAGTGCATAAGAAGAGGAGGAGAACACAGCCAGGATGGAGCGACTGCTGACCATGTTCGAGGAGGCGGATCCCTTCTCCACGTGGTGGCCCACGATAGCGGCTCTAGCGGTGGGCCTCGTGATTACAGTGCGGTGAGTGTGATGGGTCAACGGAAACTGTTTGCCCAGACCCCCAAACCACAGCCCAGCCCGAGCCCAAGCCCCTCTGACGGGGAATAAAAACTTTACCCTTGGTCACACGTAAATAAATGTCGCAGCAGCCCCAGTAAAAACTCCCGCCACTCGCGGCAAACTTTTTAAGTGGATTCCATAAAGAGATAGAGGGTGATAGGGGGAGATAGGGAGAGAGGAGGAAATGGAGATGGAGAAAGCGAAGAAGGGTCGGATAATATGTAATATCTAAAGATTATTTTCATTTCTTTTTTGTTCCCTTTGCTCGGTCGGAGCAGGGGCAGGAGTAGGAGCATCGCGGTTTTTGTGACCCCTATATACATATCTCTTGCTGCTTCTCCATTGCAGGTGCTAGCGTAAGCCAAAGACGAATGGAGACGAGGATGCGGGTTGGGGGCTCAAACACGGAATGTGGCAAGTGGCAACTGCGGCTATTCTTCCTCCTTCCATCCCCATCCCCATCCACTGGCTGCCCCTGCAAAATATTTACAAAGTGGATTTGTGCAAGTTTGCCTCAAAGTAAATGAAATGCCAAATGAATTCCAAAATGAGAGATGGGTGGGGGGGCCAGAACTTACAGCTAAGTGCCAAAATAAGTCTCAGACAAATGAAGTGGAACGAAAGGAGCATGGAAAAAATTATAAAAAGGAAAAAACTATCTGAAAAGTGAAAAAAAAACAAAAAAAAATTTGACTAGCCTCGATTGAGGGAGAAGAAATCTTGGGGACATACTGCGATATTATGTCTTGCAACACATTTTTTCTTGTGTAGCAGAGTTATTATGTGAATATTCGGAGTGTTTCTGATATTTGGCTAATTAATTAGATAGGCATAAGCAGCAGAAGAACAATAAATAATACTAGAACTATTTATACTCCTAATGCCAACATGAATATATGCAGATATTAATTTTTCCAAATTATTTTACACTAGCTAAATAGTAATTAAATCTAATTAAATCATAACGAAAACATTTTTAATTAGAACGTTTAATGAGATGCATTTTTTGAGCACATTTAATTGCTACAATGATGGGGGGATTTTGGACTAGTTCGATGATTCAAGGAAATCCTTAAATATTTTGTTTCCGCCAGATTAATCCAAGTGAGTTCTCTGAGGCAGCTAATCAAATCAATCAACATTTATTGTTTACGAACAAGGCCAGAAATTAGTTGTGCTCGGATCAGTTGGTCCTTAATTGTCCGCAGGCATTATGGAAATGAGTAAACTGATTCTGTTAACGCCACACCTATTAATGGTTCCAGCTCTCCCATACTCCCCTTGCCACACCCTCGCGCACTGCAGTTGATGCCACACAAGCGACAAGAATGCAGGCGCAGGCCCAAGCCGCAACCACGCGGTTGCACGTCATCCCAGGCTCATAAACCAAAGCCACACCCACTAACACGCCTTTCTCCGGCTTTGTCTGTTGCATGACCCGCATTGCAGGACCATAATGAGCGGCCAACGATGTCCCAACGATAATCAAATCAAGGAGCAAATTGTCGTCGTCACTGGAGGGAACAGCGGCATCGGCTACGAGATAGCCCAGGCCCTGGCCGGTCGCGGGGGTCGCATAATCCTCGCCTGCCGCAACATGAAGGCCGCCGAAAGGGCCGCTGCCGTCATCAAGAGGGAGCTCGGCTGCCGCACCCCCTGCTATCCAGACGACGACACGAATCCGGCGGACCGCTACTTTGTGGAGGCCCGTTACCTGGACCTCAACTCGTTCAGGAGTGTCCACCACTTCGCTGGCCAATTGATGGCCGAGTTCGACCGCGTCGATGTGCTGGTCAACAACGCCGGCCTGGTCTTCGCCAACACGCAGTTGGCTACTCCGGACGGCTTTGAGCAGCACAGCCAGGTAAATTATCTGGCTCCGTTTCTGCTGACGCAGCTGCTACTGCCCCACCTCCTGCGCTCGGAGCAGGGGCGCATCGTGTTCGTCTCAGCCCACGCCCACCAGGCGGCCAAAATCGATTTCGACGATCCCCTCAATGTGGGCACCTGGGCGGTGAAGTTCCATGCCCGAGATGCCTTCGCCCACTCAAAGCTGGCCGTTCTGCTGGCCACGCGCTGGCTGGCCAGGGAGCTCAAAGGTAAGTGCTGGGGGGACCTGCACTGAGAGAAACGGTGAACACTTTAAAGCAGATTACAATTGTCTAGTTTAAATGGAGCGTTTTGAAATTAGCATCAGAATATATCGTGCTTCCTCTGGCGATTGTCCATTTAGATTGAATATTGAAAGATCCATTTTACATTTTCTAAATTTAAAAAGATATTGATATTAATATTTATAGATTGAGTTTTCAGTTTAAACCATTGTCTGCAGTTATTATTTCCATTTAAAAGTTTCCAGTTTGCTCTTGGAATTATGAATTAATTCATTTTCAATTTTCCGTATTTTCATAGTTTTTAAAAAAATATTTATCAACCTTAAGACACTTTTACTATTTGTTAACCTTCACTAAATATTGAGTGCTTTTAAGGATTGAGCCAGCAAAATTTTGTCTCTGTGCACTACTAAAAATGGTGTGGCTTGCACTGTACTCATGATGTGAATTATTAATGATTTAATTTCGATAAATCGGCGCGACGACCTTTCACAAGAATGGATCAAAAATTCAAAGTTAAATTCATAATTTTTTAAAGTACTCGATAAACCCTAATTTGTTTGTAGTAAGCAACGTGATTTTGAATGCTTCATTAAAGTGTATATTTGCCTTTTGTTCATTCAAAATATGGCTTATTCAAAAGTTGGTTTCCCTTGGTGCACTGCTGAAATTTGCCTAGCTTGCAGTGTGAATTATTGATGCATTCATTTCGATAGGGCCACGTATTCATGATTGCTGAACAAAAATCTACTCGTTTCCCCACAGGTACCTCGGTCACGGTCAACTGCTGCACGCCCGGACTCGTACGCGGCACGCGCCACTTTCGCAAGTAAGTCATCGAATTCTGCTACCAAAACCAAACAGTACCCAAAACCCAAATTAAAATTCAGACGAGACCAAAGCAAAGTGCAAAATGCAACTGCAACTGCAACTGAAACTGAAACTTTAACTAAATTTTAAGCTCATTTCGTGGCCGCGCGAAACTTTTGCACTTTCATTAAGCAAAAGCGAACTATGTTCCGCTCTCAACCACACTCATCCCATCTCCCATCTCCCACCTCCTACCCGTCTCCTTTGGGGGTCGGGTCGAGTGGGCGGCTCAGTTTGATGCAATCAAAAAGTTGCCAAGTCATTTGGGCGTGGCACAATTTGGGACGTGGAGGTAGCCACGGTTTTGGCATCCGCATCAAGGTAAAATTCGTCAAGGGCGAATTCACTTAGGATCCCAAATGAGTTGGCCAAATAAATAGCCGGAGCCAGCCTCCGTCTAGCTGTCAAAATGGGTTGTATTTTACGGCGGAAAGCAGTAATTGTAATGGAATTTGAGGTGAAAAGAAAACTCAATTATTGAAGTCTCTATAAAATTCAATCAAACTCAAGAGATGCGAATGGTTAAAAAAATATTCACGAAATACTCTCCAAATTAATTTAAAAAAAATCGAAAAAAAGACACTTACAATATTTTCGTCATCCTATGACAGATGTAATAATGCTATCACGAATTTTCATCCATCCGGATGTTTTATGAATGATGTACTATGATGTACTATGAAAATTTGTTAGTTATTTTAACGTTGCCAAACTCCAGTTAAATTCATAACCAAGCCAAGTCCGCAAAACAATGAATAACCAACAGGCACAACATGGTTAGATTTCAGTCTGAAAACCTCCCGACCGTTGCAACGCGTTGGCATCCAATTAAACTTTTGAAATGTTTTTTAGTTTTTAAACAAAGTAAGCTCCATAAACTTTTTGTTACTGTACGAAACGTAACGAAAACGAACATTTTCAAAGTCAAATGATATATAATCTCTCCCATTTCAAATGAATATTTATAATCTGCTGAAGACTTGCAATTGCATTCAACTAGAACTCATTTAGATGTTCGGTATTCTCTTTGTCCTGAAGAACACTTTTTAATGTAAGTTAGGATCTGTCTAACTGGGGGCGCACTCATAGTTCTAATTTTACATATTACGCCATGGATTATAATGCATTCATTTATGCAGAGCATAGACTTGCATAGAATATACTAAATTCCAAGTATGTGTCCACATTAAGCACACAAAGAGAACGATTCTACAATGGGAAAGGATTCATTCCAGCAGAGAGACTCTGGCTCATGGTCACTTCTGGCTGCCATCGATTTTCATTGCCTTTCCCATTAGTGGCCAGCACTTAACCTAACACATTCAGATTCAGTCGGAATACATTCCAAATGAAATATCTAAATTTTGGTTCTAAATCCATTTTCAAGGCATCCAAATTATTTGGGGCTGGGGGTCCCTTTCAAACGTGGGTGTTGGGGGGCTTATGCTGGTGGAAAAAGAAAGCAAAGAGGGACATTTGCACAATACACAGAAAAGGACGTGCAAACACGACAAACAGTTGCAAATTGCGGAAGGACAAAATGCCAGCAACATCAGCAACATCAGGAACATCAACAGCAACAGCAGCAATCAGTAGAAGGAACCGACCCGACCGGCGGAGTGGCAGCAAACGACAACATCTGCAATGAACTTACGCCCGGCCACGCCCTCATCTCATCATCAAATGCAGATGAGCTGCCATCGAGTGGTACTCACACACTGAGGAAAAACGTTAGGAAACTGAGAAAATACACCCGAAATCTAGAAGAAAATCTTTAAAAAAATAATCATTAAATGCTACAGTCAGAGAATCAATATGATATGATACATTTTTAAAGATTTTTCTCGATTGAAAGCCAAACCAAAAAACTTTTTTCCACTAGGACTTAGGACCTATGGATAGACAATTGACATAGTATCTTGGTTCCGAAAACCATATATACAGGCTGTAGCCATTACTTTTATTATTTCTTATCATCCATTTAAAATATTTCTTTGAAGCACACGAAATATATGGCAAGATCTGAACATTTTTCTTCAGTGCACACAGTGAGAGACAGGGAGTGAGGCTGCTGTGCAACAAGAGCGAAATGCGGTAATTAAAATGGCCAAGTCGGGGAGACGCGGGTCAGGCCGCAATTGAAATGGCCACGGGTCAAGCTCAGGCCCGGGCTCATGTTCCAGGCTTGCTGGGGTCCAACTCTGGGTCAGAGGAAAAGTTCAACTTGTTCCCCGGCCTGGCCTCTTCTTTTGAGTTATGACCCATGCACACCCCGGTGACAGTTGCCGCTTTTGTTGCCATCGCCAGCATCAAGTTGGTGCGACACAGTCTGAGGACAGAGAACAGAGCACCGACTCCTGGCGATGGCCCAATCTTCTAATGATGGGCCCAGAATTAATGCGAAATTTATTGATGCTCTCGACAAACACAAAAGATCTGCTTGTTTTGCTTCTTTTCGACGTATTTTTTGTCAGTTATAAATTAGAATTTTCCCGAGGAGAACCACCTCCTCTGACCCTGAATGCGAAATCATTTCCAAGGAAATAAATCTATTCAAAATGTCCGACGTGGGTGATTTAGCCATGAATTTGTATGAATGCTTACTGACTTGTGAATATAAATATTTTTCTATAATTTATCTGAATATCAAAATGAATGTTTGTTTGTTTGTTGTGAATGGTAGAGCAATCTGAAACTGATTTTTATGAAAATGTTAGGGGAAATTGATGAGGAATCAAAAAGTGCGGAAAAGTGTGTTAAAGAGTAATACTCACATGGATACTTAACCGAGTCAAATACTCGTTCTTCTTTGTGGTACACAAACTTCCGAATTTCGAAACGAATAAATTCGTTATTAGAGAAAATAGTTCCCCAAAAGGTACGCTCCTATGTAACTCTCTTAATTTTATTTTTCTGCTTAGAAAAGAGCATATATTAAATATGTATAATAATATTAGATATATGCTGTTAGATCCTGTTTAGTAATCTCTCGCACTTTTCTTTAAATCTTCCCATTCAAGCGCATGTAAATATCTATGGAATACTTTTTGATGTGGGTACAGTTTAGGAAATTATCAAGTTATGATTTGATTAAATGAATTGAAAATGTTGAGAACTTTTCCAACTACCTTAATTCGCTTAAAAAATTTGACAGCCAAACTGTTAGTTAGTCAACTAATGGAAGGAAAAGTTGTTAGTCATGTAAGCAAAGAGGAGGAGTGCTCTCAACATGTGCCTGTGAAAACGTTGTCTTCTGGACTAAGACTATCTAGAATATTATCTTACCACATCCTGATTTCCCGTAATTAATTTTGCTTTGGGTAATTGCTTGGATGCGATTTTCCTGTTATAAAATTAACAAACACAATGGTATCTTAAAGTTTCTATTCGAGTGTACTAAGTACACGTCCATACACAAGTATCTGTGTAAGCAGTGGCGACATACACATGTAAATGGGGTTTCGGAATGCCTCATAACAATGGCCCGAGCAAGGGAAAATAGTGGGATGGAAGCACCACTCTAGCACAATGGAGAAGGTGCTCAAGTGTGTAGCAGACATAGATACACACGCACAAAAGTGCAGATGTTAACAGGACCAGCACGTACAGCAAATTACACAATTCAATGGCAATAAACGATGTAAAATAGCAAAGAGGGAGAGCGAAAGATTTGGCTACAATTGGGAAACTGAAATTGGGCAAAAGTATAGCTGTCACAAGCCAGAAAAGCATAATCCATCATAGACACAAATTGTAATGCCTGCACATACACATATGTATGTATGGTAAATGTATAACTACCGGATGGCAGTGCGAGTGCCAGTGGCAGTGCCAGCTCCAGCTCCAGCTATGGCTCCATCCCCTTCTCCAGCTCCCTGCCGGAGCAGAAACATTGTTAACATGCGTCATTACAATTTGCAAAATGCCATAACAATACGAGCATTCGTACAGCAGAGCAGGAAAAAGTGCCCTCAATGCGCCCACAGAAAGGGAGACGGCGTGGAGCAGAGACGAAACAAAGAAAGAAATCAAATGCCTTTGCCGAAGGTACAAATCATTTGGACATAAAACGCAGCACCTTGACAGGCAGGCAGGCAGGCGCAAGCATCGCATATGAAGGTGGATATGGATGGGGATTGCGAGATGGATGTAGATGTGGAGCACCAGGCCACCACCATGAGCCAGGAGCCAAGCCAGGCGGCAATAGGTTCTGGCCGTGTCGGTGGCACGTGACCTAGGCGCACCGCCAAGAACAACGGAATGGCCACGAAGCAAAAGCAAAAGAGATGAGCAGCTTGCGTGAAATCAGGTTCGTGATTGGCCCCATTTATGTTCACTAGGAATAAATCACATCATCGAAGAGCGGCTTTTTAAAGAGATATCATTTTAGTAAATGCGAATCTGATATTTCTATTGTTTTGAGGCGAAATTTGTGTGGACCAAATTGTACTTGTATGTAGACCATTCCTCATTTCTCAATTACATATACTCCTATATTGCAATAAGAAATATGAAAGATCTCTTTTATGTTCTGTGAAAATTGTGTTCCATTTTAGTTTTACGTTTTTGATATTTCCGCTTAAGTTTCTCGATTTTGTTGTGCTGCAACTTGACTGTAACAACAAACGGAAAGTAGGCCCATGCAAATGTAACGAAAGGAGCCACTACATGCTCACCTCTAGTGGCCAAGAGCCCACCCCGGACTTGGCCCCAGACTGGGCTGCGGGCAGAGGCAATAAAACAGCAAATGAACAGCGGAAGCAACTTCAAGTGGGCCAAAAGGGAGTCGAGCTCTTCCACAGGCACGGCACGGCATGGCACGGCATGGATGTATTGGACCTCACTCCTCAATGCACATGTATTGTATGCAGCTTACATGCATTCGCTTCCTGTCCATCGGATGCCACTGGTCTCCGCCTCCGCAATCGCCTTCCCATACACGGTACTGCCTCTCGTTTTCCACGTTTTCTGTTACATGTTTTGCCTTTGCAAGTAGATTTTGTTTTCTTTCTACAGACTTTGTAGCGCCAAATTGAACTTTTGTTGCTTCTGGTGCTTCCCCCAGCATCATCAAGGCGATTCCCTGTACGTGTCCGCCTCATCCTCTTCCCTTCCTGCATATGTCAGAGATAACTGCGACTCTCGTTGCCCCGTATCCGGGTCTGGCAACTGCTGAACTGCTGAAGCAGCTGTCAGTCACATCTATGCAGTGCCATTCCTCTCCGGATCCCTTGCCGTCACCCATTGATAGTTTTTGCAGTTGCCATTGATTGAAAAGCTGATACCTGCTGGGCTTTTATAATGCCATTGAGATTGGGGTTCTTACGCTTATCAACAGGCTTCGCTTGTATGATCCCTGCCCCATCAGCAGCAAAGGTCACTCTGTGGGGAATCAATCCTGCTTTATTGAGCTATTCCCTTGGGCTTATGGTTCACCATGTGTAGGTGCCAGCCATTGTACAAGTTTTACTCGTAAATGATGAGGACTGATACTCGTGAAAATTTAAAAAATGTACAAAAATAAAATCTTTACCAATTTTAACTATGAAAGTTATTTGAACACTCGAAGTTTTCACACTTCTTCCAATCCAACTGATAAATAAATCAGTTTAAGTTTTAATAAAGTTTCACCCCATTGAATCGATATCCACTCAGATTGAAGGCCAAAATAACAAAAAAAAATTATCGGAGCGTATACGCAATTAATTTTTGCACCCAGGCAGATTCAATTTCCGCTCGTGGCCCATCTATTGCGGATTTAAAAGAAAATACACCGAAAAAATCCCTTTCTTTTCCTGTTCAAAGCCTTTAGCTGTGCTTTTTCATTTACCCACCAGCACACATACACAGCCCACATATACATATGTAGAGGCAAAAGATTTATCCCATTAAAGGCAGGTGCTGGTCGGTGCTTTAAAATGAACTTTGAACAGCTACAGCTTAGCGAGTCAAGCAGAATTTTCCTCTTAGAAAGGAGAGGCATATCAGGCTAGTTGAGAGACATGCCACAGAAGACTTTTACACCCTGGAAATATCTTAGGGGTAGAATCGATATGGAACTTTATTCTACTACAATTAATAGAAGATTTGTCACTTAGAGCTCCACTCTAATCTCCAGTATCATTTCATAGTATTAATCTGGCTTACACGTTTTTACCTTTACCAGTTTCCATTTAGAAACTTACAATATTGGAATGCACTTGCATATGACTTCCAAAAGGAGAGAAAATGCCCTCAATAGAGAGTGTACCACTTATACCATTCATATTATGATACCGCTTAATATTACTATACATATACCATATTTCGGTGATATTGTATATCTGTATAGAACACCTCAATATATTATCCATGCGTAAAACACATTAATCAGCGGATCAATACTCGTAGAGTATGCCCGAAGTCTATGCCGAAGTCAGCCACAACCATTTGTTTTTCTTCTTTTTGCCCACAAACCATCTGCAGCCCCTGCAGCTTTCTATGCACTTTAAAACTGCAGCCAACGTGGGTGCTGGGTGCTGGGTGGTGTGTGGCCAGGAACAGTGAAGAGTGAATGGGGTGGCAGTGGTTGGGTGTGAAGGCAGATGCTCGCATCTATGAAAACGTTGGCGTAAAACGATGAATGGAATCAACACCAGCCTCGACCCGAGGCAAGGAGACCCAGCCAGACCGACCGGAGGAACAGACGAGGCACTAGCACAGGGCCGGGTCCGACAGATAGTGGCACGCACACACTTACATATACACGTGTGTAGGTGTGGATCTTTGTGGGGGTTGGTGATGGGGACGGCGGTGACGGTGACGGCGGCGGCATATCTGTGTGTACTATGAAATGAATGGAAATGAAAAGCAGTTAATGCTCAAGTCACGGAAAAAGCGTAAATGGAAAAGTTAAGCGCATTAATTATTTATTTATCGTTTTACGATGTTCAAGTGTCGGTGAACTTGCACCGTTTTCCGTTCGTTGGCCGCTAACAAAAACAAAAGCAAAAGGAGTAGCAGCAACCAAAGGAAAAACATTAACAACGACAGCTAAGCAAATTGCGCGCAAGTTCGTAATCCTTCGTGAAAAGGCGGCATCAGGACCAGGAACACGGCCTGGAGTAACAGTTGGCAGAAGGGGAAACAGGCACTGAGGAAAGGGAGAGCAGCCAACCATTTTACACAACTCGTTGGACTCAGCCGTTTAAATTGGCCCATCGCGCTTTGGCGTTGACTAGCGTTGGCTAAGACTGGAGATCAACGCTGCGAATGGTTGAAATGCGAGTCGGAACCGGCATTCTGCTTCTGCAACTGAACGTTATCGCCGCACTTGAAATTCTCATTAAAACAATGCTGAAAATGCTGGCTAAAGTCGGACATGACTAAAGCTTCATCAGGGAATAAAAAAGCGGTGTGTTTTGCCCAAAAAAATTTAACTCAAAAAAGCCTTTAAGCAGTTGCCTATCGATACCAGAATACTCATACTACTGGGAGTGGTGGGCGGAGCCTGACAGGCTACTGACAGGAAGAAATGTGGGCGATCACTCGTGGTGAGACTATCGGAAATGGCAGCGTTTATTATTATATTTTGTTTGTAATAAAGAAATATAAAATTCAGATGTTAATCATGCGGTAGTTTGAATCGTTGTGATATCAACAGGATCTGACTTCAAAATTCTACACGATCATTTGGGCATACAAAAAGTGCAGCTAAAGCGGTTAGTATTTGATTAGGAAAGCGTGGATGCCAAAAGTCTATGGAAACAATGTAATTTCATTTTGAAATTGGCATTTCTGAGACTCAAAACAAATTGTCAAAGCCAAAAAATACGCAAATATTTAATGATGAGCGACTGACGAGTTTTTTTGGATAGCAGGTCAAAGCCTTTTACCAGAAGATATTAGTTTTGACTTATTGAACCATGTTGTAAGTACGATTACATGCATAGACGGGATCAAGTCCGTCTACCGTCTATCTAGTTTATATTTTTCCTTTTTGAATCTTATTTAATTCAAATTTTGGAAGATATTCACTTAAACCCTGTTAAACATTAGTGAATGCTGCATATTCAGCTGTATATATTGGTTATGGCTTTGATTCCAAATCTAATGGGATCCAATCCAAATACTAATTTCCATTTTCATATTTAATATATCTTTCTTAATCAAGACGTGAGCACTAAGTAAAGCATTAATCTTTTATTTTCAAGACAACATTTGGCAAAAAGATTATATTTGTTTATAGAAACTTAGGCACATGGAAGTTGAGATACAGGGGATAGGTAGGAGTCGTGACTTTGTTGTGAATTATGTACTTCGTCCTCAAGTTTGTGGGATAAACGAGTGTACGGAAATTAGAGCGACACTTTTCTTCCTTCGGCTTTTTTTCAACTTTTCCGATGAGCTGGCAAATTTTGACATGTAACAAACAAGTCCTCTCCTTATCGTTGTCGACATATTTTGTGGCACGTGTCTGGTTGATCCTTTTTATACTGGTTACTCGAGAAACAGAAGCAAACAAAATGTGTGTGAGAGATATCTCTGGTCGAGAATTCCCTCTATAAAACCCCATTATATTCTTTATGTAATTACAATGGAAACTGAATTGGCTAACTTTTTATTTCTGCTTTGGCACAGCTCGCCTCTGATGTCGTCCATTTGTGTGAGAGTGGTCACCTTCCCGTGGATGTGGATCTTCATGAAGAACCCTTACGAGGGCGCCCAGTGCGCTATCCGCCTGGCCACGGATCCCCAGCTGAAGCAAGTGACCGGCGAGTACTTCAAGTGAGTTTCCATGGCCACTGTCGTTGGTCCTGTCGTTGCTGTTGCCGTTGCCGTATTAGTGGCACTTTGTTAGCCATTTTTTGTTACAGCTCTTCCCCTTTTTTTGTTTCAGTGACTGCGAAATTGCGGCAAGTTCGGAGCCTGGCCAGGACAAGGAGCTGGCCAAGAAATTGTATATGCAAACCATAAAAACACTCGAGAGCGTTACCAAACTAACAGTCGACAGGGAGGCGTACGCGGTGGGGCTCGAGCCGGAGCCTGAGCTGAGGCTGGAGACAGCCCCGGAAACGGAAACGAACCAGGCGGAGGACATGGACACGGGAATGGAGATGGAAGTGGAAGTGGAAATGGAGAGGGAGGAGCAGCAGCCGTTGGAGTGATTTATGCCTGGCACGCGGCCCGTCGTCTTCGGAGACTGCCACTGCAACGTCTATTTGCATTTGGTTTAACAATTGCCGCATTAGGCAGCAGCCCAGACTCTGGCCACTTAGGAGAGACTTTTTATGGGTCCGCAATTGCAACTGCAACTGCCACCGAAGCCGAAGTCGAAGCCAAAGCCAAAGCCAGAGCCTTTTGAAACTGGCTACCCGACTTTACGAGGTTCTATTTTCTACAAATAAATGTAACTTTAATGTGCGAGAAGCGAAAACTTGCTGAGTTTGTGCTTTGTTCCAGTTTAGGGATGTTCTTTCTCCTGGGGAGAGGGCTGGCCTGTGGGGGAATGAGGAATCCAACAGGCAAAATATGTTGCCTCTGCTGCGCTGCCTTTGATTTATTTCCAATTTCAAATGCTTTCGGTTGAATGGAAGAAGCCCTGAACAGACCAGAACGGGCAGTCGCAAGCAATTTGCCTAAACGAAAGAACCGAACTTTAATTTTTTTGGAATTTTAAGGATTTTGGATAAGAAAAGGTTTCTTTTAATATAATTGATTACTGTTATTAATTAGAATATTTTGCTTTGATAGTATCTCAAACCTTATAAATGGATACTAATACAATATTAATATTATTACCTTTGCAGAGTTCGTGTGGAATCTGGAATGGTACATTTTGTGTGCAATTCCCCAGACAAATGCTGAATATGAGCAGGCATTCCAGATATAGAATAATCCAATTGAGAAATGCCTTTCCTTCGGACAAACTCTAGCTGTGGCGCAACATCCCCCTGGGCCAACCGGCAACGCGTGCCAACAAACTGTTGATTGCCACCCAACAAGAAGGGGTTAACCGTAAACACCCCACCCAGATTCAGATCTACACACATACATACACATACTGAATTATATGCAAGGCCAATTATTTGTAGTTCAGCTCGAACCGATTTTCATTAGAATGAGTGTACGATGCGTGGCTTAAGCCAGGACGAGGCCAGGACCAGGACATGGCAATGGCAACCAATCGGTACGAGGACCAGCAGCAGGGCCAGGACATAACCAGGACACATGCAGCTGTCTCGACGCAGCCCCGCTTTGTATGCTATGGAAAATCTCTTTATTATATTACGTGCGGCGCTTTTGTTCTCAGTTGGCAGCCCCAAAGAGCCTCCCACCTTCTGGGTGGCTTCCGGTCCCACCCCAGTCAGCCAGTAAGGGTAAGCGCCATGTGTTGCTAGAGCAATTTTATACTTCCCTTTTGGAAGTTGCTTCGTAGGGACTGTCCCAGCTCGTTTTCCTTTTTCCCATTTTCTGTTCCCTGTTTCCTGCTCCTGGCTTTGGCTCTCTAGCTAGTGAAATGAAAAGCTCCTAGAGTGGAAAAGCGATTACGTTGCTGCCCATTTCCCCATCTTGTAAAAGCTTTGCGCGTCCGGTTACCTTTCCGTCGTGACGTGTTAGCGTACTATGCATTTTACGCGCTTCAATTTCGCTGCATGGAACGGGCCAAAGCACCGCTCCCAAGGATGATAAACATCAGAGTCAACATGGATTCAATTCGGGCGTAGTTTTTTACAGTGTAGAGGAAAGCTTTCTTTAGCATATCGGGAGCGAAGCAACAGTCTCAAAGCTCAATCTCTTGACTCTCTTTGAGTGAATGTGGCTGCTCTTAATTCTGGTTCTCTTTGGTGAATTTTGATTAACTCAAATATTAAGTGGATATACGTAAAATAAGAAAATATTTTTGTTAAATTTATATATTTAACTCTGAAATGGTGGTATCCACATATCGACTATATCACGTTGCAAATAGCTGGCCATCCTAAGCAAAATCTATAAAACAACAGATTTTTGTAAGAAAAATAACGGTTATATGTCGACAAAATTCGGCATGCCCAGGTTTGCTGAAACGGCTCCACCTTAGCCGTTTATCCATCGATTCTTACAAACGATACCATAAACGACGCCCAATCAATGTACCTATCAAAAAAAAAAAAAATACAAGCCAAGAAATATTTTTTGTTCGACTTTTCCTGTAGTGTAGCGGTAGTGTCGTGTTGACTAGTGTAAGAGTAACAGCAATTACACAAATTCAACTTTTATTATTTTTTATAATTTGTAAGAAAAGTAAGCAAAAGTATCGCCGTATAAGAAGGTGTCTGAAGCAGCCGCTCCATAATGGCGGTTTCGAGACCACACATATGCTCAAAAATGCGCGCCATATTTAAAATCACAAAGTTTCGATAAAATGTGGTATTTTGATGGCGCATTTTAGCACACTGCGCGTCCCTGTATGGAACAGCTGACGAAAACGCATTTTTCATACATTTTTACTTTTTGGTGTCGTCCCACTCCTCCCCGCGACGATGGACAAGATCGAATCTATATCCCCTCCCAAAGTCGACGTTTACCGCTGCCTGCTCGGCAAGGTCATCTCGCAGCTCCTGCTGGACAAGGGGGCCGGGCAATCCAGTGCACGCTCTCGGAAATGATTCAGGCGTCAACCAACGGCCTATTAATACATCTAATTGTTGTTTACAGATATTGTGGGGTTGGGAAACTAGGCGCCCAGCTACTGCGAGCTCAGGAGGCGCACCATGTTGGCGATGTGAACATGCCACTTATCAAGATCAAGCCCAAATCCATCACCAACAAGGCCATACTTGAGAATCCGAACATTGACAATCCCTATCATACAGACTCCCTCACCGGCTAAAGTAGCACCCACACGCGATCTGTCCAGAGCACCTTCTAACCCAGCAATAACCAAAACTGTTTCCTAAGAGTACAACAAATTAGAATAATAAACGATTTTGAAATTTATTTAAAGGCATTTCAAAATTTCATTCAAAAATTCTCTAAGCTGATTTTCTCCTACATTCTATAGTATAGTCCATCCATTGTTAACGGAAAAATGCTGCATTAGAAAATGTAGTCAAACAGCCTTACCTTAGCCGTTTATCCATACATTTTTACAAACGATACCTCAAGCGAGCCCAATTAATTTATCATAAAACAAAAAAACAACCCATAAATATTTTTTTTCGACTTTTCCTTAGTTTTCTAAATACAAATTTTGGGAAAATATACCGCAAAAATTATGAAGTTTGAATTTTAAAGCTTAATATATTCCAGACTGTAAGCTGATGCTACAAAGTGTTTGAATCCGACTTATAACTGCATCTGTTAGCTTTTTAGAATTGCAAAGTTCAATACAACCAAATGTGAGATACTTAAGTTGCGTACCTCTAAAAAAAAACATAAAAATAAAATAATTACTATTTTAAAAAAATTTGTAATAAAAAAAGGAATACATAAGAGACCACAATTCCTTAAAAAAAGTTCAAATCCCAAAATCTACCAAAAAAAGTCGCCTTGTTTCACAACGCAAATGTGGTGCTGCGTAGTGTTATTTTAGATTTATTAAAGATATACAAATGTGTGTGTCTAGTCTAGTGTTGTATTCTGTGTGTTTTTTGAAGATTACTGTTTCCACAGCTGTCCATGAGCAATTTCTAATGTCATTTTCGTTATATTCGGCTGTCATACAGCCAAACACTCCGCAGTCTGATCCGTTCGTTTGTTGTAGCCCATTCAGCACATTTTCAATCCTAAAGCCGCTCAAGTCCTACGGCTCCTTGCGCTTTTCCACCGACTCGGCCATAATGTAATTCTTCAGTGCGTCTAGGGCGATGTGGTTCGGCTTTCCAAGCGCATCGTAGTAGGCCACCAAACATATCTCGTATCCTGTGATAAAATTGTATTAAATTTAATTGTATTAAAATTGTTTTTAATGCCCATATGACATTAGACTTTGCTAAATTTGCTGCTGGTAAGTGCTGGTAAACGTCGCGCAGTAGTTAAACATATGTTTTGTTTTGCGGCGGGAAGCATTTGTATACTGTACAAAAATTGTTACTAAAACTTGTTAAGAACTCCCCTCACGTTTGGGATTCTTCGCATACCCGATATAGAATCAAACACCTAAAGCAGGCTTACCTGTACTTACCTTATGTACTTACCTTCTAGCTCGCCCTTCAATAGCCATTTCGCCGACCAAATCTTTCTCTTTTTTTTGTTCTGCTGTTGCAGCATGTGACACGCAATCATATTATTATTTTGAGCTATTAAAAAAGCTGCACAAAGCATTTTTCGTCTGTTGAAATCTAATATGCTTGCCATTTTGATATTTGTTTACATTTTTTCATCTTCTTCTTCCTCTTTTTACGAATTATAAACACTGCATTTATGATATTATACAACACACATTGCCACCAAGCCAGCAAAATCGTATCTAGAAACTATAGCAATCGATAATCTCTGCCGCAGCGCTGCTCCCAGCTCAACTGGAAAAACAACTGGACGCATATATCTGTCTCGCTCTCACGGCATGGTTTTTGCATAAGGCTGTCTCTATTTTTCAAGTTAGTCCAGCTTCAAAGTCTAATGTCATATGGGTATAAGCAATATTTGTTTGCTTACCTTTTTTCTCCATAATCACATATGTTTTATTGTTTTTTTTAGTGGTGATAGTTCCACGATGGGCAGATCAGGGTTGAAATATTTGGAAAATCGGTCAGACTCAACCAAAACTCAACTTTTTTGCCACCTCTAGGGCCCCTATGCTTCCCCATGTAAATGAAACTCGAGTTTTGCCCGAAACTAAATAGCTCAACCGTAGTGTAAACAGGCTATTAGAGTTGGAATCAGTGCATCCCAAAAGATCTTTGTGGACCCTTGTAAGTTGTTGTGTAACCATTTTGTTGTTTGCTATCAGATTTCTATCTATCAACTTTTAATTTAAATGGTTAGGAACGATTTGGCGGATATTGCTTGACAAAAACAGATGTTTGCTCTCGATACCCCGAATTATTTCAGTATTTTGTATAAATACTACACAGAATACGGTAACACTTGACAATGATGCTTCGTGGCATCACTAACCATACAATATATATTGTATGGTTAGTAGTTAGTGGTAGCATAAAAGATGCGGCCGCAGCATTGTCTTCTTCTATCCACAGGGCTCTTACCGGCAGTGTATAAAGTGTATTAACGGGGCCCTCCCTTCCGGTTCGGATATTTAAATTCCGGTATTGCCCTTCCTCCCGCTCTTGACCCAGCCAACTACAGAATTCTACTCACTCATAGTTTCTTTTTAATTCAAATTCACTTCTATATTTTCTTTATAATTCTAAACCCTATCTAATAACATTAACTAATAATTTGATTATAGATTAACTAAACAACCAACAAAAATATATCAAGAAAATCAGAAAGCCAGAAAAAAATATCATAAAAAAAATACTAACAAAAAGAAAAAAAGACGCAAAGCTATTCAGCCCCAGTTGACAGCCCCATTTGAAAAAGGTAAAAAGATCAAAATAAATGCTAAAGATTTGATTAAAAACTAAGAGCTCTTGTTATTAAGCAAGCGCACAGCAGATCATACGCTATCAATGCAGCACACGCATTGATTTGTCAGGCGAAGATGAAACGTGGCCTTGGACGTACCACTGCCTCCTCAACCGATTGGGTGCTAAATGGTCAGTCTTCCTCACACCAAGTAGATAGTGCTGCTCAACCCTCAACGATTGTGCCCTCGTATGCGGATGCAGTGCGCCTGGGCCAGCCCAGCATGAATGGACATGATCATCATCCTCACGCCGTGCGCAGATCCCACAACGACAGTCTGCATAATGCAATTCTTCAGTGCGTCTAGGGCGATGTGGTTTGGCTTTCCAAGCGAATCGTAGTAGAAGATGGTCTTGTTTTTCAAGTGTACGATGGCCATGCACCAATGCATACCATTGCAGTGCACGGGCACTGGAATGATGTCCTTGCTGAGCACATCAATCTTACGCGTCCAGCGCTTAACACCATCGAACCCAGCCTTGATGAGGCGTGGCAAGAAGAACGTGTTCATGGCATAGACACTGGGCAGAATGCCCTCCTTCTGCTGGGAACGTTCGGTGAGCAGATTCATATAGAAATTGATGACTTCGTCGTTCAGCCAGCAGAGTCCGGTCAGTGTGCGAATATCCTCTTTTGTGATTGCAATCAGATCAGAACAGAAGAGACACATGCTTCACAGAGGAGAGGCAAAGGCATGGACTACAGCGAGAACCCATCCAGCCGGGAAAATCTGCCACTGCCACTGCCAAACTCCAGTAACAGAAACTCCGGTAGCGGCGCGCAGTCCGCTCAAGCCACAGAAGCTGCTGCGCAACTCGTCATAATCGACCTGGATGGTAGCTCCAGCGAGCAGAAACAGTGAGTAAAGAGAGGGTTTATGAATAGTTTATGATTATGTGTTGCTTCTTTAGGTCTTCGAAAAACGAAACAGAGTTTCAGGATCGAATCCAGGCAATGCAGATGCTCTTCAGCAAAAGCATATCCATTCACGATGATTTCGAGCAGACATTCAGACGCGCTGAAGCGGACCATAACCGTCAGCTGAGTTGCATTAGGTACCTATATCTATTCGTATCCATTTAAGCTTTCAATTCAAAGTCTCTTAATGCGTTCTCAGGACCGAAAAGGAAACTGAAGACCAAGAAGATGCCAAGGAGGAAGACGAGAAGGAAATTGAGTTTATTCCAATCACCGATGAGCAGCAGAAGGAGCTGCAACGCATAATGACAGGCTCAAAAGATGATGTAAGCAATTATATGAATTTGAACGCAGTCTCGCTGTATTCCATGCCTTTGCCTCTCTTCATGCATGTGTCTCTCCTGTTCTCATCTGTTTGCAGCCTCTAATCATCAAATATGGGATTACAATCACTAAAGAGGATATTCGCACTCTGACTAGACTCTGCTGGCTGAACGACGAAGTGATCAATTTCGATATGAATCTGCTCACCGAACGTTCGCAGCAAAAGGAGGGCATTCTGCCCAGTGTGTATGCCATGAACACATTCTTTCTGCCACGCCTCATCAAGGCTGGGTTCGATGGTGTGAAGCGCTGGACGCGTAAGATTGATGTTCTCAGCAAGGACATCATTCCAGTGCCCGTGCACTGCAATGGTATGCATTGGTGCATGGCCATCGTACACTTGAAAAACAAGACCATCTTCTACTACGATTCGCTTGGAAAGCCAAACCACATCGCCCTAGACGCACTGAAGAATTGCATTATGCAGACTGTCGTTGTGGGATCTGCGCACGGCGTGAGGATGATGATCATGTCCATTCATGCTGGGCTGGCCCAGGCGCACTGCATCCGCATACGAGGGCACAATCGTTGAGGGTTGAGCAGCACTATCTACTTGGGATGAGGAGGACTGACCATTTAGCACCCAATCGGTTGAGGAGGCAGTGGTACGTCCAAGGCCACGTTTCATCATCGTCTGACAAAGCAATGTGTGTGCTGCCGAGGCATTGAAAGCGGAAGGGGTGCTGTGCGCTGCGCGGTTGATTGAAAATGGACAGACGCTTGTGGCCCGACGAGAGGATCTGCAAACGGGACCTGGGTCGTGGTTCGTGCTCTGCCATGGACCCGGTTCCCTCGGGTTAGAATTTGAACGGGGAAATGTGCTTTCCCACGGTCGTATTTCGAGTAACGGAATATTAGTTCAAAAGTTATTCAAAATTAAAAAAAATATACCTCATTAAAAAATATTAAAGCTGCAAATCTATCAGTAAAAGTCGGTTTGGTTCACTGTGGAAATAAAAAGTTCAATTCTGTTGTTAAATAGTTTAAATTCTTGATCCATCGCGGTTCGTTGAGAGTATTGTTTTGTTGCTTAAGCAAATGAGTGGTTGGGGCACGAGCGAAGCGAGTAGTGGGATGGAAAACTTTTTTCCATTGAATTATTCGCATAGAAATATCTTTGATTATGTTTATTTCTAATAGCAAATAGTCGGATTTCCAAACGGAAAGCTCATATTCTATCACCTGACAACCCTGTTAAAGCATTCTCTTCTTCTTTGCTGCTGCCACTCTCTTTCAACAGAGCTGAAATCAGGCGCCTCTCTCTTGGTTACAACTTCAAAGCTTTAAACACCTGTGCGAAAGCTTTGTCGGCTCTGATGTAAACAACGCCAAGTGGGAGGCGATAACTAAAAAGGGAAGGGTGGCGAAACACGAAGAAGAGAACGAGTAAATAAACAGATGAACAGAATCCGAACTAAAATAAAAACAGATTAGGGAAACGCGTCAAGAGAGTGTAGAAATCGTATGGCACTCGCAACAACTTAATGCTCTCCCTTCCTCTCACGCTGGCTCTGTGCCTCTCAGCCATCTGGGAGAGCTGCTGCTACTCTTCGTGGGAGAACGAACAGCCGGAAGCCCGATTCTCATTTGGGAGCGGTAGCAAAGCTGAGCTTTGGCATTTTATTTGGATTTTCCTTTTCGGAGGCTTTTCCTTTGCTCTGCTGCCTGCCTCTGGCTTTTGCGATTGCTGTTGCTGCTGCTGACTCTGCCCATGCTTTTTCGCAGTTTCAGTAGCGCGGCGGCCGAGGCAAAGTAAAAACGTGTGAAATTCTACCGTTAACCTTAGCGAGAACAGCGACACAACGTGGACGCAGACGACGACGACGACGATGCTGCCACAGCGGGCAACCTGGCAGTAGCCGTAGCACATACTCTCATCCTCATCCCCTTACTCGGACTCGTGCTCGTAAAAGAAAAATTACTAAACACTCACACAAAAGCAAATATTGCAAATTCTAAAGAAAAGCGCCAGGCGAAATGGGGCACAGTTGAAGGTGTGTTGGTACCTATGCATGTACATATGTCTCCGTGTGTGTTTCGTTGTGTGTGTATGTACGTGTGTGCATATTTATTATTTTAATTAATTGCATTAAATTTTCAACAGATCTGCAAATACATGTACATATGTACATATGTAGAAAATACATGTACACACAAAGTGTTGCATCTTAAATGAGTGTACAAACAATCGGGAAAACTCGTGCAGCAGCATAATGATATTTCCTTCGAGCATAAATATGTATGTATATTACAAATTCAGTGCTGCCCCTTCCCCTCCCCATTCTCAGATTTCGCGATATTATATCACTTTGAGCACACATAACGGTAATGTCCTGGTTTTCTTCTTCTTCGGGCTCCGCTCCCATTATTATTATATATGTACATATGTATACTCGCATCACCTTGAACATAAGTGAAATGAACTGTTGCCGCCGCCATCCTGCTCTGCCTCTTCTTATGGCACGCCTGCAGAGGGTCTAATGATTCTGAGCAGATGTTTGAAAAGTTAGCATCTCCCAACATACATAGTCGTATGAAGTTCAAAGATTATCTTGATTTCTAAAGAGAACAAGGTGTATAAACGAAAACCCATACGATACTCCTAGTTTTTCAATGGTACCAAAATGTTCGCGTTCGTTTCACTTGTTGTTGTTTTTGTTGCCCTGCTCTGAGTGGGATCTTTTGTGGCCCGCTCCAATGCAAATGTTTGCCTGCCCCCGCGCTTGTTAATATTTATTCTCTCCTTCGAGCAAGACCAACCCCGGACTTAGGCCAGTCCGAGACCCTATATGGTTCGCATCCCGCCCCCTTTGAGCTATCCTTTAGCCAGGAAGGCAAACAAAAACACGTTCAAGTTGTTCCTTGGCCTTGGTATTTATGGCCAGTGCGTCAGCCTGTCGCACACTTGACATGAGCTCGGGTCCTGCTGTCGTTAACCGGTGCCCGTCCCCTTTCTAGCCGGGGGCGTAGTGCTCACGACTAGTGGGCCTGCCTCTGGACTCCACCCACATTGGTGGAGTTTGGACCCGCTCGTCGTGGCAGCATCAGCCTCGGATCAGCCCGGCATCATCATCGCACCGCGTTCTCGCTCTCAGCGCTTTCAAATTATTATCACCCTACTAATTATCTATCGATGATGATGATGCCATTTCCAGTCGGCCTCTTATCAGATCAGGGCACAGCGCGCGACTTTTGCGTCGTCTTTGGCTATTTGCATTTTGTCTCTGAATCGAAAATTCTAATAATATTCCAGCAAATAAACATGTGAGTACGGGTGAGCCACCACCCGAAGCACCGCAACCTCTAAAAAGCAGCCGATAACGGCGAGTCGAAAAAAATAAAACCCAAACAAATAGGAAGAAAAAACAAACTTTCCACGAACTTTTTATTTGGCAACCGTCCTTTGGCATTGCCACGCACAAAGGTTGCCCAAAAGATTGAACTTTCAACTTTAATAGAGATGGTAGCGTGAGTACAGATATGGTAGACTATTCCAAGACTATAGATTATCGTGATGGGTGTACTAGCATCTACAAAACTCAAATTCCCATTTTCTACACACGATAGTACTTGGATTAGCATTGAAATGTATTATTTTCATGCAATGGCTTGTATTTATGGATGGGAATAAAACCTCAGAACACTATTTCCATATTCTGTTATATAAAATTACCTCTTGTTGGTGTTGTTTGTTATATGGAACAACACTTAAAATATTTGTAGATTATAAATTCTGCCAATAAAAATAGAAACAATCATTTGCCGAATACCAAGAACATTTCTATTCGCTTATTTGAGTATGTTCAAAAATTATTAATGTCAAAATGTATGGTCTAAAAATATTTCAAGCACATTTTCATATAATTAAAAAAAGCTCAAATGCCTCTTGATTTTTGCCCAATTCCGAAAGAATTCAAAACAAATTCGGCATTTATTAGAAAATATTTCGTAATGTAGTAATTGTTTCGCTTGGTTGGAAATAAAATTTAAAAACACCGCACCTTAAGTTAGGAAATCGTTTTTATTGAAGTAATCACTCTACCTGAAATGTGTTTGTGTCGAAGACATGGCTACCTAAGAACATAAAGCCCTTTACTTTTAAAGCCCTTTTAATATGAGCAGCGGCGAGCAGATTCCAAGATCGCCGTATACGTACTATTGGATTATATAGGACTATACTATAGGGTGTAGGATAGGTTTATAGCCTTTCAAGTCTCGGGGTATTTTGTGTTCATGTTTGAAGACTTTAAAATTGTTCTACTTCGTTTATTCAAACCGTCAGTGAAGTGAATATGCAATAGAATATTTATAAAACAATCAAAACATGTTTCAGTCACGGCTCTCTTTTGCTGCACTTCATACACAATCGTATAGAATATCTACGAATATATGTATCAATTGTTGCCAGTCTCTGGGAAAGGAAAAAACCCTGGTCCTTGGGCCTTGGCTCTGGGTGAAAATCGCTTATCAACGCGAGCACAAAGAGCCACGGGCAGAAGCAGAAGCAGGGCCAGGGCCGTAGCCGTAGCCCCCACAGGTAGTTTCTCGCACAGCCTTGACAATGACAGAGAAATAAGAAAATGGGCGCTAAATGGGCGCGACGGTGCGGGGCGGGAGAAAGAGTGCAAAAATGCCAATTGCTGGGCGGGCGGGGTGTGTGGGGTGGGGCGGAATAGAGAGAAAGCCCAAAAGGGAGAGGGAGAGATGTGAGAGTGTGGCCGTTACAACAAACAAACAAAGGAAACAAACAAACAAACGATAAAGAGGATAGAGGAGAGGAGAAAGCAGATGGTTAGGTGGGTGGAGGGAGAGTGGCGAGAGCATGCCGGGTCGAGTGCTTTGGTTCATGACACACACACACACACACAAACGCGCGTCTGGGTCGTTCTCTCTCCCGCAGTCTCTCTCTGGCTCACTATACGTTATTCTATGTGTGCGTGTAGTAAAACGGGTTTTGAGTTTGCTTTTTCGCTGCCCTGGTCCGGGCCTGGTCGGCAGGGGCATCGTCAACGGCTTTGGCAGTCAGTTGGCCAAGTCAAGTCAGTTGCTCTTTTGGCTTAACAAACTCAGAACGTGCCGCGGCGACAATGGCAGTGACATCCGATTGCAGCGCATAGAATGGAATAGAATAGAAGCACACCAGTACCAGTACCAGTACCAGTACCAGTATCAGTACCAGCAACAGTAAAAACAGAGGCAAGAGGCAGCATAAGGAGAAGAAGCATCAAAGAAGCTCGGCTTAGTCAGCGTCAGCATGGCCAAGTGGCATCCATCGGATGCAAGATAGTGAAAACAAATCCTCCCAGTGGGTGCGCGGGTATTTGATTAATATATTATTAACGAAACATTGCGGAGAGCGGGGAGTGGAGAGTGTAGAATGTTGAATGTTGAGTGGAAGCTCTCCGTTCGCAGGCAGCTTGTTGCTGGCTGTTATGTAAATGTCAAATGTATCTGTATCTCATGGATACCAAGCAGACTTAATGCCAATTTGCCTGAATATCTTTAGTGCCTCAGTTTTCGATTATGTGTGTGTGTGTGTCTGCGTTTCAGTGTCTGTGTTAGCCTTGACTTTAGGCCTCTGCGCTGCGTCATTTTCTGCTCCAATTTTGTTATTTCTCGTTTTTTTCTTGTGCCAGACACTTGAGGTCTTAAGCGGCCTCCGCTTCCAGATGCCATCCAGCCTCCACTCCACTCCACTCCACTCTGTCTCCTCCTCCTCCTCCTCCATACCGCGCTTCCATTGAAATTCAAAACGCACTCCGCTACCAACTGCGAGGCAACTTTTGACTGATACACCTACTTATTTACAAGAAATACCAAAAAAAAAAGAAGAAAGAGATTTATTTGAGTGCCGAAGCTCCAGATACCTCAGTGATACAGTTCTCCGATTATGTTTACAAATTTGAATGAAGATGGATGATGAAAAATCCAATGCCTTGTTTGTTCTATCAGTACTTATAGATGAACTGATATTCCTAGTCTTTTTCCCAGGCATTTTAACAAATATATAATACCCTCTCCGAGGGTATGCCAAGAGACAGTACAAAATCAGAAAAACAGATTTAGAAAGTTGCTTGGCGGCCGCTCTCTGGGAGTCTCTCTTTCTCGGCTTTTGTTTTGTTGTTCTTCCGCTTCTGTTGCCGCCGCCTCCCTTTCGTTTACATCTGACATTCCTTTCATGGCCAGCACATATTTTCCATCGTGATTTATAAATTATTTTTTAATGCCTCACACATACACAAACACACACACACTCCACTGCCCTCTCTGTAAATGGGTCACAGAGGCCACTTGAAAATAATTGGAAAAAACTCAAATCTTCCTGACATTTTCCCAGCCCGATCTCGTATCTGAATAATCTCATACGAGTATCTGTAGCTGAATAGACTTTTCTCATCGCCATTAAAAACCTGTTTTTGTCTGTATATAAATGGGTATAATAATGTCTATTAATATTCCCAATTGAGGTCTACGTAATGGAATCGGCTTGCTGAATCGATTGCCGCATTATTTATCGATCCATTGTTTCAGCGATACACGCTCCACGTACCATGCTCCATGATCCATGCTCCATGACCTAACTTACTAACTCTCCTCAAAAAATCAACAGACAGTCTACTCTGAAAGTATACGAACACACCACTGTGATAAATAACAGTTATTTGAGTTTTTGTTTGCTTAAAGTTCGCTTTAATATCAGATAACGCCATTTCACAGTCTAAGAAAATTTAGAACCTAGAAAATGACTTTCAAAAGGATATTTTATTATTATGTGTGCTCTCGGATCGGTAGTTGGTCTTTGACTCTGATAAGATGTTATATGTTTTGCAGTATACGCACCACAAACATTATTAATATAAATAATAAAAAATAGAAAACTTCAACACGAAAAAGATGGTCGTTTTCCATTTTCGCTTCCACAATGTATTATTTCCCTCTTCCCAATAATATCCTTTTGGGAGTTTAGTTGTCTTTGTTCTTAAAAAGTAAAGGCCAGAAAAAGTTCTTAAGTTCTGAAATATTGTATATTTAATTATCATCCATTTATTCGTTCCGCCCACTGCAGTCTGTCTGAAAAGTTTCGATAAAGTTGCATGCAATTGAAAGTTTCAAATGACTCTTTCAAAGGCAGGAAAATGAGTTTCAGCACGCCCCAAGGCACAGACCAACCCATTGGCTTTCCTTTCGGATACGGTTACCAATTGCATTCCAATTTCAATAATTACGCCCTTACTTGGGGAAAGTGCATTTTTCGTCAAACCTAAAAGCTTATTCAATAATTTCGTTTCAGCTTGCTCTTATGACTGTCGTGGGAATTCTGCCCTATAGCTGGTTCTATACGGAGAACCGAAACCGACTGAAATACCCCTAAAACCGCAGCCCGTCGTATCCGCAATCGCAGAACCAGAGCAGAGCCAACAGAAGACAAACAGAACCAGCCATCGGAATCGTCCAGAAGCCAACCTGAAGAGAGGCAACGCCAGAGGAAGAGTAATCAGGATAGCGGTGGCAACTATTACAAAAGTTATTGCGTCCTTGGCATTTGGAACAACAGGAAGAACCGCAAACAGAGAGAAACACGGAGGTCGCGGAAGGTCGAGGAATCAGTGCAGTCGAAACGGAGAGAAGGAAGGCAGAATCCTTTATTGAGCCACCCATTCCGCAAACACAGCCACCGTGGCCCAACGACACCACAGCACCTCCAACGGCAGCAGCGGCGCCAGCCTTGGCGCTGGCGTTGGTAGCGTCCCCGTCATCATGGAGGGGCCCGAGGTGACATTTCTGTTCCAATTTGGCAGCATTCGCGATGCAGTTAGCGTGCCCGTAACCGCCCTCACGCTCAAATCACTCAAGGATATGGCCTGTGATTTCATCAACACAAAGGTAAGATGGAAATGGAAGTCTGCATGGATGGAAGCAGTCTATGAAGAACTAGGGATCACCTTGGGACCACCATCACCCAAGGGGGTCGGGGTCACCATATGTGAAAGTTCCAGAGCTGGGTAGCGGCTCATGTCAATAAGTAAATATTATTATTTGCCATCTGTGGCGGGGCGGAACGCGGTCAAGTCAACACAAAGTCCAGTCCGGAGCCCGAATCCCTGGCCAGAGCCATGCGGATAGACGAGGGGAAGATTAATAAATGTCTATGTGTGCAGAATAATTGCTTTATTTCATTAAGTCCAAGTTACATAGACATGACTCGCTTACTTTCTCGGTAGTGAGGAAGGGAGGTGGGGCAGTTATCCATTGCCAATTCAATTAACCAAGCCGCAACCGGTGACCCATAACGAGGCACTGGCAGCGACAGCTGCTCCTGGCTGGGAACTTGCTCCACCTCCTCTCCTCCTTCATGTCGGCTCATGACCATGTGGGCGCCACGCATTTTTATCATAGCTGAGGCTCCCTTCCCCCCAAATGGAAAAGCTTGTGCCTATGGATACTCGTATTTCGCGTCAGATAAGGTTTATATACAGTAGAATCTATTAGATCAAAAGACCTACTAATGGAAAATGGAAAATTGACAAGATCTCCGCCATAGTAAAAGCTTCAAGTGAGTTTTCCAAGCGACGTTCCACTGCAGTTAGCTTTCGCATATTTTATTTATCTTTTGTTGTTGGCTATCAATTGAAATCGATATGATATTTTGTGCATATGGCCCGCTGAATCTTATCAGGCAATCAATTAAGATACGAATATGATATGATAATGGGAGGGTTCCCCATATGCAAAAATGAGCGTTAAATGAAGCAAAACCCCGCAAATGGACATGGACATGGCCAGTAAAACTCCAACACTCTTGTGGTACATTTCAGATACCGGATAGTGGACTCACGTATCTGTCGGAGCGGATTCTGCTCTTCGTGCACGACTACAGCACACCCAATGTGCTGCACATTATCAATTCGGCAGCGGAAGTGGTGGACGAGACCCTGGTGGAAATTGTATTGACAGCCAGCCGTAAGCATAAGCTAACCCAACCCCAAACCCAACCCTAACCCCAACCGTAACCGTGCCTCAATCTGGGCCTTCTCTGACTGTCTCCTGTATCTGTTTCTGCTTCTCCATCTCCACAGCCATCCTGTATCCGACGTCCGAGATGCCAACTCTGAAGCCGCACAGCCTCAATGTGCATTCCTACAAGGGGCCGACCTTTTGTGATTTCTGCGGTGAAATGCTGTTCGGCCTGGTGCGTCAGGGACTCAAGTGCGATGGTATGTGGCCCATTTATGACAACTGCTTTACTTTCGCCGGACTAATCCTCCTGTTCAATATCCTCCTTGCTCCCTCCCACAGGCTGCGGTCAGAACTATCACAAACGATGTGTTGTGAAAATACCGAACAATTGTAACCGCTCGAATGACGCCACATCGAGACGCTCCTTCACCCTGCAGACGCCACGCAGCCCGTCCGGCAGTTCACAGCAGTCGCTTCTCTCCTCTGCCGAGGAGTCAACGGGCCGGAATGACTCCAGCAGTTCTCTGGTAAAGCGCATGTCGGACCTTATGAATGACATTATTAAGAATTGACACGTTCGGGGACACACACGTGGGGATGTGGGGCAAGCACGTCAGCTATCCTCGTCCTTCCTTCCAGTGTACATACAGACATACACACTCGGATGTGTGTGTGTGTGTGTGTGTGTGTGCGCGAGTATCTGTGTGAATGCTAGTGAGTGGTGCGAATGAGTAGTGCGTAGTGGTGACGGTTGACAGTTTTGGGCATCCCTACGAGTATTTAAAATTGTACTTACACTTTTATTTTGTATTCCCTTCATTTTTGAATAAACTTTCATTTGGCTCACATTTAATGGTTCATCAACTCTTTTAAATACTCGTAGGCGGCTCTGAAGAAGAGAGTTAAGGGTCCTGGGGAGAGGTCCTCTTTGTGAATTACCCCCTCATTCTCTGCGAAATCTGTGAAAGGATAATTGGAAAGTTTATTTTATAGACTTATAGACTTATGCTATTATTCGTATTGCCAAATGTGGTATTGCCCTTGGGGAGAAATAATATTTCAATTTGCATTATCTTCATCGAAGAGTCCTCGAGGTAATCATTTCCTATTCGTTTGAGCTTTGTCCTTGTTACAGTACAAATGAGTTTAGCACAGCATTACCCAAGGGATAGTTGGCAAACACAACTCTCCCATGACATTTTAGGGGAAGCTTGTCATAATTTATCCGATTAGTTTTGGTCAACTATCCCCATTAGTTAGGGTGTACATTACACGGTCTCACGGGAGACGCCGTATAAAGACGCTTCTCCAGAGGAATCCAATTTGCTAATTAAGACTCTACCCGTCTCTATCCTCCACCCGCAGAACATACCCGGAAGACATCAGCGCACCCACTCGTCGGGCAGCCGGAACGGCCTGACTGTGCTCCGCATCCCGCACACGTTCCAGGTCCACACCTACGGGATCCCGACGGTGTGCCAGCTGTGCAAGAAGCTGCTAAAGGGGCTGTTCAAGCAGGGGCTGCAGTGCCGCGACTGCCAGTACAATACGCACAAGAAGTGCATGGACAAGGTGCCGCTGGACTGCACGGGAGAGGCGCAGCTCACTCAGCTGCAGATGCAGGCGGAGATTGGCGACGGGACGCCGCGCAAGGAGCGGGACAACTTCTTCCGCGAGGAGTTCGACGATAGCGATTTCGAAGACGCTCCCAGTCCGCAGCCAGACTACGGAAAGTACGGCAAGGGGGCAATGGGAGGCGGCGTCAATCTGGTTGCTGGGAGACCCAGGGAGCCGCCCAAGGCTCTTACCAACGCCCACAACTCTCCCCCGGAGCTGGTCAACGGAGGGATGGGCGACGATGGCAGTGGCAGCGTGGGCGGCGAGACAAAGTCCAGCGATGGCCAGTCGGAGCAGTCTCAGTCCTCGTCCTCCTCCTCGCCCAGCGCCAACATCCCGCTAATGCGCATCGTCCAGTCCGTGAAGCACACGAAGAAGCGCGGCGGCCAGGCCCTGAAGGAGGGGTGGCTGGTCCACTTCACCTCCCTGGACAAGGCCGTCAAGCGCTACTACTGGCGGCTCGACTCCAAGACCGTCACGCTGTTCGTCTCGGAGCAGGGCAGCAAGTACCACAAGGAGCTGCCGCTGGCGGAGCTCCTCTCGATCGAGGCACACCGCGATCCGCGTCCCGACTCCAACTACTGCTTCGAGCTGTGCATGCCCAGTCTCAGCTACTACGTCGGCCAGGATCCCCTCGTGGGCGCCAAGGAGGAGCAGGCCGTGCGCCTGCCACCCCCGGACAGCGGCATCGGCAGCGATATCGCCAAGAGCTGGGAGACCAGCATCCGGCAGGCCTTCATGCATGTGAACAACACACGTGAGCGGCATACCCATACCATATTCTGAGTGCTCTTCTAACTTCTTCAATCTTCCACAGAATGCTGTGAATCGGAGGAGCAGGTGCAGGATATGGGCCAGCTCTATCAGATATTTCCCGACGAGGTGCTCGGCTCCGGACAGTTTGGCGTCGTCTACGGCGGCGTGCACAAGAAGACGAAGCGCGAGGTGGCCATCAAGGTGATCGACAAGCTGCGCTTCCCCACCAAGCAGGAGGCCCAGCTGAAGAACGAGGTGGCCATCCTGCAGAACATCTGCCACTGCGGCGTCGTCAACCTGGAGCGAATGTTCGAGACCCCCGAGCGCATCTTCGTCGTGATGGAAAAGCTGAAGGGCGACATGCTCGAGATGATTCTGTCGCACACGCGCGGCCGCCTCAGCGAGCGGGTCACCAAGTTTCTGATCACCCAGATCCTGATTGCCCTCAAGTACCTGCACTCGCAGAACATCGTCCACTGCGACCTCAAGCCGGAGAACGTGCTGCTCTCCTCGGACGCAGAGTTTCCCCAGGTGAAGCTATGCGACTTTGGCTATGCCCGCATCATTGGCGAGAAGTCGTTCCGCCGCTCGGTGGTGGGCACGCCCGCCTATCTCGCACCCGAAGTGCTCCGGAACAAGGGCTACAATCGGTCGCTGGACATGTGGAGCGTGGGCGTGATCATCTATGTGAGCCTGAGCGGGACATTTCCCTTCAACGAGGAGGAGGACATCAACGATCAGATACAGAATGCCGCCTTCATGTATCCCCCCAACCCATGGAAAGAGATCTCCTCCAATGGTGAGCAGTTGCTTTCTTGGGTGTTTTCCCTCTGACCTAACCTTTTCGTCTCTCTCTGCTCTGTCTTAGCCATTGATCTTATCAACAACCTGCTGCAGGTGAAGCAGCGAAAGCGCTACACAGTGGACAAGAGCCTGTTGCACTATTGGCTGCAGGACAAGCAAACCTACCGAGACCTGCGCACCCTGGAGACCCAGGTGGGCGGCGGACGCTATCTCACCCACGAGGCGGACGACATACGCTGGGGTGACATGTGACCTGTGACCACCGACAGTGACCTACTGAGTGGATCAGTGGACACCACCCCCACCCCCACACCTTCACCCATCTTGACCAACAGCACCACCGAGAGTTATCCATCCGCCAGCAACTGCGCTGACTGCCACCGTCTGTCCGAGAATTCCCCCAAGGTGGAGGCCATCAGCGGCAAGGCGCTTAAGTGGGTTCGCTTCCATCTCTGTCGCCACATCAAATAGTCCCACAGCTGCTTCCAGTCAGCTGTTTGTCCAAAATATTTCAACGTGCACTCACAGAAAATTATACCCCAATAACCGTCGATTTTCAAGGGCTTACGAATGTGAAATGACAAAAGTAATTTCGAGAAATTTGAATTATTTTTCCGATTCCAATTTCTAATTAAATACAGGATTTGAATACAGGTTTCTTTTGGGTATAGTTTCTTTCAGTGTACATTTATTCGTCCCGCACTCTCGATGTTTCTCCTAGACTTGTAAGTTTTCCCTCTTCTCTCGCTGCTGCTTCTATCCGTAACGATAACTTTGATAAAAGAAAACTCTGTGTGCTAAATTTTTCTCTAGAATCAAAATTAGTCGATAGCTTTAATTTGTTAACCACCTAATGGCAACTCTTATGAATAACACTTACGTACATCAAATATACATCCGAAATACATACTATACATATAAGTGTGTTCGTCAATAAAATAAAAACCACAGGCTCAGATCTTATGCACAAGACATTCGTGTGTTGTGAATGTCTCGCATCTTATCTGTGCGTTGTCATCATGGCTATGATTCCCAGTAGTGGCAGGGTACTACGCGAAGGTATATCAGTTGTCTAGCGATGCATGTAACAGGCTTAAGAATCAATCTAGAGGATCGTGATATGGGCTCGAAGGACTTGCAACATTTGTCAGAGTTCCACTGGTTCCACAAATCTACACAGAGGGTATCCAGTAGTTCATCTTCATCTGCAACACCCATCTCTAAATCGCTGGCTTGCAACGGCTGACACCCTTTTCGGAGCACAGCACACTCGTGCCACACTTTCCAGCAGTAGTTCCCCAACGTTCGATTCAAGAAGATGCAGCTATTTGCAGTCAATTTCTTCCTTTTATTTGCTCTCAGCATAAGAGAGAGTGTGGAGACAGCCCAGAAGATTGGCTCGCAATCAGCCGCAGGCAAGGAATCATCGGATGGCTTCACCACGCCCAGTCCCGCCTGGATTGAGTACCAGCGCATCCGCTTCAGTCAAGGTCCGGGAAACCCGAACATTTTGACCAGCGACCAGATTTTAGGCAGCTTCCCCCAGGCGGCACCCGTTCTCAATGTGGTCGAGGACACTCCCAACGTGGAGACAACATCGCGGAGACACTCGTCGCATTCGGCAGAGAACCACCAGGAGGAGGAGACCACAGAGCCACCGGCAGACAACGGGGAAGGAGAAGGCGGTAGCGGCATCGAGATGCCCAGCATGCAAGGCTTCCTCAAGTTCCTCAAATCCATGCAGAACAGCTGGATCAAGAAGTCAGCCCTCAGCATTGAGAAGAAAATCAAACTCTTGCAGGATCTGCGTGACAATCTCATGCGGATGATTGGTGAGTACATATGTATATCCATTTTATGTTCTGTTCCTATGGCTTTCTCCAACTCTGCGACAGAGCAACAGTTCGCGGTTCTGTGGCAGCCAACGGAGCGGAAGAGACGCAGGCGTCGCGGCCTGATGGACGAGGCCGCAATAGATTTCCCACCCGAAGCAGCCATCATGAGCATTAATTTCCTCACATTCGCTGTTTTTCTCATCAAGCTGGTGATGGTAGGTCGCTTTCTAAAGTATTGCCAAGTCAGAACACTGATATCCCTCGAATCTTTCAGCAAGTGGTAAAGATTGTTAAGAGCAAGCATTATACCTTGTCCGGCTTCAGCTTTAATCGTCAAGGGATCAGAAATCCCTAGAACCATACACATGGTTTAATGAGAAGATGTTGTATTTAAACTGATTAGTCTCACATAGTTAATTTATACATTGATCAATCTACATAAAATAAAAGCAATCCAACGAATGAGAATATTTCAACTTTTCACCAAGTTTCTTGTTTTCGTATTTTGAAATAAACCGCCTATGTTAACAGTCTGGCAGCACTCTGCTCCATTATGCATTTCATAGCAGCCAGCTTTGTTACACGCTGTGCGATGCATTTTTCAGGGCTGCCATACCAGTCAAAAAATTAATATAATGCTGCCGGACTGATATATTTAGATAAGTAAAGCTTTCGTTAAAGCTTTTCGCTGCAATGCACTGACAAAGGCTGACTGATGTAGCCCTACCAGTTGACCGTTGACACAGACCACCACCACACCCACGGCTTTTGCCACGCCCACAACCACTGAACGGAACGCGTGACCGCCGTTGAGCTAATAGAGAGAGAGTCGGGTTAGGTTATTCCGCGGCTTTTGTGTGACACGACAAAGGCACGCAGGGCCAAGGATGAGAATCTGCTCCTGGGACTGGGAATGGATCCCCGATGCGAGCTGGAACTCTGACTCGTGCAAATGCATTTGCCCATTGGCCGGTGCCGCCTTTGATTTGATTAATTGATGCATTAAGCTCATTTACGCATAATTAATGCCCCTTTACGTTTTTTGTTGTTGTTTTTTTCCTTATTTTTTTTTCTATTTTGAAAATCAGTTTTTTTAATGCACATGCAGAGAAAATTCATGCCCAGCTGGAGCCGGCGGCATAATCAGGAATTCAAGTCGTGCGACAAATCAGTAGAGAGACAAGAACAAAAACAAAACAAGAAAGGACGAAAGGCAGAAACCCAGAAGATCGGAATACTCTGCCAGAGAAATTGTTTAGAGGAATGTCGAATATATGTAATAGCCGTTATATCTCTAAGGACATCTCTAACTTGTGATAGATCAGATCCTAGACGTTGTTTAAGTATAGAAGACGATTTCTTGTGATTCCCCCGGTACGGAAATGATTCCTTCTGTCACAACAGGAATGTCCTCCGAGAAGAGTATGAAAACTGATTTTTCAGCCTGAGGCCAAAACGAGTAGAAGTAGAAAAAGGAACAGAAAGGGAAGTGGATAAGAAGAAGAAGAAGAAGCGGAAGTACAAATTCAACTTCATCTCATGTTTGTGTTGACTGAGGAATGACGTTCGTGCGTGTCTGTGTGTCTGTGTGTGTGTGTGTGTGTGTGTGTATGAGAAGGAGAAGGATATGGGGACATGGAGAGTGAGATGTCCTCGTCTGTTTGCAGATACAGATAAGATGGGAGAATCTGTCTCTTCCTCTCTTCGTGTGCATGTGTGTGTGTGTGTGTGTGTGTCGCAGCATGCTACCGAGATATGCACTCGTACCTGAAAGCGTGGCAGCTGCAACTACGTGACTCCCAGCACAAAACGCTCAAGCAAATGTCGATTTCTTGAAGTTTACCCTCTGCCCACACCCCATCCCAGAGCCAGAGCCAGAGGAAAAATCTAAAAACTAAAGACAAAGTGGAAAGCCGCATGCTAATGCAAAAACTTTTCCATTTCTATGCCTAATTTGGGTCACTTCCTTAAAGTGTCCAAGAAGGCTTCTCTTCTTGCAGCCAGCATAGCATCTTGCCGAGCGAAAGCAATTACAGATAAGATCGACTCATTTGAGAGGCTCTCTCTTCAGTCTTCAGTCCCCAGTCCACTGTTTGCACAAGTGTTGAGAATTTCGCTTTTCACACCGCATCCGAGAGATACGGATCGCTCTGGGGCCGGCCCTCGCCTCCTGCATGGTGATGGCATTTCGCTTTCCTTTTGCCCAGTGACACAGATTGATGGCAGGCCTCTGATTAGTGGCATTTAAGTCATAATTCTGGCCACTCCTTCAGAGCTCCTTCCTTATAGCAGAGCTATCCCAAAGGTTGGCTGCTGCAAACAGGAAGTGCACCATCCCTCCCCGTCCAAGGTGCCGGCAGTCATTGAAATCCCCCACTCTCTTAGGCAAATTAGTGTCATTAATATTAATTAGTTGCACTTTGTGGCCTGCGTATCGTACGAGTATTCATATGTGACTGAAATGTATATTATTCAAATGTAATTATCATAAAACAAGCAAAGTTCATATATAGATTCTAGAGGAGTTTGAGTCTCATTCTCAGGAGCACACCCCATGCCCCCCGCCCAATGAAACTTTTTGTGCACAAAATTGTCTCAAAGCAAACTCTCATCCTCCCCCTATATCTATCTGGTTTGAGTGGAGCCTTGCATTTCGCTGATGAGGGTAATTAAAAAGTTTTCACACCCCTCTTCCCCCGCTTTGAGGAGGCAACCGCAGCGTGCAACCAAATTGGTTCTGATACAGGAATTGTAATCGCTTTAAAGGCAAAAGGTCTTGGGGAATTCGGTTTGGGCTTCGTAAATATAGCACATTGGCATTCTGCTGCTGATTCATGACTAATTCTGGAGGTCCCTTCCCATGGGATAGTAGTCCATTCAGCACCCCTATATTTTCCTCTCTATAGCATTGAAATTTGATGTCGACGTCAACGACTTTGACTTTGTGCAGCACAAAACTTTTGCGTCTGCCAAAGTTTTATGACAAATTTTTGTGATTATGCAGCTCCTGGCCTCGCCCACCCATCCTCAGAGGCTTAGGATAAGAAAATTCTATGCATTTGTTTGTTGCCCGACCCCGACCCCAACCCCAACCCCGGCCCCAGTCCCTAGTCGAAATGCAAATTAGATTTTAAATAGTTTTCGGTTTGATTGCTGGGGAGGGAGGGCGGCTGGACATCTGCCCAGATCAAAAGCCTAATGCTATTTCAATTTGACTAATTTGAAAAGCTGTTCGGACTTAAAGCCCGTAGAGCGCAACGCAACCCCCGGAGAGACCCTTGCAACCCCTAAATGCAGGCGGCTTGACTTTTGCTTTCAAGCTCCGCTCTCGTTCCAGCTCCCGTTCCAGCTCTCGTTCCAGCGCCCAGCTCCCAGCCTCCTTCTCATGCCCCCTTTTTTCTGGTCTGGCCACAAAAGCAACTAATTAAGAAATTAAAATAAAAAAAATGGCCAAAAAAGGCAAAAACAAAAAACGGGGAATGCACTTTGCATGCAAATTTTATAAAAAATTTAACACAACAGCCAGCGTGGACGGGGCCGAGTGCAGCGACGAGTGGCAGCTGCCGCAAAAAGTGCAACTCTTGCAACCAGCGCCTAAAAGCAGGCAGCGAAAGGGACGACTGACCTCTCCTCCGTGCCACACTTCCCCATCCCATTCCATTCCATACCCTGAGTTGCATGCAACAACAAAACGATGACAATGACAAAAAATTGCATAGCCAGAGCAATACCTTAAAGGTCTTCAAAAAAAAAAAAAAGTGGCAGAGACAGAGGCAGAGGCAGGGCTCGAGGGTTGGCGGCTTTGGTATTGGGGTTCTTCAACAAAGGGATACGATACGGATACCTGCTCGGTCCTGAAGCTGTCTCTGCCCCATCTCCCACTCCCCATACGACAAATTGTAAAAATCCGCAGCAGCTCCGTTTTCGGTTTTTGATGCCCTCAAACTGTGTTCTTTTTTTTTGTTTGGTTTTTTTATTTTTTCCGCACTGTTGTTTTACTCTGTTCTGTATGCAATGCAACGGAAATGTGAATGCACCGTAAAGTGAAGTGAAAAATTCACTTGAATTTTCCTATTTTTCTCTAACTGTTTAATCTGCTCCTCCCATTCTCAGGCCCTGCCTTTGGTTTTTGTTTTATTTTTTTTTTGTAATTTTCGAAGGCCAAAAAAAGGAGCGCAAAAAACGAGTGGAAATTAAAATGAGCGGAGCACTGCAAACGAGAAACAAACGCAGGCATCATAATTTTCCAGCCATCTCTAAGCGGTTGCTGGAGTTGGTGGGATGCTGGAAGGAGGGCCGGCGTCCCTGTGGCAGGGGCAGGAGCAGGGGCATGTGGCATGTACAACAATGTAAGCGCCCACGTACCAACGCCAGCGCTGAAAGGTGCACTCTGCTTCTTTTTTTTTTTTTTGGTGCATGAGGCAGGGCCGCAGATGGCGCATACAACTTGTTAGCGTGCTGCTTGTTCATCAACAATGCAGCGGCTCCCTCAGCAGTCGCTGTCGCCGGTCTCTTCTTCTGCTTCTTCTGCGTCTTGCAGGAAAATTTCATTTTCCGTGAGGGTTGCACAAACATACGAAAAACAGCCAGAGAGAACACCCCGACCAGGTGCCCGAATCCAACCAGAATCGGAGCAGAACCAACTCTGCCGCTCCGAAGCTCTGCAGTGAAGCTCGGAGATTTTTCTTAATTATACCCTTGACGAGGGTATCGTAAGATGTATTTTTTTCTTACCGCCTAGAAGGGACGAATGCCTGCTTAATTTTGAGAATATATACGACAATGGGATGTCGCCATTTCCCCTGATCCGTTGAGCCAATAAATATTCGAATATTTACCATTACCGGATTCTTTCTCGCATTTGAAAAGCTATCTTCATCCTGCCTGACACGTCCCCTAGAAATAGTTAGCCCTACGAGGGTATTCTCAGCTTCGACCCTCAGAGCCTCACCTTCTTTCGTATTCCCTCACTCTCTTTCTTGCACACCCCTCATCCGCACTTCCTCATCATCCTGCCTGGTGTTGCCAAAAAAAAGAAGAGTGAAAAATTAAAAGAATTTTTGTTAAAAGCGCTTCAAGTGGGTACTATGATGTCGTTGTCGTTGTCGCTGTCGTCTCCTGGCTGCTGACTGCTGGCTGCTAGCTCCGGGCTCCTGCCTCCTCCATCTGTGTGTCTCTAGTGGGAGTATGTGTATCTGCATGTGTGTGTGTGTGTGTTTGTGTGTCGCACCTCATGTTCATATGTGTGTGAGTCCGCAGCACTTCTGTCCCGTGTCCCCACCCCCGTCCCCCTGTGACAGCCCTCACCTGGGCGCGGGTGCAGTGACACGACGACAGCTCCGACAGCTCGACGCTTTTGGCTTTGACGTTTGCTGCTTGATTTTTAGCTGTAGCTTTTAATTTTTATTTTAATCTTAATTTTTTTTCCACCGTTTTTTATTTATGTGAATAATTTGGTGGCAAGTGGGCAGCTGTATGTGTGTGTGTGTGTGTGTGGGAGCGAGTGCTATGTGTGAAGAGGCATGATGATTTGTAGGTTCTGTCTGTGACAGGCATTTGATTTGAGGCAAACCAGCGAAACCCAAAAATGTTTGCATTTATTTTAAAAATTATAGCAATCTGGTTGCGGAGGTGTGACCTTTGATAAGCCGATGGTTAGCTAATGGATGGTGGAATCCGATTTGATCCGATAAATAATTATCGTTTCATATCAATGAGTTTTATTTCGAGTATTTTTCTGACTCTTTGAATAGTATATAATGATCCAAATCACGGTTTAAGATAGCATAAATAGTAACCAAATCGAAAACCGATGAAATCCTTTATTATATTTAAAGATATTGTAAAACTGTCCCCACAATATCCAATTCCACATGTAATCGATCATCCACCCTTTTCTCAATCCATTCTAGATAGTTTTCAGTTTTATAGTTTCGTTGGTTCTCGTTTGATGGATACACCCAAAACACTTATAGTGTGCAGACCCTATATGGTTAGGTTATCTGAAAGTCCTTCCATTTTATCTGCATATTTGCCAAAAACATTTTTTTGCTTTTTGTTGTGATTTTATTTTGATTTTAATTTTGTTGCGGCTTGTACTTGGCTTTTACATACTCCCCTCGGGCTGGCTCTGGTACCCTCCCTGTACACCCTATCCCTCACCCCACCCCTCCGCTCTTTCATCATTCCCATTTGCCACTTGCCTTTGGGGCACTGTTGCGATACCGTGGTGCTGTGTGGTGTGTGCTGCTACCTGGCTTAGCATTTTAGCGATGCATAATTAATCTGCCAGGGTCCGGGAATGGGTTGGGGATGGGGTTGGGGGTGGGGTTGGGGTTGGGGTTGGAGTCCCTCTTTCACTTCATCATTCCCCGGCACCACTTCAATAAAATATCTTTTATTTTATTTTTAGTGCAGCTTTTCACTGCTGTAAAAAAAATTGTTTTCATGTATCTGTTGATGCCACGTTTTGGGGTTCTTCTGTCAGTATGGGTGTAGGGGGACGGTAGGGGGGCCATGTAAAAGCGCAAAAATGTGACGGGTACGCTTGAGTGCGGCTCTCGTGCCCAGATCTCCCAGTAGCGTCTCCCCCCTCCTGCTAACCCATCTTCACCTCCCACCTCAGCTGCTGCTGCTGGTGCTTCTGCTGCTTCTGCTCTTGTTCCCTTTAGGTGTCCCCTCTCTAGGCCAGGGGTTGTGTATTGTTTGTCAAACAACTTGAGAGGGCCAAAAGCAACAGCAGCAGCTTCTGTCCTACACTCCGCTGTATTCTCCACCGTTTACCTACCCTACCTGTGGGCGCTTTCCAGATGGGGGTAATGACTTATGGACTACCCCCAAAGTGCCCAGACCAAGTCGAAGTTTATCGCCTCGAATTCCAGCAGCGTCTTAGACCTCTTCCTCGATGAAGGGTTAGGGCTCCAGCGCCGAGGATAAGCCATGCATGAGCGCCTTGGCCATTGTTGCGTAGCCTTTTTAATTGGCCAGCTTCTTTTACAACCAACCAAACACACACAAAAAAAGAAGAAAAACAACGAAAAATATCCACATTTAATTATTTGCAGCAACAAAACAAAAGCGAACGCATTACATTTTTAATTCAAGAGCGGAAGCCAAAAAAAACCCCAAAAAAAAAAACACTGCTTAATTTTCAAGAGTGTTTGCTTAGATTATTTCATTAAATTGACCGGAGCGGGACAAAAGGCGACAAAAGGCGGCGATGGTGTCCTGGTCCTGTCCGGCGAGTGGCCTTTGTCCCGGACAATGCCGAAAACACAAAGTGAGGAAGGGCAAACAAAAGTGTTGAGCAAAAAGCTGGACAGACTGTCTCCTAGAGCTCCCCCTGTGTCTGCCATCTGCCATAAACGCCGAAGAAGCTGAAGCCGAAGCCAAAGTCCTGGGCTCCTTTGGCTGCTTTGTTGCTCCTTGGAACCTCTCTTGGTTCGGTTCAGTTCGGTTCGGTCGGGGGTGAAACGTGCACTTAATTAAAGATAAGAATTAACTGCTGATTAGTAGTTCTTCTTTACACTTGACACTGCACAGTCCAGCGCTATCCAAGTCCTAGTCCAAGTCCACGTCCAAGTCCTGGACACGTACTCTTCGTCTTGGCTCTGGCCTAACGAGTTTTTATTTTTGTTTCATTCGCCAGCGCCCGAAAAGTTTGTTCAGTGTGGCCTTTCACGGCGCCCTGCCTGGCCCTGTTTTGGGTTCCTCAAAAGACTTAATGTACCCAAATGATTTATGCACTCACACAGATACTCGTACACACACACACAAACACAAGTGGAATGCACACAGACACACAGAGGGAGAGAGAGAGAGGCATGCATTGGCCGCTTCATATGCGATAATTGATGTGGCATGGCCGGGTCTAGGCCTGTTTTTGGTACCCTTTCTGAGGGGACGCACATTTTTGGCACATAATTACAGTCCGCTGAAAAGGACCTTATTCATTCCCACTTTAACTCTATTATTCTGTCTTTACATTTACCCATCATTCTCTGTATTTGTTGATATTTTCTCCCATCTTTCTTTAAAACTTTCTTCAGTATCGATAAAATTTGCTAATATTTTGGAATATTATTGCCAATAAAATCATCAGGGTATTTACTGCTTCGACTGTGCTTGATCTACGGTGTTTTTGTATAATTTAATGCGCCTACGTGTTAATCACGGCAATTAATGTATGCCCTCACACCCACCTCCACCTCCACCACCAGCTCCACCTCCACCCCTGCCTATACCCCACGGGGCCCGCAGTCCATAGACTTGCCTCTCCTGAGGGAGAGAAGCGGAGGGAACGAAGACAGACACAGACACAGATACAGATACAGAGGGAGTCAGAGACCGAGTTGGAGATACAGATGCAGACCCATAAATATCAGCGGCTGACCGGGCACGTTCGCAGAAGGAACTTTCGTTTGGCACTTGGCTTAAATGCCTCATTTTCCAGTCATTAAATTCTGGGCTGGTCTGGTCTGGACTGGGCACGGGACTGACCAATTTTGCTGGCCATAAAAATCTTATAAAAATCTTGTAGGAATATTCCATTCCTCCCGCCCCGCCGCGAGAGGGAACTATGTACAATATGGGGGAAGTCGAGTTATTATTGACTCTCTGTCTGAGGCTCAGGCCGAGGCCCGCTTGAAATATGTTGACAATGGCGCCAGGCAACAAAAGCTAAATACAAATACTCCACCCCTTACAAGTCTCACCACCACCACCACCACCCCCCACCCCATACCTTACTCACTAAAACATGGGGGGTAAGTCAGTCCCCTTCCCACACTACTCGTTTTATACACATTCCAGCCACTCTCAAATTTTTGCAACCCCTCAAGGCATTTGACTTTTTGATTTGCTCTCCTTTTTTTTTTGTTTTGCTATTTTCTTTTTGGGAGCATCAGCAAAAGTTGTATAGTTTTTGTATTTTTCCATTTTTCCCCGACATTTCCTGAGGGTTGGGGTGTGGTTGGGCGACAAATCAAAGCTGAAAATGTGTGGAAAAGTTGCAGTGCAGCAGCATTTGACAATTTATTATATGCTTTTGATTCAGCAAATGTTGTTTTTTTGTTGCCCTTCTTTGCGACTGCTACTGCCACTGCGGAAATGTTAAATATTTGCCATTGCAGTGTAATGTTTCCTGTTTAGGGAAGACAACAGCCCCGGACTTGTTAGATGTTCTGGGTAATTGATCGAATGTGTAATACCATTTTGGCTAGATTTTCAAGCTATAAAGTGAATGAAGAACCAAGATATTTTCTTAAAGATATGCCATCTATTTGATGAACATTTTCACAAGAATTTAATGGAGTAAGAGAGCGTGGAAACTGATTAAATAGATACATTTTACTTTTTTGTCTGCTGAAGATAACACAAATTCTTCCATTCTTTCAAGCAGAAATCTCTTTAAAAACGAATATGCCCAGACAATACATACCATAAATATCTGCTGGCAATGAAAACTATTAGCCCAAGTCGTAAATCTTCAACGGAAGAGAGATGAAATCTCTCTCTCTAAACCACCCAGAGAACGTTCCGACTAACCACACAAAAGACCACAAGAACTGGGCTCCATTTGGCAGCCAAAAGAGAGGATGAGGCTGTGGCTGTGGCAGAGACAGAGGCGCAGGCAGAGGCAGACTCAGTGCCAGACATGGCACAATTATGACAATTTCTGATGCATAACGCTGCATCCCATCCATAGAGCTTTAATGCAATAAACAAGCGACTGCAGCAGCGTCATTAACACTGACAGGAGAGGGAAGAGAACTCGAAGAGAGAGAGAGAGATAGGGAGAGAGAGAGAGGATAGGGGTAGAAGCATTACTGGGCCGCCTTTTGTCGTGCACTAATTGTCTGTTGGCCAAAATGTGCAGCGCATCAGAGCCAGGCCGGGAAGGGGGCGGGGGCGAGGTAAAACGCTCCAGTGCAGGTGTGTGTCAGTTGGTCGATGTCACCGCAAAACACTTTACAGGCAATTGTCAGAGGCGGCAGTTTGCAGTAGCTGCAGTTTGCAGTTTGCCGCTTCCCACTTGCCACTTGCCGCTTGCCACTTGCTGCTGCCTCGTTCAGGTGCTAAGATCGTTGTTGTTGCAGTTGCAGCTCAAACTCACTTAACAGCTGACAATGACAGGCCCGGACCGTTGCCAGTGCCAGTGCCGGTGCTGGTGACGGTGCTGATGCCGGTGCTGTTGCCCCTGTTAATAGCTGCCTGCCAAGTGTCTGGCAAAGGCTTTCTGGCCGCCCAGTCGCCTAAGCGACATTGTCACTTGCGGTTGGGGCCCCTGCTGCCATCAGCTCCTCCTCCGGCACGGCTCCCTTTTGTGGCTACTGCCTCTGGCAGTTGAGTGTATCCTCCGCTTTATGCCACCCAAAAGTGAAGTGAAGTGATAAGTACACGCGAGAGAGAGAGAGCGAGTCTGGTCCGGTTCGCGCCACACAAATCAATTAGCAATTAAATTTGCTGAAATTTCAAAATCAACGGAATGTCTCTGACAAATCAACATCAAAATATGCAGCATCAGCTGGAGCAGTTGCGAGAGTTGCAACACCAACAGCAACAGCTCCAGCTGCAGGAGCAGCAACAGCTACAGGAACAACATCCGCTGCTGTCAGCCATTACGGAGAATAATTATGAGTAAGCCAAAATGACAGAAAGTGACACTCGCCCTGACCCCGCGATGATGATTGGATACACCTCCCGCCCCCCACCCCCCCACACCAGGAGACCAGACCCAAAAGGCACACCAAAGGCAGCCACAGAGCACTTAACGAGGACATGAACAGATAAAGGGTGTCCTGAAACATGGAGAACACATTTGAATCGAGAGAAAGTGATATTTTGAAAGGCATACGAGGAAGTACGGTGTAGAAATTGTGAATGGAAAATTTCTTCTCATTCTAAAGAGGGTACTCTTATTATAGGGAAAGTATAGAATTTTCGGGACACCCTCTAGTCAGAGTCAGAGTCAAATAGTCTCATTTGCATCCAGTAGGGGTTTATTTTCTAACTCCCCTTCTCGCTCTCCATATTTTCCAGTCAAACGCAACGCGTGCATTATCCCAACCATTACTATCCGAGCAACCATTACCATTACCAGCAACAGGGACGACCGGCGCTGGCCGCCGCCGCCAGCAGCCACAACGGTGCTTATGCAGGCAGTGCCCCGTACAGCGGACATTCCGGCTATGGGTAAGAGTGGCGCCCAACTACGGGTCGAAAATCCCAAGCCCCAAACCCCAAACCTCCGACACACAGAGAGACCGAGGCTAATGCAAGTTTGAAATTAGCAGCGGCATCGAGCCATCGGTGGAGTACGAATTGCAGCAGACGCCACCCTCGGGTGGCTTCTCCTCGTACCATGCCAGTGCTGGGAGTGCGCCCGCACTGTCCATGGGCATGCAACATCCGCCCCATCCGCCGCCCCATCCGCCAGCAATGCGTCCTTATTCGTATCCAAAGCCACCGCCACCCACCAGGGGCTCCACCGCCAAGAAATCGAAGAAGAGCTCCGGCGGGGTGATGTCTGCGCTGACGCTTCTCTCGTTCTTTTTCTTTCTGAACCTGCTGCAGAACTGTATCAAGGATCACATGTCCGATATGAATCCCACCGTGATGGTGCTCACGGACACCGGCAGTCGGAATCGTTTCAATAAATTAGCCGAGATGAACTCACGCGAACAAACCTCATCGCCGACCCCATCTTGGCAGCAGGCTGCCTTGGTCCCAGTGCCGGATTCTGGACCCGGACCCGTCTCGAGTCCTTCCCCCGTTATTGTTACCCCCACGGTGGTGCTGCAGTCGCCATATAGCGGAGCTGCTGCTGCTTCTGCTGCCGTGGTGACTAATAAGCCCCAGTATCACCAGAACCAGAACCAGCACTCGCACAATCCGCACCACCCGCACCATAGTCACAACCCAGCCACGGACTCACATCATTATTCACCACCCCCCAGCAATGATGATGATGATGATGATGTTGATTATAATTACGGACATCGCAGACCACCACCAGCTCGACCCCACCAAAGCCCCGCCGCGGACTTCTATCCTAATCGCACAACACACATTGACCACTCGTCCCGTCCCGACTTTGACTTCGATTCAGATTCCGATTACTATCAGCATCACTACTACCCCGAACGGCACCGCTACTCGGACTCCCGCTACAGCAATCCACGACGTCCTTGGTCTTACGGTGGCGCCGCCGCCTCGCATGCTGGCGGCAGCAGCAGCAGCAGCAGCATCAGGCAGCGCTACTCATCCGCACCGTGGTCTTCAGCTTCGTTGGGCGCTCAGTCGGGCGTGAGCTCTTACTTGGATAATGCCCAGCGCCGCCGCCAAGGTGATGATGATGATGCTGCTGCTGACCATGGCTATGACGATGACGATGACGATGGTCGGCATCGGCGACGCGGTGATGCTTTCTATACACGCATTAATTGAATGCAAGAAGACCCTGCCACGCGCCCACAATTGTGGGCTATGCTATGGATAAATGTGCACACACCAGCACAGCACATAAGAATTAACCCACTGTCGGGCATTGGGGGTGGAAAACCATTGGCAAATTATTTAGAAGGAAAAAACGTCTGCCTTTAATATTACTACCTTGTACATATTTATTAAAATTTTATTTTATTTAATTTTTAGTTTAGTTTTAGAAAACTAAATACTAAAATTTCCAAATTTGCAAAAGATTAAGAATAAGAAATATGTGGAAATCCAAATAAGTTTTAGAAATGATTGCTCTTTTTTAAATATAAAATCATCTATATTGTTTTATTTTCTTGGGACAGATGACTGTGTATTTGTTGTTGGAATTTTCTGCTGCCCGCTATTGACTGTGTATGATGTGGTCTTTACTTGTTACTTGCACTTATAATATGAGGATATTCCTAAGAGATTTTTGTAAGGCCATGGGTTAATATTGCTTGTAGCACATGTATTTATAATTAAAAGCAAACAAAGAGCAGACGAAAAAATGAATGGGTTGAAAAGGAGGAGCAGTGAGCAGAAGTTGAAATCCTAATGAAAATAAATGCTAATTTGTTGCACAACAAATTAAATGTGCCCCCAGTTTCTGGCGCTGCTACTGCTGCTGTTGCTGCTGTTCCTGTTGTTGCATGGGAACTTGGCTAAGACTTTATTTTATTGCCTGCCACAGCAACTAAGTTGCAATTTCCCAGGATCTCTCTCTGGCTTCTCTCTCTGGTGCTTCTCCTTCTCCTTCTGTGCGCTGCCATTTTTCTAATTCAAATCTGTTGCACTTTTACCTGTGCTGCTTTGCTTATTTATTTATGGGATTTTTTCTGGGCAAGGGGCGGGACACACAGCAATAATCACGGCCAATGAGACGCGAAAGCAAAGTCATGTATGGGGTAGGGGTAGGGCAGCTTTAATTAACACATTTAGCGCACTTTAAAATGCATTTTGCCATTCGCGGGCGTGCACTTCAAACAATGCTATCAATTTCAACAACTTTGATTAAACGTCATTTGCAGTTTGCAGCTTGATGTGGCACGGACTGGGTCTGGGGCCCTGGGATGCAGGATGGGATGGGATCTACAGCTGGCAATTGGCATTGTCAGCGCTTTGCCTGGGTCTGGGTCTGGCTCTGGGTTTGGGTCTGCCGCTGTTGCTTCAACAGCTCTTGCTTCATTTGCAATTAAATGCATGCAACGAGAGGGAGAGATGCAGCTGCAGTCACTGCCTCTTTCACGTTGCAGTTGCAGTTGCATTTCGGCCTCAACCGTCGACACTCAAAAGCGTAATTTAAAATTCTCTTGGCTGCCATTTTTCGAGGCAGCCTTTCTTCACTTTGTGTCGGTGATATGGCTGGCTGGCTGGAATGGAGCGCTTGCTGCATGCCACGCACCGCGATTCGCTCGGCACACGGTGCGTATGAGTTATGCAATGACTGCATGGCAGAGGCAGCCGGAGCACCCCGGACCAGCAGCCGTGCCAAAATGAAGTTAATATAAATTTTGCTTTACATTGGTGCAGTCCTTCCCCATCTGAACGTGTGGGGCTTTCGCGTTTATATGTGCGAGTATGGATGTGAGGGGTATGGCCACGGGTAGCCTCATATATTTAAATAAATTTATGACTTTAAGTGCAAACTGGCAGCTAATGCGTGATTTTTGGAGTCCCAGCAGAAGCACGTGACTTGTGGGGCTCAACCCAACCCACCAGCTGAGATTGGGGTTGGGGTTTTCGTTGGCAGTGTGTGGCATGGGGTGGTATAGATCTAGGATTGGGCCGTGATGGGTGATTGAAAATCAATGGATGATAGATTAAGACTTTCTGCGGCAGTTTTGCTTAAGCGCAGATAAAACTTTGGTAAACTTTGACGAATGAAAATTCCTGCTCAGAATCAACCAAAACCCATATTTTCTTTACCGATTTCAGCTGATATTTGTAATCTTCTTCGACCCTCCTTCCAGGCAATATCGGCAGCTCAGTCCGGTTGCTATCGAGGTAGATCGTAAAAAGTGAAATTACCACGTTATTACCTGCCTCCGGGTGGCAGATTGTGGGGTGGGGGAGGGGGAAACAGTGGCAGCTTGTTGCTTCTGGCCTGCATCTGACGCATTATCCACAATTAAACATGCAATAAATTCACTTTAAACATGCATAAATTTATAAAGTTAAGGACAGGTTTTTTTTTTTGTATCCTTCCGACTTCCACTTTTCGTGAATGTCCGTTTTATTTCTTTTTTTTTTGTAGTTCATTAAAAAATAATTAAAAATTGTAACCGAGGCAGTTTTGTGCTGCTGCTGTTGCATAATTATTTATGCCCACATAAAGCACAAAATGAAAGGGCAATAATTTTGCTATCGTGTCAACTATAAGTGTGCGGTAGATAAATTAAAAGTAAACAAGTAAATAAATTTTACAAAAATTGTTAAAGTTTTTACGGCTCTCAGATGAGAGACAGAGACAGAGAGAGATGGAGAGAAGGATAGTTCCACAGGGATATTTAAGTTTTTATTTACCATCATGCGTAAAGGCTGCTCGAAATCCTTTTACGGCAGCTGCCAAAACAGAAATGGCTCAAAGCAAATACGTAAAACAACAAGAATTTTCGTCTCAAAAGTTCCCACGAGACAGATAGAGACAGATAGAAAGAGACAGAAAAAGAGGGGAGAGATACAGAGAGAGAGAGACAGAGCTCAATGTTATTTGCTACAGTTTTATATGGCAAACAATTACGGTAAGTAATTTATTTCTGCTCAACTGAATTAGAAATCTCTTAGCACTAAGCCAGTTTCCTGGAGGGTTGTCCCTGGTTGGTTTCTCCTCTCAGACCTCCTTGCCACGTTTTGTGTGTGTGTATGTGTGTGTGCGTGTCTGTTTATGAAGATACAATAAGATATGCAAAGAAAATTAATAGTACTACATTTTTTACAACACTTTTGTCTCGACTGCTGCTCCTGCTGCTAGTGCGATAATTCATTGCCTGCTCTCGCTCTTTGTCCCGTCTCTGTCTGCCTGCCTGGCCACCCCACGCCACGCCACGCCACGCCACGCCACGCACTTCCTGCTCGACTTTCTTGCTCTAGCTCTTGTCTCCCCCACTCTCCACTCTCCACACTCCACCCTCATCCCTCTCTCTCGCAGACATTTGCCGTTACTTTCGTGCTATAATCGGCTTAGTCTACGCTTACGGTTTGCTTTTTGCATTGCCTGCGCATTTGTGTATGGATGGCACTTTGTTGGGAATGGGTAGGGAGAGGGAGAGGTGGAGTGAGAGAGACCGTGTTTCCCTTTATGCTCCCGCTCCCGATCCGGCTCCCACGCCCCACTCTCTGTCGCTTTGGGCGCCAAAGGTGTTAAGTTGTTATTTTATTGCATTTTCTTTCATTTAGCTGGCTGTGTGAGGCTTTCTATCCGCTTTTCGTACAAACGCCGCAAGCGTATTATGACTTTATTGTTCAATTGGCAAAGGAGTATTTCAGAGTGAAATGAGAGTCCTTCTCGGGGCTCTAAGGGGCAGCAATGCTTAGCAATATCTGTATTTCTATAAAAAAGAAGCCAACAAAATTCCTTTATCTTGCTGCAGTGAGAAAAAGGAATCAAATCGAGCCATTAAATATTCTACTGGACATTTGTGCACTCGTCTTTCGGCTCTGGAGAAGGCCTACATTTTTAAAGCAGCCACTTAAAGATTGCCCGGAATTGTCACGTGCATGGACTCGGCTTTTCTTGGCAGGCTTCATTTATCACACACACATAGAGAGCGAGAGAGGGCGAGAGAGAGAGAGATAGAGAGTCAGATATGTCAGCGTTGCATGCAACGGTTGCAGTTGCCGCTTGAAGAGCCATAACTCATAGACAACACTCGCTGCCCCTCTCGGTCCTGCAGTCCTCTGTTTCGGGTTTCGAGTTGGTCACATAAATGTCACTGCATGTGGCACAATTGTGTCGCAATTGTTGTGGCAAATAAACACGTCATAAACCGTTGACTATCTTCAGTTGCCTCCACTTCAAGTGCCTTTCATCTGTAGGCTGCTGGCCAACATGCAACCACCCAACGGTTTACCACCCACAAAAAAAACCACCCGAAACGAAGCAAAAAAAAAATAACAAAAATTGAAGCGACTCCCCAGCACTTGGCAATTCAATTACACTGAGCAAAAATCTATGTATGTATAGCAGGAGAGAGGTATAAATATTTTTCCACACACACACACACACAGATAAAATATCTATTAATGCCCATAGATTGCTCGAGTTTTAAGCTTACTACAAATTCAATGTGCGCACACAATTCAGTGCCAAATGGGATTTTGGTCAGGAGCAGGAGCAAGAGCAAAGGCACAGCAGCAGCCACCAGCCACAGCAACAGCCACACGAATGGGTGTAAGCCTTAGATGGAATAGTAACAAACGCAACAAGAACAACCTTAGAAAACTACATACATATAGTCGATAATCCGACTATAGAATACCCCTAAAATAAATAAGAATACCTATAATTAAAATTCTACAGGCGGAATACAAACCAGAAAATTAAATACAAATAAATAAAATGAAAACATAAAAACAAACAAAATATTCACATTAAAATGTGTATTAACAAAAAATTAAACGCGATATATGTACTATAAATAAATGTTTAGTATTCAAAATCAATTATATTAAATTAATGTTTGTGTCCCAAAGAATTATTAAGTATTGTAGGAGGATATCCTAACAGACCAAATAAATAAATATATAATTGCTAAGTACATAAATATTTCAATAAGAAAAAAAATATACATATATTAGACCCATATCTTCAGATTTTTAGTTTTCAAAATATATTCTAGATTCGAAATAAGTGGTGCAAAACTCTGATGGAGGTGGCATTCTTCTGCCATGCACACGAATACCAATACACCCAATTTGGCCTACAATTACAGGGTCTAGAAAACTGCACAGAATCGACTAAACTTTATGCTCATGTTCAAGAAAAGTGCTGCAGGAGAGTCGAGTCCGGAGGAGACTTGTCGGAGCTTGGTCGGTTGGTCGTTAGGCCAACGGCATCACACGGAAGTGAAAACGTTTCACACTCCAGTTGCTGGCCCAGTCTCTGTGCACTCTCTGCACTCCCTTTGCTCTCTCTCCCTCTATGTGTGTACTTTCTATCGTTTTGGCAAACTTTACGCTGGGACAGCAGGCACATAAAATAGTTTTAAATAAGAAAAGGCGAAAGCAAATAAACAATTCCATTTTTCTGCCGCAGAGAGAGTGAGAGGGGCGGAGGGGCAGGGCGTGTCAGAGTCGAGCCGGAGCACACACACAAACACACACATACACAATGAATGTAAAGCCTTGGCGCATGAAACTGAAAATATTTCGTAGCATACTTCTTGCAACGCCGCCGCCTGCATTGGCATACTAACACAGACACAGGGGCAGGGGCTGGCCAGGGGCAGGCAACCCCTTGTGTGAATCCATTTCCGTTTTAGCTGGCCGTGTGAACTATTTACACATACACGCACAGAACACACACACAGCACACACTCTTGTATCTTGTGGTAGATATATAGATATATATTTAAAGTTTGCCTTTAAAGAGTGCCAGCCCCCACCCCTACTCTAATGACATTGTAAATCAGAAATTCCCACACAGACCGAAAGGAGGAAAAGCGGTGGTTTTTCGCTGACCAGTTGATTTAAATTTAAATGCGAGCCCGTTTGTAATTAAATTGACTTTTCCCAATGCATTTCCCATTTTTTGATGCTGCCGCTGTTGCTCTACCGCTTTTGTTGTCCATTTTGTGGGCGCAGCAAAGGCCAAAAATTATGCAATTGCAACTGCAACTGCAACGGCAACGGCAACAGCTGTTGACACATGCCGCCAGCGGGCATTGTTGTATGGCCAACACCAACGCTGACAATGCCTGACAGCGCACACCAGTACCGCACAACAGCACCGCTCCCCCAAGGCCCTCAATCAGGCGCTGCCACCTCCTCAATGCCCCACGCATGCAGCACGTGGCGGCTGTGTTAATGGTGGCGCCACAACAGAACATAAATGCCATTGAGATTTGCCTTCATGCAATTTTAACGCTTGAGGGCACATGCACTCACACACCCATAGAGAACGAGAGCGAGAGACAGAGGGAGATACATGGAGAGGCTGAACGAAAAAATAGCTACACAGAAGGCCCCTACCATAGGGAGCAATGCCCACACATAAAAAGAGATTTTTGCCCAATTTATGACTCCATTTTAATATAATGTCCAATGCTGTTTGCCTTTGCCCATTGCCATTGCCCCCATGCACATTTTCAATTTCGTTTTCAATCTATGAAATATTTCGAAATGCATCATCGAAAAGGAAATCGGGTGAAATTTTTAGACATTCCTTTAAACAATTTTTTTTTGCTACCATTTTTGGCCACAAAATGGTTCATTATAACGCCGTCTGCCATTGCTGTTGCTGAATTTTGCGGTTGCTGAACGAACACCCCAAATACGTATACGACACAGCGAAGGCTAGGGTTTCGACTTTGGGGTTTCTCATCATGAAATACGGAATCGAATATATCAAAATTAATTTCCTTTTCATTGTTTTGAAAGTATTAAGTAGGCAATCTTTAAGATACGTTGAAAATACATTTACCTTCATAGACATCTTTCTTGTATTCGTACTCACACAGTTCTAGGCTTCAGATTAAATATGGTGCTGTTTTCAATTGGATTTATAAACAATTTATTTATATTTATTTTTTATTTATTTAAATCAAAATATTGATATTTTTGCAAATTTGTTTTGATATCTGTTATATACATATGTATGTGGCTCAAAGATATTCAAAATTAGGGAACCTGAAACTCGTGTGTTTCATTTATTATTTTATCAAAAAATAAATAAAAACGGAGTTAAATAAAAGTTGGTATTTGTGCAAACATTAATTCGTAAAAAAACTTGAGATTTTATATATACTCGTAGCTCGCGCTTGAAATACATTTTTAAGAACCGATTTAAGAGCTTGATTAATTTTCATTATATATAAATATCTTCTCCCTTATAGTCCCATAGCTATATATGTAAAATCGCCTTTAAAGTCATAGAAACCCTTGAATTCCTTTGTTCACAGGGTACAAAAATCTGATACATGAACGAAATTGGAACTCTGGCGACAGGCTGCCATTTGCATTTGGTCCAGTCCATAGATGCCGGCCATCTAGGCATAAATTCTATTATAAATAACATTTAGAGCGAGAGCCGGCGAGCCGAGCGCGGCTTTTGCATTTGTCAGCAATGGAAATTGGACTGAGAATATATGTATATGCCACTAAATGCTTATGTGTGTGTGTGTGTGTATGTGTGGAGGGAGGGAAAATACAAATTGTGGTTTTCTAAATTGAACAGTGAGCAGAGAGTCTGAGGGAAATTGAGAGTGGTCTCTGAATGCGATGCATAATCAGATTTGCTGATTTAATTTTTCATGAAATTTTCCTAATTTTTGTGCAGTGCGGCTTTTGAGGATACCATAAATGATTGAATGACAATAGCACCAGAAAATCCGGACAGCAGCACAGATTGGACAGATTGATTATATCAGCGTCGAGCTTTTTCCAGGACAGAATTTCCCAAAAGCTTTGCAGGATGTGTTTCAGTGAAATATTCACGTATAAACTGATTAACCAGCCTCTGACAAGCTGAAGATGTGGCTGCCGCCATCTTCCGTTCAATCAGCATAATGAAAATGCTGTGCATCAATTAACAGTCACCCAAGCAACCCACTGACGGCAAATTACCGCCGCTAATTAACGTTTCATAAACTGTTTCAGTGTGTATAATTCACATTACGTATACGTCATGTGCCAGTCAGTCAGCCAGTCAGCCAGTTTGTGAGTCAGTGAGTCGGTCTGACAGTCTATCAGGGCAAAGGGAAAATTAATGAAATTAGCAATGGTTGAGCCCAATCGAGCAACTTGTAAACGCAGGACCAACAATCGCTAAATGCAAACAATCATATGGCACGGAACGAGTCTGTGGCAAAAACAAACTGCCGGCAACAAACAAACGGCGAACCAAAAAAAAAAAACAATTACGCAAAATTGTCATAATTACAGCATCACAAACACAGACAACAATTTCCACAAATTGTGACAATTTGCCGCCTGATTAATGACCGTCTGTGGCCATCCACCAGACACAATAGACACACCCAGATGTGAGATTATTTGCGGTAATATTTTATGGCCATCAAATTGAAAATGATATTCGTGGAACAACAGAATCCAATCATCACATCAAACAGTAGCACAAAATGATCGCTTCGAATTGAAAATATATGCGGGAGGTATGTGCACAGATTAATGAATCAGCAGCTGCCAGAGAGTATCTGCTGAGTATTTATTTATTCATTCATTGGAATTAGGCATAACGCCTTGGCTAGTGATCGACAGGAGGCAGCATTGATCCAATTTTAGATGTTTCATCGCCTCAGCATGTGTTTCAGACTCCCAGACACAAGCCAGTATCGATTGAAGCAACATTTCCACAAAAAATTATAAAATTAGCGAAAAGCAAATAAACCGCCTGATTAAGCTAAGTGAACACTAACCTATCTGAGACAGACAGCTGTCAATAACCATCTGAAGGCTCCTTCCGATTGTGGTGTCACTTCCTCAGCACAAGCAACGGACATTCAGTTCATCGTTTACTCCAAGAGCTAAAGGTAGTCCCGAAATGATAGGCAAAATAGTGCTAATACTGCTTCTAACTCAGGCAGAATCTGAGGATACCGAGCAGCACTGGAAGAGATATCTCACCAATCTCATCCAAGGTATCCACAAAGAAAGACCGATTCAGACTATACTCATGCTGCAGCACCATCAAGACAAGAACTGCTCGATCCAGGATTGGAATCCCGATGGTATTCCCATCCTACGTGTCAACGAGATTATAGAAATAGAAATGAGGAGGCAGTACAACCGCATGACATTGGCATTGGTCTGCATGGAGGAACCCTCCCACCTGAGTCCGCTCCTCAGTGCTCTGGCCAGGTCATTCGATCATTTACGGCATGTGCGAATCATTCTGTGGATGCAAGGGAATCCCACAGAGGACTTCCTCAAACAGAGCTCCAACAAAGTCGAGGAACATAAATTTATGAATATGATCATTGTGGGCTATCATCCAACTGGAGAAGTTTCCATCCATCGCCTACATCCCTTCCCCAGTCCACGCTTTGAGCGGGCTGAGAAGGTGTCTTGGCTGAAGGGATCCATTTTCGACGCTCCGAAACTCAACTTTCAAGGAAAACAGGCGATGGTGCTGCCAAGGCTGGATACTCCTTTTACCATCATGCATGCACCGACTGCCAGCTTTCCCATCACCCGGATCGAGGACAAGCAGATCATTGAATTTGCACTGAAATACAATTTGACTCTGGCACTGGCTGAGAAACAGGACTCCAATGTGACTGATCCGTACTTCGATATTCAGTTGAACCCGTACTTTGTTTCAAAGAGCGACCTTCTCGACCGAGTTGAATGTGTGAATGCCTTCACCGCATCTACGCTGATGGTCGTTGTGCCCTGCGGTAAGCAGAGCAGCATAGCAAAGGTCTTTCGTTATCTGGACTTAAGGACTTGGTTCTTGTACATTCTATCCGTCTATGCCACATTCGTGGTGGCGGAGACCGCCATTTTGGTTGCATCCCACCGCATTTCAGGTCACTCCTACCGTCTAACCAACCTGAATCCTTGTGTAAATATGCGCGCCTTCAGCGCCATCCTGGGACTCCCCTTTCCCATTGGCCCTAGAGTGAGCATCTCGCTCCGTCTGCTTTTCCTGGCCATGAGCATATTCGGGATGATATTCAGCAACTTCTTCAGCTGCAAGCTGAGCTCCCTGCTGACCAAGCATCCCCTGCGGCCTCAGGTGGATAGCTTCGAGCAATTGCAGAAGAGTGGCATGACCGTAATTGCAGAAAGAAATAAGCAATCCCTCATTGAGACAGATATCGATGAAGAGTTCACCCGGCGGTATTTGCCGAATGTAAAGTATATGGACACCCTAAAGTACGCTCAGATCCTGTACTCAGCGAACAACAGTCTCGCCCTTATAATTGGTTCCGACACCTGGAGAACAATCGATAACTTTCAGCAGACGACTGGAAGGATGACTTTATGCGAGACAAAAAACCTATCAATCATAAGGAACCTGCCGAGGATGTACAAAATGCAGAAAAATTCGATATATAGGTGGCCCCTGACCAAATTCTTTATGACGTTCTACGAGTCCGGAATCCCCTTATATTGGATACGCAAATTTCCATATAATGACCGACAACGTCTCAACCTCACTGTTCAGCCCAACTTTAAGCCAGCATTCGTTCCATTGTCCTTGCATCACTTAAAATGGCTGGGTTGGGTTCTGGGATGCGGTTACGGATTGGCCACTTTGGCCTTTCTTGTGGAAATCTATATGGGAAATGCGAAGAGAAAGCTTGAAAGCAAGGTACCTGTTCCTCCAGGAGACCAGGAGATCACTGCAGTCTAATTAACTGCTTTAAATTATAAAACAAAGCTGGCTAAAATTAGTCGCAATAATGTATATCCGTTTGTATCTCTTTCCAATTTACTGATTGCACATTCCTAATAAATCATTCTCAATTCCTTAATGTGAACTTAATGATTGAACTTAATTTTTAAATGGTTTTATCTAAGCGAAAATACTATGCAAACGTCAAAGCAACAGCTGCCTTTTAGTGGTTGACTGGCAATCGATGAAGTCGTTTACTTAATGAAAATAACTATGCGGAAATGTCCATGGTCTTTTTTTTGCATTCATGACATCCAGTTTAAAAGCTATTTGGAGACATTTTCGCGCAGATCAATCTCCAAGAGAATGAATAAGAAGTCCGAGGTCAAAACAGATGTTTTCATCTCTGCAAACACTGCAGCGATGTCCAAATATCCAGTTCCTCTATTTTTCTCTATGTTTTTCCTATCTCTCATCATACCTCAAGCCCCAACAAGGATGAGAACCTCAAGTGATATAAATTAGTAATCATAAAACGGTTCTCTAATTGCTCTAAGGTGACAATATTCTAAAGCTTCCCGTTTGAATCAGCTTACAGCTGTCTGTCATCGGAATGGTTTATACCGATGGTCATTCATTAATATAATGGGGTCACCAACAGCTAAAAGTACTAAAGTTTTAAGGTAGGGCATTTTAAAGTATTTATACCCGAGTATAACAATTTTGTGGTGGTTGTGGATGTGTGTTAAGGCAACGCTGCGACTCCTAGAACGGATATATATTATATCCGATAACATTTCCGTTCGAACATATTTGATGGCATGTTTAAACATGTTTGATGGCATGTTCGAACATGTTCGATGGCATGTTCGAACGTGTTTCATAGAATGTTGGAACATGTTCGATGGCATGTTCGAACACGTTTGATTGCATATTTGATGGCATGTTCGAACATGTTCGATGGCATGTTCGAATATGTTTGATGGCATGTTCGAATATGTTCGATGGCATGTTCAAACATGTTCGATGGCATGTTCAAAAGTGTTTGATAGAATGTTCGAACATGTTTGATGGCATGTTTAAGTATGTTTTATGGCATGTTCGATGGAATGTTCGATGGCATGTTCGATGGAATGTTCGATGTCATGTTCGAACATGTATGATGGCATGTTCGATGGAATGTTCGATGGCATGTTCGAACGTGTTTGATAGAATGTTCGATGGCATGTTTGATGGCATGTTCGATGGCATGTTCGATGGCATGTTCGAACATGTTCGATGGCATGTTCGATGGAATGTTCGATGTCATGTTCGAACATGTTCGATGGCATGTTCGATGGAATGTTCAAACATGTTCGATGGCATGTTCGATGGAATGTTTGATGGCATGTTCGAACGTGTTTCATGGAATGTTGGAACATGTTTGATGGCATGTTCGAATATGTTTTATGGCATGTTCGAATATGTTCGATGGCATATTCAAACATCTTCGATGGCATGTTCGAAAGTATTTGATAGATGCATTCATGTCGATGGCATGTTCGATGGCATGTTCGATGGCATGTTAGATAGAATGTTCGATGGCATGTTCGATGGCATGTTCGATGGCATGTTAGATAGAATGTTCGATGGCATGTTCGAACATGTTCGATGGCATGTTCGAACATGTTCGATGGCATGTTTAAGTATGTTTGATGGCATGTTCGAACATGTTTGATGGCATGTTCGATGGAATGTTCGATGGCATGTTCGAATATGTTTGATGGCATGTTCGAATATGTTCGATGGCATGTTCAAACATGTTCGATGGCATGTTCAAACATGTTCGATGGCATGTTCGATGGCATGTTCGATGGCATGTTCAAACGTGTTTGATGGCATGTTCGATGGCATGTTTGATGGCATGTTCGATGGAATGTTCGATGGAATGTTCGATGTAATGTTCGAACATGTTCGATGGCATTTACGATGGCATGTTCGATGGAATGTTCGATGGCATGTTTGATGGCATGTTCGATGGAATGTTCGATGGCATGTTCGAACGTGTTTGATAGAATGTTCGATGGCATGTTTGATGGCATGTTCGATGGCATGTTCGATGTCATGTTCGATGTCATGTTCGATGGCATGTTCGAAAGTGTTTGATAGATGCATTCATGTCGATGGCATGTTCGAACATGTTCGAGGGCATGTTCGATGGCATGTTCGAGGCATGTTCGATGGCATGTTCGATAGAATGTTCGATGGCATGTTCGAACATGTTTGATGGCATGTTCGAATATGTTCGATGGCATGTTCAAACATGTTCGATGGCATGTTCGAACATGTTTGATGGCATGTTTAAGTATGTTTGATGGCATGTTTGAACATGTTCGATGGCATGTTTGAACATGTTCGAAGGCATGTTCGAACATGTTTGATTGCATGTTCGATGGAATGTTCGATGGCATGTTCGAATATGTTCGATGGCATGTTCGAATATGTTTGATGGCATGTTCGAATATGTTCGATGGCATGTTTGATGGCATGTTCGATGTCATGTTCGAACATGTTCGATGGGTTGTTCGATGGAAATTTCGATGTCATGTTCGAATATGTTCGATGGCATGTTCGATGGAATGTTCGATGGCATGTTCGAACATGTTTGATGGCATGTTCGATGGAATGTTCAAACATGTTCGATGGCATGTTCGATGGAATGTTTGATGGCATGTTCGAACGTGTTTCATAGAATGTTGGAACATGTTTGATGGCATGTTCGAATATGTTTGATGGCATGTTCGAATATGTTCGATGGCATGTTCGAACATGTTCGATGTAATGTTCGAACATGTTCGATGGCATGTTCGATGGCATTTTCGATGGCATGTTCGAATATGTTCGATGGCATGTTTGATGGCATGTTCGATGTCATGTTCGAACATGTTCGAAGGGTTGTTCGATGGAAATTTCGATGTCATGTTCGAATATGTTCGATGGCATGTTCGATGGAATGTTCGATGGCATGTTCGAACATGTTTGATGGCATGTTCGATGGAATGTTCAAACATGTTCGATGGCATGTTCGATGGAATGTTTGATGGCATGTTCGAACGTGTTTCATAGAATGTTGGAACATGTTTGATGGCATGTTCGAATATGTTTGATGGCATGTTCGAATATGTTCGATGGCATGTTCGAACATGTTCGATGGCATGTTTGAACATGTTCGATGGCATGTTCGAACATGTTTGATGGCATGTTCGATGGAATGTTCGATGGCATGTTCGAATATGTTCGATGGCATGTTCGAATATGTTCGATGGCATGTTCAAACATGTTCGATGGCATGTTTGATGGCATGTTCGATGGCATGTTCGAACGTGTTTGATGGCATGTTCGATGGCATGTTCGATGGCATGTTCGATGGCATGTTCGATGGAATGTTCGATGTAATGTTCGAACATGTTCGATGGCATGTTTGATGGCATGTTCGAACATGTTCGATGGCATGTTTAAGTATGTTTGATGGAATGTTTGAACATGTTTGATGGCATTTTTGAACATGTTCGATGTTATGTTCGAACATGTTTGATGGCATGTTCGATGGAATGTTCGATGGCATGTTCGAACATGTTTGATGGCATGTTCGAATATGTTCGATGGCATGTTCGAACATGTTCGATGGCATGTTCGAACATGTTCGATGGCATGTTTAAGTATGTTTGATGGCATGTTCGAATATGTTCGATGGCATGTTCAAACATGTTCGATGGCATGTTCGAACGTGTTTGATGGCATGTTCGATGGCATGTTCGAGGCATGTTCGATGGCATGTTCAATAGAATGTTCGATGGCATGTTCGAACATATTTGATGGCATGTTCGAATATGTTCGATGGCATGTTCGAACATGTTCGATGGCATGTTCGAATATGTTCGATGGCATGTTCGAACATGTTCGATGGCATGTTCGATGGCATGTTCGAGGCATGTTCGATGGCATGTTCAATAGAATATTCGATGGCATGTTCGAACATGTTTGATGGCATGTTCGATGGAATGTTCGATGGCATGTTCGAATATGTTTGATGGCATGTTCGAACATGTTCGATGGCATGTTCGAACATGTTCGATGGCATGTTTAAGTATGTTTGATGGCATGTTCGAATATGTTCGATGGCATGTTCGAACATGTTCGATGGCATGTTCGAACATGTTCGATGGCATGTTTAAGTATGTTTGATGGCATGTTCGAATATGTTCGATGGCATGTTCGAACGTGTTTGATGGCATGTTCGATGGCATGTTCGAGGCATGTTCGATGGCATGTTCAATAGAATGTTCGATGGCATGTTCGAACATGTTTGATGGCATGTTCGAATATGTTCGATGGCATGTTCGAACATGTTCGATGGCATGTTCGAACATGTTCGATGGCATGTTCGAATATGTTCGATGGCATGTTCGATGGCATGTTCGATGGCATGTTCGAGGCATGTTCGATGGCATGTTCAATAGAATGTTCGATGGCATGTTCGAACATGTTCGATGGCATGTTCGAACATGTTCGATGGCATGTTCGAATATGTTCGATGGCATGTTCGATGGCATGTTCAATAGAATGTTCGATGGCATGTTCGAACATGTTTGATGGCATGTTCGAATATGTTCGATGGCATGTTCGAACATGTTCGATGGCATGTTCGAACATGTTCGATGGCATGTTCGAACATGTTCGATGGCATGTTTAAGTATGTTTGATGGCATGTTTGAACATGTTCGATGACATGTTTGAACATGTTCGATGGCATGTTCGAACATGTTTGATGGCATGTTCGATGGAATGTTCGATGGCATGTTCGAATATGTTTGATGGCATGTTCGAACATGTTCGATGGCATGTTCGAACTTGTTCGATGGCATGTTCGAATATGTTCGATGGCATGTTCGAACATGTTCGATGGCATGTTCGAACATGTTCGATGGCATGTTCGAACATGTTCGAACATGTTTGATGGCATGTTCGATGGAATGTTCGATGGCATGTTCGAACATGTTCGATGGCATGTTCGATGGCATGTTCAATAGAATGTTCGATGGCATGTTCGAACATGTTTGATGGCATGTTCGAATATGTTCGATGGCATGTTCGAACATGTTCGATGGCATGTTCGAACATGTTCGATGGCATGTTCGAACATGTTCGATGGCATGTTTAAGTATGTTTGATGGCATGTTTGAACATGTTCGATGACATGTTTGAACATGTTCGATGGCATGTTCGAACATGTTTGATGGCATGTTCGATGGAATGTTCGATGGCATGTTCGAATATGTTTGATGGCATGTTCGAATATGTTCGATGGCATGTTCAAACATGTTCGATGGCATGTTTGATGGCATGTTCGATGGCATGTTCGAACGTGTTTGATGGCATGTTCGATGGCATGTTTGAACATGTTCGATGGCATGTTCGATGGAATGTTCGATGTCATGTTCGAATATGTTCGATGGCATGTTCGAACATGTTCGATGGCATGTTCGATGGCATGTTCAATAGAATGTTCGATGGCATGTTCGAACATGTTTGATGGCATGTTCGAATATGTTCGATGGCATGTTCGAACATGTTCGATGGCATGTTCGATGGCATGTTCGAACATGTTCGATGGCATGTTTAAGTATGTTTGATGGCATGTTTGAACATGTTCGATGACATGTTTGAACATGTTCGATGGCATGTTCGAACATGTTTGATGGCATGTTCGATGGAATGTTCGATGGCATGTTCGAATATGTTTGATGGCATGTTCGAATATGTTCGATGGCATATTTAAACATCTTCGATGGCATGTTCGAAAGTGTTTGATAGATGCATTCATGTCGATGGCATGTTCGAACATGTTCGATGGCATGTTCGATGGCATGTTCGAGGCATGTTCGATGGCATGTTCGATGGCATGTTCGAATATGTTCGATGGCATGTTCGATGTCATGTTCGAACATGTTCGATGTTATGTTCGAACATGTTTGATGGCATGTTCGATGGAATGTTCGATGGCATGTTCGAACATGTTTGATGGCATGTTCGAATATGTTCGATGGCATGTTCGAACATGTTCGATGGCATGTTCGAACATGTTCGATGGCATGTTTAAGTATGTTTGATGGCATGTTCGAATATGTTCGATGGCATGTTCAAACATGTTCGATGGCATGTTCGAACGTGTTTGATGGCATGTTCGATGGCATGTTCGAGGCATGTTCGATGGCATGTTCAATAGAATGTTCGATGGCATGTTCGAACATGTTTGATGGCATGTTCGAATATGTTCGATGGCATGTTCGAACATGTTCGATGGCATGTTCGAACATGTTCGATGGCATGTTCGAATATGTTCGATGGCATGTTCGAACATGTTCGATGGCATGTTCGATGGCATGTTCGAGGCATGTTCGATGGCATGTTCAATAGAATGTTCGATGGCATGTTCGAATATGTTTGATGGCATGTTCGAACATGTTCGATGGCATGTTCGAACATGTTTGATGGCATGTTTAAGTATGTTTGATGGCATGTTCGAATATGTTCGATGGCATGTTCGAACATGTTCGATGGCATGTTCAAACATGTTCGATGGCATGTTTAAGTATGTTTGATGGCATGTTCGAATATGTTCGATGGCATGTTCGAACGTGTTTGATGGCATGTTCGATGGCATGTTCGAGGCATGTTCGATGGCATGTTCAATAGAATGTTCGATGGCATGTTCGAACATGTTTGATGGCATGTTCGAATATGTTCGATGGCATGTTCGAACATGTTCGATGGCATGTTCGAACATGTTCGATGGCATGTTCGAATTTGTTCGATGGCATGTTCGAACATGTTCGATGGCATGTTCGATGGCATGTTCGAGGCATGTTCGATGGCATGTTCAATAGAATGTTCGATGGCATGTTCGAACATGTTCGATGGCATGTTCGAACATGTTCGATGGCATGTTCGAATATGTTCGATGGCATGTTCGAACATGTTCGATGGCATGTTCGATGGCATGTTCGAGGCATGTTCGATGGCATGTTCGAACATGTTCGATGGCATGTTCGAACATGTTCGATGGCATGTTTAAGTATGTTTGATGGCATGTTTGAACATGTTCGATGACATGTTTGAACATGTTCGATGGCATGTTCGAACATGTTTGATGGCATGTTCGATGGAATGTTCGATGGCATGTTCGAATATGTTTGATGGCATGTTCGAATATGTTCGATGGCATGTTCGATGGCATGTTTGATGGCATGTTCGATGGCATGTTCGAACGTGTTTGATGGCATGTTCGATGGCATGTTTGAACATGTTCGATGGCATGTTCGATGGAATGTTCGATGTCATGTTCGAACATGTTCCATGGCATGTTCGATGGAATGTTCAAACATGTTCGATGGCATGTTCGATGGAATGTTTGATGGCATGTTCGAACGTGTTTCATAGAATGTTGGAACATGTTTGATGGCATGTTCGAATATGTTTGATGGCATGTTCGAATATGTTCGATGGCATATTTAAACATCTTCGATGGCATGTTCGAAAGTGTTTGATAGATGCATTCATGTCGATGGCATGTTCGAACATGTTCGATGGCATGTTCGATGGCATGTTCGAGGCATGTTCGATGGCATGTTCGATGGCATGTTCGAATATGTTCGATGGCATGTTTGATGGCATGTTCGATGTCATGTTCGAACATGTTCGAAGGGTTGTTCGATGGAAATTTCGATGTCATGTTCGAATATGTTCGATGGCATGTTCGAACATGTTTGATGGCATGTTCGATGGAATGTTCAAACATGTTCGATGGCATGTTCGAACACGTTCGATGGCATGTTCGATGGAATGTTCAAACATGTTCGATGGCATGTTCGATGGAATGTTCAAACATGTTCGATGGCATGTTCGATGGAATGTTTGATGGCATGTTCGAACGTGTTTCATAGAATGTTGGAACATGTTTGATGGCATGTTCGAATATGTTTGATGGCATGTTCGAATATGTTCGATGGCATATTCAAACATCTTCGATGGCATGTTCGAAAGTGTTTGATAGATGCATTCATGTCGATGGCATGTTCGAACATGTTCGATGGCATGTTCGATGGCATGTTCGAGGCATGTTCGATGGCATGTTCAATAGAATGTTCGATGGCATGTTCGAACATGTTTGATGGCATGTTCGAATATGTTCGATGGCATGTTCGAACATGTTCGATGGCATGTTCGATGGCATGTTTACGTATGTTTGATGGCATGTTCGATGGAATATTCGATGGCATGTTCGAACATGTTCGATGGAATGTTTAAGTATGTTTGATGGCATGTTCGAATATGTTCGATGGCATATTCAAACATCTTCGATGGCATGTTCGAAAGTGTTTGATAGATGCATTCATGTCGATGGCATGTTCGATGGCATGTTCGATGGAATGTTTGATGGCATGTTCGAACGTGTTTCATAGAATGTTGGAACATGTTTGATGGCATGTTCGAATATGTTTGATGGCATGTTCGAATATGTTCGATGGCATATTTAAACATCTTCGATGGCATGTTCGAAAGTGTTTGATAGATGCATTCATGTCGATGGCATGTTCGAACATGTTCGATGGCATGTTCGATGGCATGTTCGAGGCATGTTCGATGGCATGTTCGATGGCATGTTCGAATATGTTCGATGGCATGTTTGATGGCATGTTCGATGTCATGTTCGAACATGTTCGAAGGGTTGTTCGATGGAAATTTCGATGTCATGTTCGAATATGTTCGATGGCATGTTCGAACATGTTTGATGGCATGTTCGATGGAATGTTCAAACATGTTCGATGGCATGTTCGAACACGTTCGATGGCATGTTCGATGGAATGTTCAAACATGTTCGATGGCATGTTCGATGGAATGTTCAAACATGTTCGATGGCATGTTCGATGGAATGTTTGATGGCATGTTCGAACGTGTTTCATAGAATGTTGGAACATGTTTGATGGCATGTTCGAATATGTTTGATGGCATGTTCGAATATGTTCGATGGCATATTCAAACATCTTCGATGGCATGTTCGAAAGTGTTTGATAGATGCATTCATGTCGATGGCATGTTCGAACATGTTCGATGGCATGTTCGATGGCATGTTCGAGGCATGTTCGATGGCATGTTCAATAGAATGTTCGATGGCATGTTCGAACATGTTTGATGGCATGTTCGAATATGTTCGATGGCATGTTCGAACATGTTCGATGGCATGTTCGATGGCATGTTTACGTATGTTTGATGGCATGTTCGATGGAATATTCGATGGCATGTTCGAACATGTTCGATGGAATGTTTAAGTATGTTTGATGGCATGTTCGAATATGTTCGATGGCATATTCAAACATCTTCGATGGCATGTTCGAAAGTGTTTGATAGATGCATTCATGTCGATGGCATGTTCGATGGCATGTTCGAATATGTTCGATGGCATGTTTGATGGCATGTTCGATGTCATGTTCGAACATGTTCGATGTTATGTTCGAACATGTTTGATGGCATGTTCGATGGAATGTTCGATGGCATGTTCGAACATGTTTGATGGCATGTTCGAATATGTTCGATGGCATGTTCGAACATGTTCGATGGCATGTTCGAACATGTTCGATGGCATGTTTAAGTATGTTTGATGGCATGTTCGAATATGTTCGATGGCATGTTCAAACATGTTCGATGGCATGTTCGAACGTGTTTGATGGCATGTTCGATGGCATGTTCGAGGCATGTTCGATGGCATGTTCAATAGAATGTTCGATGGCATGTTCGAACATGTTTGATGGCATGTTCGAATATGTTCGATGGCATGTTCGAACATGTTCGATGGCATGTTCGAACATGTTCGATGGCATGTTCGAATATGTTCGATGGCATGTTCGAACATGTTCGATGGCATGTTCGATGGCATGTTCGAGGCATGTTCGATGGCATGTTCAATAGAATGTTCGATGGCATGTTCGAACATGTTTGATGGCATGTTCGAATATGTTCGATGGCATGTTCGAACATGTTTGATGGCATGTTCGATGGAATGTTCGATGGCATGTTCGAATATGTTTGATGGCATGTTCGAACATGTTCGATGGCATGTTCGAACATGTTCGATGGCATGTTTAAGTATGTTTGATGGCATGTTCGAATATGTTCGATGGCATGTTCGAACATGTTCGATGGCATGTTCGAACATGTTCGATGGCATGTTTAAGTATGTTTGATGGCATGTTCGAATATGTTCGATGGCATGTTCGAACGTGTTTGATGGCATGTTCGATGGCATGTTCGAGGCATGTTCGATGGCATGTTCAATAGAATGTTCGATGGCATGTTCGAACATGTTTGATGGCATGTTCGAATATGTTCGATGGCATGTTCGAACATGTTCGATGGCATGTTCGAACATGTTCGATGGCATGTTCGAATATGTTCGATGGCATGTTCGAACATGTTCGATGGCATGTTCGAGGCATGTTCGATGGCATGTTCAATAGAATGTTCGATGGCATGTTCGAACATGTTCGATGGCATGTTCGAACATGTTCGATGGCATGTTCGAATATGTTCGATGGCATGTTCGAACATGTTCGATGGCATGTTCGATGGCATGTTCGAGGCATGTTCGATGGCATGTTCAATAGAATGTTCGATGGCATGTTCGAACATGTTCGATGGCATGTTCGAACATGTTCGATGGCATGTTTAAGTATGTTTGATGGCATGTTTGAACATGTTCGATGACATGTTTGAACATGTTCGATGGCATGTTCGAACATGTTTGATGGCATGTTCGATGGAATGTTCGATGGCATGTTCGAATATGTTTGATGGCATGTTCGAATATGTTCGATGGCATGTTCAAACATGTTCGATGGCATGTTTGATGGCATGTTCGATGGCATGTTCGAACGTGTTTGATGGCATGTTCGATGGCATGTTTGAACATGTTCGATGGCATGTTCGATGGAATGTTCGATGTCATGTTCGAACATGTTCGATGGCATGTTCGATGGAATGTTCAAACATGTTCGATGGCATGTTCGATGGAATGTTTGATGGCATGTTCGAACGTGTTTCATAGAATGTTGGAACATGTTTGATGGCATGTTCGAATATGTTTGATGGCATGTTCGAATATGTTCGATGGCATATTTAAACATCTTCGATGGCATGTTCGAAAGTGTTTGATAGATGCATTCATGTCGATGGCATGTTCGAACATGTTCGATGGCATGTTCGATGGCATGTTCGAGGCATGTTCGATGGCATGTTCGATGGCATGTTCGAATATGATCGATGGCATGTTTGATGGCATGTTCGATGTCATGTTCGAACATGTTCGAAGGGTTATTCGATGGAAATTTCGATGTCATGTTCGAATATGTTCGATGGCATGTTCGAACATGTTTGATGGCATGTTCGATGGAATGTTCAAACATGTTCGATGGCATGTTCGAACACGTTCGATGGCATGTTCGATGGAATGTTCAAACATGTTCGATGGCATGTTCGATGGAATGTTCAAACATTTTCGATGGCATGTTCGATGGAATGTTTGATGGCATGTTCGAACGTGTTTCATAGAATGTTGGAACATGTTTGATGGCATGTTCGAATATGTTTGATGGCATGTTCGAATATGTTCGATGGCATATTCAAACATCTTCGATGGCATGTTCGAAAGTGTTTGATAGATGCATTCATGTCGATGGCATGTTCGAACATGTTCGATGGCATGTTCGATGGCATGTTCGAGGCATGTTCGATGGCATGTTCAATAGAATGTTCGATGGCATGTTCGAACATGTTTGATGGCATGTTCGAATATGTTCGATGGCATGTTCGAACATGTTCGATGGCATGTTCGATGGCATGTTTACGTATGTTTGATGGCATGTTCGATGGAATATTCGATGGCATGTTCGAACATGTTCGATGGAATGTTTAAGTATGTTTGATGGCATGTTCGAATATGTTCGATGGCATATTCAAACATCTTCGATGGCATGTTCGAAAGTGTTTGATAGATGCATTCATGTCGATGGCATGTTCGATGGCATGTTCGAATATGTTCGATGGCATGTTTGATGGCATGTTCGATGTCATGTTCGAACATGTTCGAAGGGTTGTTCGATGGAAATTTCGATGTCATGTTCGAATATGTTCGATGGCATGTTCGATGGAATGTTCGATGGCATGTTCGAACATGTTTGATGACATGTTCGATGGAATGTTCAAACATGTTCGATGGCATGTTCGATGGAATGTTTGATGGCATGTTCGAACGTGTTTCATAGAATGTTGGAATATGTTCGATGGCATGTTCAAACATGTTCGATGGCATGTTCGAAAGTGTTTGATAGAATGTTTGAACATGTTCGATGGCATGTTCCAACATGTTTGATGGCATGTTTAAGTATGTTTGATGGAATGTTCGATGGAATGTTCGATGGCATGTTCGAACATGTTTGTTGGCATGTTCGAATATGTTTGATGGCATGTTCGATGTCATGTTCGAACATGTTCGATGGGTTGTTCGATGGCATGTTTGAACATGTTTGATGGCATGTTTGATGGCATGTTCGATGGCATGTTTGATGGCATGTTCGATGGGTTGTTCGATGGCATGTTTGAACATGTTCGATGGCATGTTTGATGGCATGTTCGATGGAATGTTCGATCTATTGTTCGAACATGTTCGATGGCATGTTCGATGGCATGTTCGATGGAATGTTCGATGTCATGTTCGAACATGTTCGATGGCATGTTTGATGGCATGTTCGATGTCATGTTCGAACATGTTCGATGGGTTGTTCGATGGAAATTTCGATGGCATGTTCGATGGAATGTTCGATGGCATGTTCGAACATGTTTGATGGCATGTTTAAGTATGTTTTATGGCATGTTCGATGGAATGTTCGATGTCATGTTCGAACATGTTTGATGTCATGTTCGAACATGTTCGATGGCATGTTTGATGGCATGTTCGATGTCATGTTCGAACATGTTCGATGGGTTGTTCGATGGAAATTTCGATGTCATGTTCGATGGAATGTTCGATGGCATGTTCGAACATGTTTGATGGCATGTTCGAATATGTTTGATGGCATTTTCGAATATGCTCGATGGCATTTTCCAACATGTTTGATGGCATGTTTAAGTATGTTTGATGGCATGTTTGAACATGTTCGATGACATGTTTGAACATGTTCGATGGCATGTTCGAACATGTTTGATGGCATGTTCGATGGAATGTTCGATGGCATGTTCGAATATGTTTGATGGCATGTTCGAATATGTTCGATGGCATGTTCAAACATGTTCGATGGCATGTTTGATGGCATGTTCGATGGCATGTTCGAACGTGTTTGATGGCATGTTCGATGGCATGTTTGAACATGTTCGATGGCATGTTCGATGGAATGTTCGATGTCATGTTCGAACATGTTCGATGGCATGTTCGATGGAATGTTCAAACATGTTCGATGGCATGTTCGATGGAATGTTTGATGGCATGTTCGAACGTGTTTCATAGAATGTTGGAACATGTTTGATGGCATGTTCGAATATGTTTGATGGCATGTTCGAATATGTTCGATGGCATATTTAAACATCTTCGATGGCATGTTCGAAAGTGTTTGATAGATGCATTCATGTCGATGGCATGTTCGAGGCATGTTCGATGGCATGTTCGATGGCATGTTCGAATATGTTCGATGGCATGTTTGATGGCATGTTCGATGTCATGTTCGAACATGTTCGAAGGGTTGTTCGATGGAAATTTCGATGTCATGTTCGAATATGTTCGATGGCATGTTCGAACATGTTTGATGGCATGTTCGATGGAATGTTCAAACATGTTCGATGGCATGTTCGAACACGTTCGATGGCATGTTCGATGGAATGTTCAAACATGTTCGATGGCATGTTCGATGGAATGTTCAAACATGTTCGATGGCATGTTCGATGGCATGTTTACGTATGTTTGATGGCATGTTCGATGGAATATTCGATGGCATGTTCGAACATGTTCGATGGAATGTTTAAGTATGTTTGATGGCATGTTCGAATATGTTCGATGGCATATTCAAACATCTTCGATGGCATGTTCGAAAGTGTTTGATAGATGCATTCATGTCGATGGCATGTTCGATGGCATGTTCGATGGCATGTTCGAATATGTTCGATGGCATGTTCGATGGAATGTTCGATGGCATGTTCGAACATGTTTGATGGCATGTTCGATGGAATGTTCAAACATGTTCGATGGCATGTTCGATGGAATGTTTGATGGCATGTTCGAACGTGTTTCATAGAATGTTGGAATATGTTCGATGGCATGTTCAAACATGTTCGATGGCATGTTCGAAAGTGTTTGATAGAATGTTTGAACATGTTCGATGGCATGTTCCAACATGTTTGATGGCATGTTTAAGTATGTTTGATGGAATGTTCGATGGAATGTTCGATGGAATGTTCGATGGCATGTTCGAACATGTTTGTTGGCATGTTCGAATATGTTTGATGGCATGTTCGATGTCATGTTCGAACATGTTCGATGGGTTGTTCGATGGCATGTTTGAACATGTTTGATGGCATGTTTGATGGCATGTTCGATGTCATGTTCGAACATGTTCGATGGGTTGTTCGATGGCATGTTTGAACATGTTCGATGGCATGTTTGATGGCATGTTCGATGGAATGTTCGATGTAATGTTCGAACATGTTCGATGGCATGTTCGATGGCATGTTCGATGGCATGTTCGATGGAATGTTCGATGTCATGTTCGAACATGTTCGATGGCATGTTTGATGGCATGTTCGATGTCATGTTCGAACATGTTCGATGGGTTGTTCGATGGAAATTTCGATGTCATGTTCGAATATGTTCGATGGCATGTTCGATGGAATGTTCGATGGCATGTTCGAACATGTTTGATGGCATGTTTAAGTATGTTTTATGGCATGTTCGATGGAATGTTCGATGTCATGTTCGAACATGTTTGATGTCATGTTCGAACATGTTCGATGGCATGTTTGATGGCATGTTCGATGTCATGTTCGAACATGTTCGATGGGTTGTTCGATGGAAATTTCGATGTCATGTTCGATGGAATGTTCGATGGCATGTTCGAACATGTTTGATGGCATGTTCGAATATGTTTGATGGCATTTTCGAATATGCTCGATGGCATGTTCCAACATGTTTGATGGCATGTTTAAGTATGTTTGATGGAATGTTCGATGGAATGTTCGATGGCATGTTCGAACATGTTTGTTGGCATGTTCGAATATGTTTGATGGCATGTTTGATGGCATGTTCGATGTCATGTTCGATGTCATGTTCGATAATGTTCGATGGGTTGTTCGATGGCATGTTTGAACATGTTCGATGGCATGTTTGATGGCATGTTCGATGGAATGTTCGAACATGTTCGATGGCATGTTCGATGGCATGTTCGATGGCATGTTCGATGGCATGTTCGATGGCATGTTCGATGGAATTTTCGATGTCATGTTCGAACATGTTTGATGTCATGTTCGAACACGTTCGAACATGTTTGATGTCATGTTCGATTTGATGGCATGTTCGATGGCATGTTCGATGTCATGTTCGAACATGTTCGATGGGTTGTTCGATGGAAATTTCGATGTCATGTTCGATGGAATGTTCGATGGCATGTTCGAACATGTTCGATGTCATGTTCGAACATATTCGATGGGTTGTTCGATGGAAATTTCGATGTCATGTTCGAATTTGTTCGATGGCATGTTCGATAGAATGTTTGATGGCATGTTCGAATATGTTTGATTGCATGTTCGAATATGTTCGATGGCATGTTCAAACATGTTCGATGGCATGTTCGAAAGTGTTTGATAGAATGTTCGAACATGTCCGATGGCATGTTCCAACATGTTTGATGGCATGTTTAAGTATGTTTGATGGCATGTTCGATGGAATGTTCGATGGCATGTTCGAACATGTTTGTTGGCATGTTCGAATATGTTTGATGGCATGTTCGAATATGTTCGATGGCATGTTCAAACATGTTCGATGGCATGTTCGAACGTGTTTGATGGCATGTTCGATGGCATGTTTGAACATGTTCGATGGCATGTTCGATGGAATGTTCGATGTAATGTTCGAACATGTTCGATGGCAGAATTGTAGAGAATCACAATATCTATCAGAGTGTTGAATCTGGATCAGATCGACTCATAAATATAGCCACAATGAAGAAAACCATTTCGAAATGCATCGTTCCCTCTCGCTCTCTCTCACACACAGGGTTGGGCGCTGTGCCCATTCGTCCAGATGAGCGCCTAGATCTCAGAGACTATAAGAGCTAGAGCAACCAAACTCTCTATCGATGTTCCTGTGATATCACGTCAGTACAAGTGTATTTCAAAATTTGGCCACGCCCCCTTCCGCCCCCACAAAAGATGAAAATCTACAATTTTAAAGATACGAGAAAACTAAAAACGCAGAATCGTAGAGAATGACAATATCTATCAGAGTATTGAATCTGGATTAGATCGGATCATAAATATAATCGGTAGGAACAAATGAAATTTCAGTGGCCTTCCAAGCGCAGACTCATTCCCTCTCTCTCTCGCACACAGCCGTGTATGTATATGTAGGAAGTAGATTTGGACATGTAGAAAAGACAGATGTAAAAAACGTATGTAAACAAAAATGGAAATAATATATATAAATCTCCGAAAAGGTTGACTTAATTTTTGTTTGTCTTTTTTGGCTAAAACTAAATTTATCCCTTTTGCGAACATGTAAAAATGTAATTTATTACAAGCTCACATACATATATACTGACTGAGTACCGGGTATAAAGTAGAGCCGCGGCGGTAGACGCGGCTCACAACGGTCCCCCTCGTTTTTTATTTAAGAGTGTGTAATCAGAGACTGTTAAAGATATATTAATGGATACAATAGGGACAATAATATTTCTGGTTATACATATTTATGTAATATTTATATAGAGAATGTTTATAATTTTCAGCAGATAATTAGACTGCAGCGTCACCCTGGTCTACTGAAGGAACAGGTACCTTGCTTTCCAGCTTTCTCTTTCCCATATAGATTTCCACAAGAAAGGCCAAAGTGGCCAATCCGTAGCCACAGCCAAGGATCCAGAACAGCCATTTTAAATGATGCAAGGACAAAGGAACGAATGCTGGCTTGAAATTCGGTTGCATAGTGATATTGAGATATTTTCGAACAGTAATTGGTAAAATACGTAGCCAATGCAAATGGATTCCAGACTCGTAGAATGTCATGAAGAACTGATTCATTGGCCATCTATATATGGAGTCCTTCGGCATTACGTACATCTTCGGTAGGTTCTGTATGACTGTTAGGTTCTTTGATTCGCATAGGGTCTTCTGTCCAAAACTTTGCTGAAAAATATCAAATATTGTCCAGAACTCCGTTAAAACTATAAAGGCGAGACTGTCGTTCGACGACGCCATCAATTGAACCCGCTTCATAGTGTCCATATACTCCACATTTTGTAAATTTCGCCTGAAGAACTCTTCATCAATATCTGTCTCGATGAAGGATTGGATATTTCTTTCTGCAATTACGGTCATGCCACTCTGCTGCAATTGCTCGAAGCTATCCACCTGAGGCTGCAGGGGATGCTTGGTCAGCAGGGAGCTCAGCTTGCAGCTGAAGAAGTTGCTGAATATCATCCCGAATATGCTCATGGCCAGGAAAAGCAGACGGAGCGAGATGCTCACTCTAGGGCCAATGGGAAAGGAAAGTCCTAGGATGGCGCTGAAGGCGCGCATATTCACACAAGGATTCAGGTTAGTTAGACGGTAGGAGTGACCTGAGATGCGGTGGGATGCAACCAAAATGGCGGTCTCCACCACCACGAATGTGGCATAAACGAACATAATGTGCAGGAACCAAGTCCTCAAGTCAAGCCTATGGAAAGCATCTGTAATGCTTGTCACCTTGCCGCAGGGCACCACAACAATCAGTGAGGACACAGAGAAAGTATTAACACGTTCAATTTGGCCGAGAAGTTCGCTGCTCAAAAATAGGCTCGGATTTAAATAAATATCGGAATACGGATCAGACACGTCGGATTCCTTTTTCTCCGGTAGTACCAGCGTCAAGTTGTATTTCAGTGCAAATTCGATTATCTGCCTGTCTTCGACCCGGGTGAGGGGGAAATTTCCAGTCGGTGCATACTTGATGGTAAAATTATAGGGCATATTTCGATTGGGCAGCACAATGGCCTTCTTTCCTTGGAAATTGAGTTCACGTTGATGAAAAATTGGTCCTTCAATGCTCGAGATATTCACAATTTGCTCGAAGCGAGCACTGGGAAATGAATTTAAACGATGGATGGAAACTTCACCACTTTGACGATAACCCAGAACGATCATTTGAAGAATTTTATGTTCTTCGACTTGGCTGGAGATCTGTTTGAGGAAGTCCTCTGAGGGCTTTCCTTGCATCCACAGAAGGGTTCGTCCTTGTCGCATATGGTCGAATGCCTGAGCCAAGGCATTCAGTAGCACCGTTATGTCGGAGTGTATCCCCAGGCAGACCAGTCCCAATGCCTCGTGTTGGTTGTAGTTCTTCAACAGTTTAATTTTGGTGAATTCGTTGACACGTAGCATAGGAATACCATCGGGATTCCAGTCCTGGATCGAGCAGCTCTTGTCCTGATGGTGCTGCAGCATCAGTAAAGTCTGAATCGGTCGTTCTTTTTGGATAATTTGGATGATATTTTCGAGGAAACTCAACTGGTGGTGTTCGATTTCCTGAGTCAATGCCTGACTTAAGAGCAGAGTCAGCACTATTTTTATTTTGCCCAACATTGCGGCTAAATCCAGTTCGTGTCCTGCAACGCTTAGACCAAAGAGTGAACTGAATTTTGATATAAAAAAATGGTATTCTAATTGCTCCAAGGGAATAATTTAAAAAGGGTCTCTCGTCTAAATTTAATCAGACGACAGCTGTCTTCAAAGCGATTGATATGATGGACATTCATTCACTTAACTGCACGAAACAAAATTAATGAAAGTGAAAACTATTTTACTTGTACAATATAAATATTTTTACGTCTCTATAGTTCATTTATGTATGTATGAATCAATCCTTAAGTCTTTTGATTATTTGAAGATCTTCTAGGCTTCTAGGCTTCATCTCTGCTTTTGTGCACCCGAAAACTGGCCTTAATTTCGTTTCCAAAGCACAATTTGTTCTCCTCTTGGAACTCTTCTCTTGCTGCTGATCGGTGCCATATTTATGGGTCACTTGGTGAATTTATTTGTGCAACAATTGAGGTTTCATTCGGACAAGCCGTTTCCATTTGGTCGCTGATCGACATCGAGTGGAAAGCGGCACCAGCAACACCAGCAGCAGCAGCCAGCAGAGCGACAAATTTTCTCAGACAGCACCCCAGAGGCAGGGCAGGCATCGTCTCAATAGCAGCAGCATTCTGCCCGTCGCAGTCGTGAACCGTTTGTTGTGCCGTTTGGAACGAGCGTTGTGCGCGTTTAATGAAAAGTGAAAAATGAATTTCCCCATCGCATTGGATGCGCCGGTGTCAAAGCATGTGCCGTCGCCTGTCAGCGACTAACAAGTGTTGCCCTACCCCCACCCCCAACCCTTTCCCTATCCCTATCCCTGTCTCACGCCTCTGAGGCGTGGGCGAAGCGGAAATGAGAAATCTACGAAAACAATTATTAATTATCAAATTGAAATAGTTCTCAAGTGTGTGTGTTTTAGTGTGTAAATAATCCCAAAAACCAAAATATCAACATATATTCTCACATGATCCGTGTAAGCTATTTATTATCCGGAGTTCATAGGGATATGCAAGTGAAAGTTATTTGAAAACATTTCCGATCCTAAAAAGTGTATCCATATGTACATAACAAACCAATAAAATTCGAAAATGTTTTGTGTACTTAAAATTAATTTGTTTATATTTTGGGCATGGAAAAAAAATATAAACGCACTCAAATTTTGTTTTTATCTTTTTTTTAAACGTTTAAAATCGAATTATATGCCAAAATTTATTTAATCTCATTTAATTTTCAACGCAAAGAAAGAAAGATTCAAAAGATTCTCTGTGGTTATATATTACATAAGTATTTAATGTAAATAGTTAGCCATCGATCCACAAAAAGTTGTTAAGAATATAGGTCTTTCCAGTATTATATTCCATCTATTGTAGGTATCCTCCAGTTGGAGGACTGAACACTATTATTTGTGTCTGATGGTGGCAGCCTTAACCGACACACGCTCAATTAATTCGCTCAACACCTCACATGGGGCATGTCGCAATATTTTCACCGTCGCTGTGGCTGTTGCCGTCGCCTGTCGCACTCTTTAATAGTGCCACTAATTTCCTAATTTATAACCGCCCCTCGCTGTGTCTTACAAATCTGTTTTATGTAAAGTCAAACATTTTTATCACCTTCGATATGGGAAATGCCAGCGGAACCGAGCAAAACTGTTTAGAAAATCATAATCAGGGTCGGAGAGCAATATTATGGTCTCAGACAAAGACCAGTTGAATCTCTCGTATGCTCTCTGCCCTGTTCTCAGGTCTGCCTATGGTTCTGGTACTGGTTCGGGTTCTGGCATCAGTCAATGTCAGTTGGCCCAGTGCCAGGTCGACCGCGTGGGCGTAGACACAACAAACAAACGAAAGAAGGAACAGAGCAGAGCCGAAAAGCGGAAAAGCTGAAAAGCTGAAAAGCGCAAATGAAAAGGGAAAGTGTCCAACTGTTTCGGCCACAATGAGACCCAGCCAGGGGCCAGAGAAGTTCCCTTCCTCTGCTGCAAGAAAAAGAAGAAATATTTTCAAGAGGTTTTCAGCCTCCACGCGTCAAGTATCAAGTGTTTTTATAGCTAGAAGAATAATGAGGCATATGTAGATATTTGCGGACAGTGCGTTTTATAGCTATAAGGTAAAATGAAAATTCCCAAAAAAATTGCTATGGCTACGTCTTTTGATGTATTTTTGTAGTTTTCGGAAACCCTATGAGGCCCAGAGTCAAATATTCAGGTGCCTTACAGTTCTGCTACGCACTGTATACTCTTGTATCTATAGTAAACATAAATTTGGCCACATATATCCGCTCGATTGCAAACATATGTTAAATAAAAAACCCACGACAAAAGCATGCCAAATATTCGTGGCATATTTTGTTTGTGGCATTTCTGGCGTATTATTTTAATTTCTATTAATTTTTCGTCGCCCCCATCGTTTGCCACTCGCCAAAAAGAAAACAAAAATTATAACCACATTTTTTATGAGAATTTTTTAAATGGCTTTTATCGAGCCTATAGGTCCCGGCGTCTGCCCAACGGCATTGGCCCAAGTGCAAAATTTATGATTTCATTTATCATTCAAATTGGTTTTTTCCTCTCACTTTTGCGTCTGTTTTGTTTCACCGTTGGAAAATATATATATTTGGAGGATTTTCTGATTTCTGGACTTGTGCAACAATTGGCATGATATGAAATGTAAATAACACAATGATATAATGATATAATGTCGGGCGCCATCTGGTTGAAGGTTGAAATCAGCTGTAAACTTGAACCATTTGGGAAGTGGGTCAGTGGTTCTACCATAGCAATAATGCCAGTTGCATTTTCTCTTCGAATTATTAGCAGTCATTCGCAAATTGATCTTGATCTTTGTGAGAGAAGTGTCGATTCCATTTTCTATTTTATGCGACTGCATCATTTCCGTTTTCAAATTTCGTGCCAAAAACGTAAACGTCATGCACTTGGCCAGACCCGATCTGATCCCACCGTCTACTTCTCCCTGTTCCATATATTCTTTTTGTTGATCTTGTGGAGGCTGTTTTTCGGGGGTTTTTATCTGTTTTGAAAATAAATTCAATTCAATGGAAGCCGAAATGTGTGCAAAATGCGCCGCTAAATTAGAGTAAATTCCCAAAATCACGAGCTATTCCCTGGATCATCCATTTCTGTTTACATATTCAGAGATTTCATTGGATTCTTGGCTTATGGGGGATCTGTTTAATGCAGATGAGTTAGATACACATTCATTAATGTGTCGATCTGTTTGCATATCAAGCAATGTATCTTATCTGTGTTGATGCTATGTATCTTTTGGAGTCTTGGCATTCATCTATATATATACCCGATGCTCAAAGAGTTTAGGGATATATTAGCTCTGTGCATCGGTGTGTAGCACCCAGAAGGAAGCATTTCCGACCGCATAGAGTTTATAAATATATTCTTGATCATCGTCAAAAGCCGAGTAGATCGAATCCTTATTATAGCCAGAATGAACAGCCAATAGCCTGTGGAACAGATAAAATACTTTGAAGCTCTAATCAAAAAGGTCATTAAGTAGAAAGAGGATGAACGAAGTGCAAGAATTAACATTAGAACGGAACTATGTTTCTTTATGTTTTTGCCATTTCTCATGACAAGTCCGAACAAAATTGAGAGAGATCGTGTTCTGCCTACCCCCTTCCCCCCGTATTAACCTACAAATTATTTCGTTCCATTCGCGAACACCGATACCAAATGAGAAGATAAATCATTCTATCAATGTATTTTTCTTTCCATTTACCCTTGGGTAATTTTATTCATAACGTTCGAAAACTAACTGACATAATTTATATCTTTGAATAGCGAACTTTCGTTATATTTAAATAGTTATAAATATTTTGAAATCATTCCCTATTCCTATTTCCTTAGATGTATCCTTAAGCTTTTCTGTAGATGTTTTGAGAGATACAAAGATCTATCTTAATCAGCATAATATATTTTTATTTATGTATGTGCACATCGATAAATCTACCACTCGATATACCTTTAAAGATCTGTCGCTCTGGGGAACATCCACCTAACTGCTATCTATTCAATTTACTCAATCTATCCATCTTCTCATATATGTATATCTCTTACAATGATCGGGCGCCTGCTTTCGCCTCATTTAAGGTGACGTCAATGATCAGAGGGCCCTACGAGAGCAGCGTTTTTAGATATATGTATTTTTAGCTATATTCATTTGGAGAATCTGCGATTCTTGTTTTCTTATTTATTTTATTGCTGCCTATAATTGGCTCGTTTATGTGTGCAGAACCATATACCCGTACGGCCGGGAAAGAGATGCAGGAACACATCCTGAACTTGAAATAGAACCATGAAAAGAGTGCTTCGGAAAGGGAGGGGAGGGGGGGAGATTGGTTGGAAGGCCCGAACTGCACTCTGATTATGATGTTGTGCTCGAGGGACCGTGATTAGTTTATTTTTGGCACGTCCTCTGCAATTTGAACTTTGCTTTGAATGGAAAAGTCGAATGACTGAGGAGTGGCGCTGACTCAAAGGCGCACTGACTCCCAAGGTACACTGTAAAAAATAATGGATGGATATTGAATGGCAAAATATCTTTCGTTTGATTTTTCTCGATTTTATTTGGCATACTTTTAGGAGTATACTAAATGTGTCACATTTCCTTTCCATTCCATTCATAAAATCTTTATTGTGAGTAGATCAGATAAAATCGCAGATAAAAGTCTTAGCAAATCAGGAATAAATTATAAATATTCTCAGAGGAAACACTAAGCTAACATTTAACAATCAAATCGATGAATAACATTCACTTTCGATTGGAGAATATTCCAGCTGTCAATAGAACCCCCTTAACAGAGTTTTTGTGATCAATACGTCTTTCTCGTTGTTGCTCATGGAATGACACATAATGACGCATGGACAATGTACATACATACGTGTAGCAGCCACAGCGGATTTCTCTACCCATCCCATTAATATTCATAAGCAATTATCCGGCTTACCCATAAGCAATGTAAATTTCTGGGCATGAGTATGTGTGTGTGTGTGTTTATGATAATTAAAACATTAATTAAAGACGGGATTGGGGAGGTCGAAGATTTGGATACCCTCGGCAATTGATTGCTTCTACGAAAGCAATACATAACAATAGTGATCTCATCTTAAGAAAATATATTGAAAGATTTAGAGAAAGAAATGAAGGGAACATTTTGTAAATTGAATCTGAGGGTACGTCTTAATTAGTGGGATTAAAGAGAAAGCTAAGAACTGTCCATTTTGAATCAGGAAAAATATCCCATAAGCGACAGGACTCATTTTGTATAGCATCAGCTACAGTTCTGAACTAAATTATTGGCACAGTAACCATGTTCAACTTTATAACTGATTTCCCGCTAATCCATTGAACTTTTATTGCACTAAAAAAATTACATGGTAAGGATGAAAAAAGTTGAGCTAATTTCAGTTTTGACTATTTTCATACCTTATATATTTAATTTATTAAAATTAAAAAACACAAAAAGGCATTAATTTGACTTAACAAAATTATTGGCACAGCATATTCAAAAATTAAAACTAATATTAAAGTTAGCAGATTAATTACAAAATTTGCACCACCTATATCGCAGCTCAAAGAATACTTAATCTCATCGGAAATGTTTTCTTCTTTGAGTTACATGCTTCTGCTCGAATTGATCATACCCTCATCCAGGGCATCATAATGAATTAAGCCATGTGTGTTTTTGTCAAGTGTACTCACACGCACACACTAGCACTTACACCCCACACTTACACACTTGCATGTTGTTGCTCATATTTGTCCAGCATTGTCATCATCATCATCATCATCATCATCATCATCACCATCAGCAGCAGCAGCGGCAGCGTTCATTGCATGGAGCGGAGTGGAGCAACGACATTGACTGAGCCCGCGCCGCCAGTCGCCGTTCAGCCGCCAGCAAAGTCAAAGCTGCTGCCCCAATCCAATCAGCCGAAAATGTCCGCGTAATTAATGCCAATTAAAGGGAGCCTTTATTAAGTCATAACGGTAAAACTAATGCATGTAAATTTTCTCCCAACAGGTTGAAGGCATTTAATCTACAATAACAATACTTATTTGACACGAAATAACGATTTGTTTGTTAACGAAAATCCCACTGAAAAGTAAAACGAACACCAAAACAAAAAAAAAACACTGAACCTAATTAATTGGATAAACAATTTAGACGAAAATTAAAATAATTAATAGAAGAAGCAGCTGCAACAAAATTAAAAGAGAAAGCAGAATAGAAAGAAGGCACTTAAAGGAAAGAAACCGCGCCACAAAAAGAAGGAACACTACAACTTTAAGAGCGTATAAATTAAAATAAAAACAACGATCATGTTTAATTTGCTGCGACGCTCGCGTCAGAGAAAGACGCAACACAAGAGCAAAATCCACGACACAAGCGACGAAGAGGACAAAAGTAACAAAGAGAGCAGCCCCTGCCAAAGCAGCTCTCTTAGGCAAAGAGAGAGCGAGACCACCAAAGAAGAAGAGCACAATGGAAGAGCACAACTCCCAGCCCACAGACGGGCGGTGATCGAAGAGCTGGAGGACTTTGCCGATGACAGCGACGAAGAGCGGAAACGACGGCCACCGTCGTCGTCGTCGTCGCCGCCGCCATGTGTAAAATTAGCAAAAACAGCTGCTAATGGCCGCCACTCCGAAGCAGCAGTACTCTCTCCGCTCCGCTCTGACAAACGGTATATAAATAACATAACAGGGCAGGAGACGATGGCAGGGGGGACTGCTGCTGCGGCTGCTGTGTCGTCTGCCGTTCTTGCTGCTGCTCTTGATGATGATCCAAATGCTGTGGCCGCCGCTGCGGACAGTCCAAACGAGACAGCAGCCAGCGCGAACGCGAATGCGAATGCGAATACTAACGGTAGCAGTAGCGGTAACGAGAGCGGCAACCCCCACATTGAGAAGGTGGCCAATCAGCTAATTGGCAATAGCCCCCCCGATATTGGGCCACTGATCGATGGCCGGCCAAACGACACAGTAGTCGCCCGTCGAGAGCGTGCCGCAACGAACGAACGACCATTAACGTCGCGTCTATCCCTGGGTAGCTTTGTTGCCCTGCCACTGTCGGCCCTAAGTGGCAGTAACAATAACGGTACGATCAAGGACCTTGACTGTGAGACGAGAGCAACAGCAGCAGCAGCAGACAAAGCCAGTGTGACCAAGAAACGAAAAACTCTGCAAAAGAGTCGCGATTTTCTCAGTGAAATTTTCATGGCGCGTGGACGTAATCATCAGCGCCACCAGCAGCAGCAGCAGAAACAGCAGCAGCAGCAGCATCAGCAGAAACAACAGAAAGAGCAACTGCAAATGCAACAGGGCAGTGGCAAGTGCCACACTGCAGCAGAGAGTCACAAAAGTAACGATAACGATAACAGTAGCCACGTAATCGGTCAGGCAGCACTGGCCGCACGCCGCTTCACACACCTTGAAACGAACTCCGACCCCGCCACTGCCACTGCCGCCGCAGCATCCACAAATAGTTATCAAATGACTATGTCTAATAATAGACCAGAGAAGCACGGCCAGAGAGCGGAGGAGCATCAGCATCAGCATCAGCCAGAGAGCGAACTCAAGCGAGAGCGTCGCAGTAATTCAGCTGGAGCAGCACATCCACACCATCCCCCAGAGAAACGAGAGCGCCAACGGCCAGAGAGTGGAGAGAGTCATGGCCGAGCGTTGGCGCGATCATGCAGTGCCGAGCCGCGAGACGGCAGCGCCAGTAGAGACTTCATTCAAGCGGCAAACGTCGTCGAGTGGCGGCGAACGGTGGCCCGGCACGCGGAAGCACCAGAACAACACCATCAGCCAGGCAATGCAACATTGCAACAGCAACAAGGAGAGCAGCAGCAACAACAACAAAAAAGTGACATAATCATGGGCCAAACCAGTGCCAAGCCCAACGAAACAGCAACGGCGTCGGCATCGGCATCGGCACACAGCTCGCGGGCCAGCACGCCGCGTGAGTTCCGTGAGTCGATCGTGAGTCCGCCGCCGCCACAGGCACCACCGCGCCATCACAAGTCCACCCAGGATGTACCAGAAATAACGGTGGAGGACTGCAGCTTTGAGAGCTTCAGCAGCAATGACGAGCAGGAGGAGCGTCTGGAGCACTTGGAGCGTGAGAAGTGCCACAAACCGGAACCGGAAGTATACCATGATTTCGATAGTGGCCTAAACATCGAAGAACTTAACGAAGCTCACATCGAGACGCTCGAGGATGAGGTCTTTGCCACGGATATACCCTCCACCGTCTATCAGAATGCCAATGGCAGACCCTGGACACGCCTTAGTCACGTCAAGCTGGAGAATGTCCAGGAGGAGGCCGAAGAAGAGGAGGAGGATGAGGATGAGGACGAGGATGAAGTGGATGAAGCGGTGGACATGGAGTATCATCACCACAACCAGGCCACGCCCAGCGGCAACTCCAGGCAGTCAGCCAGCAGCGAACGGAGCGCCCTGAAAAGTGACTCCAATCTGAGCAGCAGCTATGCGGATTCCGGCATTGGGGTTCACGAAGAGGAGCAACAGCCACAGCAGCAACAGAAGGTGCAACCGCCACAACCGCCGCCCCGCAGCTCATCGGCCACATCGGCGACCCAACCGCTGCTGCACCGTCGCGACGGTCGCGACGGTCGCTCGCCCTTCACCCGCGACGGCTACTCCACGGACTGCGAGGAGACGCTGCTGCAGTGCGACGAACTCGATGACGAGCGCGATCTCAGCGAGCGGCTGGTATGCATCGAGAGCATTAGCCTGCCGGATGTGGTGGTTGAGTCAACGACCGCCAGCACCACGACAGCCACAGCCTCGACCACAAACGGCAGCAGTAGCAGCACCGGCCACCACAGCACAGAGGCACAGATCAATATCAATATTGCCAATGGGGCGGGGGGCAACAGTCAGGGGAATGTGCACTTTATACCCATCCATGTCGAAGGACGCAGTCGCAGCAACAGCCCCAAGCAGCGCAGCCGCGACGATAGCTGTCTGGGCGAAGGCCTGGAGATCACCGAGGATGGCAGTGTCCTGAACAAGCCGGTACTGCAGGAGCACACATATGAGACACACGAGCTCAGGTAAGGATAGATATGATCTTAAATGTCAGTTTCCTCTGGCGTATACTTGATGGATAATTTGTTCATCGAAAGTGCATTCTCTGGGGGACGTATACTCGATGTGGATTGATCAAGTGAGAATTGTCTTCGTGCAACAGCTGTGTGGCAGCAAATGCGACGTATTTAAATCGAACCGATGCCAAAAATTTCCCAAAAACATCTGCATGTTGTAGCCAATTTATCTTGATCTTCATGTCATGGAGCACGATCACTTTCAAGTGTGATTTTTCTCTCTGAAATTGCTCTCCTGAAACTATATGAAAAAGTGCATCAAATAGTTAGCATTTTTGGGCTTAAAGAGGATTATTTCCACAATGATTTACAAAAGCAATTAGGTTAACGCCAAGACTATAAAATAGACAGTGTATTTTGTTGTTCGATTCTGCGAACCGAGCAATGAAATGGAATTTGTTTGCCATTTTATAGTATTTGGTTAAGGATAGCTCTATTAGATACATAGTATATCCGATTCAATGGAATCTTTATGCCAGCATTCGGTATATTTTCATGTGTGATATTTTCCCTCTGAATTACCTAAAATTTTCCGGCATTTCTTGCACATTGAATAAAACATTTGCAATTCTATACAATTTATTTCTGAAATAATTATGCACATATATTTTGGCATCTGTGAATGAAACGTACGATCTTCATGGAGCATTCTGAACTTTGATATTTCCTCTCTGAGATTTTCTTATTCTCTCTCTTTGTTTTAAACTTGAATTTCTCTTTTGATTGTCTCTCAAAATCCATCTCTCATTTTCGTTCATTGTTTTTCTAATTTTGATTTTCTCGATTTTCCAGCCAGGGCGCCAGATATATAGGTATTTTTTAAATAGAACAATACTTATACAAAATATGTTAAATTTTTCGGAATAATTTCTTAGGCATCTGCCCATCAAAATCTCTGTTCAGAAAAAAGGGTTAAAAGAGAGATGATGGAAATACAAATTCTTTGAAGTGCTTGAAGCTTTAAATTTGTAAAAAGAAAAGAATTTTGATAGATACAGTACAAAAATTTCTTAGGAAAACCCACTTGTTCTTTGTTACGTATACGCAATGTGAAAACAATCGTTTTGGCCTTTGTTTGGCCTTCTCTGGGTATACGAATATGACAGATTGTGACAGCCGTGCGGCAAGTGTCTCATAACGGAATGGCGCAAATTATTCGTACAATTTATATTCATGTATAAATTGTTCAGTTTCAATATTTAAGCATTTTGATTTTTTTTGTCGAAAATCGAATGCAAAAATAAATTCACTTCGTCATTTTTGTTGGCACCATGTTGGCCATTTCCCACGCTGGTATACCCTTTTCAGGGAGGGGTATGGATGATCCATCATGAAATGGAATCGCTAGAACAGAATATTATACCTAGATATTTCATTAAAAATATTTAAATTTGTGTAAAGAGCATCATAATTGGGATATCAATCAAGTAAGATCAGATTTGAAGATTGTCCATCTTTGACTGATCGAAAAGAGTACCAAAATGTTCGTTTTTCTCTGGTTCTTCAATCATATTTTCTCATGTGCATAGAACACGATCTGCCTGCTCTAGTTTTCTAATTTTCCCCCGCTTATTTTCGTCTTGTTGCAAAAAAAAAAGCATAAAAGTGTACGATGTACATTTTGAAACGTTCATAATTTAGAGCAATCTTGTGCGTGGGGATGGGGACCTGCACTTGTGGAATTTTATTTAGGTTGTTCTTGATTTTGTTGGATAATTGATTCGGCGTTTCCGTGAGAACTGGCTGGCACTTGGCTATAGACAAAGTGCGAGTATACTCGTATGTGTCTATCTGTTAGCATTGAAAGATTGTTTATAAAGGCAAAAGGCGCACATGCGGCGTATGCGTAATTTCCTCCAAACTAAGTTATGGGTATACTTTTCTGCTGCTCATCATCACCCACCGCCGCCGCCCTCCCCTCCCGGGGGTTGTTTATCCAATCCAATTTGATGAGCAACTTGGGAATAAACAACAAAAGAATCCAAACACCCAACTATTTGCCGAAGAAAGTTCACAGAAACACAGGCAGAGCCAGAGCCAGAACCAGAACTAGAGGCATATGCAGCGATGCTTTTGCCAAAAATAATTGAAATAACTTTCAATCTAAGTGCATGCGATGCATCTGTCTTACACTGTCTATACCCTGCTACCATTCACTCTCTCGCTCCCTCTCTCTCTCTCTCTCTCTCTCTCCATGTCTATCTCTAGAGACAAGCCAAGACCGCGTGTCACAAAATTTTGATAAATGCACTGCTCATTGTCTATACTAGACATTTTGTAGATTTCGAATATACTTCTACTTTTGCATACAGTGCGTGACGGAACTATAAGGATAAGCTACAAAAATCCATTCGATAGCTGCTTCAATTTTCAGTTAAGAAAATAATTATTCAATAAAAAATCAAAATGGGAGTGTAAAAAAATCAAAACCAAAGTAAAAATACAGCTACAAAATTTGTTCTACAGTTACTCAACAGCGGGATAAACTTTTTTTAATAAACAATTTTTTTAATACATTTTTGTTTAATAACCAAAAAAGTATTTTTCAACTTTTATGCTTAAAATAAAAATATCTCTCACATTCAGTTTTAAATTTTACATTTTTTAATATATTAAAATTGATTTAAAAATTAAATTTATTATCATTTCTTTAATTTGTATTATAGCAAATTAAAATAAATTGTATACCTGATTTTAATTATACAAATTTAAAATAAAAATTACTTTTAAATTTGTATTAAACAAATTAAAAAGTAAGATTTATTTCTTGACTTTTTCCATTATAATTTTAATCAGAAATTAATGTTTATTTCATACTTTTTTTTTATAATACAAATTTTAGTTCTTACGATCTTAAATTTGTATTCAATGAAAGAAGAAATAATTATCGATATTTATCGATAGGTTTCTGAGATTCGATATACTTCTATGGCACTCATGACTGGCATCTCAACCTTTCGCTTGTGTACAGCAATTCAAAATTATTCTCCACCTTTACTAAATGAAGAATGAAGATGGGATTTCTTATGTTTTTAGCATTCCTATGGTCGCAAAACGCACTGTACTTTAGAATAGTAAGAGAGAGTGAGAGAGTTGGCAGAATGTACGTACCAGAAAAGAAAATACATATCGTGCGATTTAAAAATAAACTTTGCGCATTTTCGCAGCCACAGGAATCGACAAAGATAAATTCAATTAAAACGTATTTCATTCTGCGTTGAAAGCCAAAACAAAACAAAGCAAAGGCACAAGCCACAAGCCACAACAAACTACATATTATATAAAAATCTATAGCTGTATCTCTCAGTCTGTCTGCGTACGTGTATCTGTGTTTGTATAGCTGTATATCTGGTATATATTGTATCTCAACAAATTATGGTTGAGGAAGACATTCCCCATTCCGCTAGTATTTTTTACACCTCATTACGGATTTAACGACCGACTTTTCCAAATTCGAAATTGCGTCAAGCAAATGTCTAGGTATAGGTGCAAAACGTGTGTGTCTCCATTAGAAATATTATTTCTAATATTATTATTTATATTTCTTCTAAATTATATGTATTTATAATCTTTTTTTTGGTGGTGCTGTGTCTGAGTAGAGATCATCACGTTTGTGATTCATTTTGTTTGTCTGCTGGGGATTATACTCAGACAAAATCTCGTTGACAGCTGATCTATTACTTCCCCCCTTCCAACTATTAGTCATCCCTGATTAATCCACTGTTCTTGCAGAAAAGAGCTAAAACAGCAGAAGGCACACTTCAGCAGCCAGCTGGACGAGGCCCACAAGAATGTCCATCAACTGGAGGCCAAGGTGGGCGAAATGCATCTCAAGATACAGAAGCTGGAGCAGGAACTCTCCCTCAAGCAATGGAATGTGGAAAGTAGGTCCAGAAAAACTCGAAAATAATCTGTGAAAAATAATTGAAAAATTCTTAAAATTCTAAAGGACTCCAGGGCGAGCTAAGTGCGGCCCATACGGATGATGAATATGTGCGGAAGAAGCTGAAGTTTCTGGAGGATGAAAAGGTTCACTTGAGACACAAATACAGCGAAGATCAAGATGAATATCGGCTCAAATATGGTCAGTAGGAAAGTGTATATAAAGCGTTCTGTAAATGTGAGATATATATTTCCGTTCGGCAGACGAACTCGAAGCTCAGTACAACGATCTAACCGAGAAGTACAAACAGACCCAGGGTCTGGCCAGCAGTCTGCAGACCCAGCTGGCGGGGGCCCAAGTCGAGGCCGAGGAGTGGCGCCAGCAGGTGGACAGCATTCGAGGAGAGCTGGATGAACAGATACGCATACTGAAGAATGCCCTGGAAAACTCGGAGGCAGAGCGCAAGATATGCGAGGACAAGTGGCAGAAGGAGTTCGAGATGCTCAGGACACACAATCGAGGTGAGTGTCAGAGTGAGTGATGCATTCTATTCATGGACACATTTTATTGTATTCGGTTTTCTTTTAGAGCGCGAGGATTCCCTGATGACGGACTGCGAATGGCAGCTGCGGCAAATGCAGCGTCAGTGCAAGGATAAAATGGACAAGTCCAATTACGAACGGAAACAGGCCTCAGCCAAGGCCGAGGAACTGGAACTGGAGCTGCAGTCCCGTCGCAAAGAGGCCGAACATTTGCGGGTCTGCCAGGCGCAGGTGAATTCCCTCCGAGGCGTCGTGGGGGAACAGGAGCAGACCATTCAGACGCTTATGGATCGCATCGAGAATCTCAAGAGCGATCTGGCAACTGCCAACGAGAGTCTCGAGGCCCAGATCGAGGCTGTGCACAAGATCAAATATCAGTGTGATAAGTGAGTAGATCTGACATGAAGTGAGGATCAATATAGAGTCTTGCCCGTTTGCAGTGCCATCTACGACAAGGAACGTCAGATGATCTACAAAATCGATGAGGTTCGCAATGAAGCTGCCGCCTTCTGGGAGAACAAACTTTAGTAAGCTCCAAAATCAAGGCTTTAAAGGATCCTCTGATATTGAAACTCTCCCTTTGGTACCACAGCACAGAGATGACAAGACTGACAAATGAATTGGAGTCCGTTTATGTGGACGAGCGAAGGGATGCCTTGGATAAGCTGCAGAATGAGCATATTGAGGAGCTGAGAGCCCTGACCAATCGATACACGGCCAATGAGGATGAGCTACGAGCCGAGGCAAGCACTGCGCCAGGATTATCTTCCATTATTTGTCTCTAAAGAAAGTCCTTGTAGATCGATGAGCTGCACGAAAATCTGGAGCTAAAGAAACAGGATTTCCTCACACTACGCGAACGTTCCGACAATGCCCTGCTGCAGACCCGCATGCATTTGGATCGGGCCGATCGCGAGTACCAGAATGCCATGTGTCGGGAGGAGGATCGTCGCGTGGAGCTCGAGGAGCGACTCAAGAAGGAGTTCGAGGAGGAAAAAACCGAAATGGAGGAAAAGTTCCGCGAGCGCCTGGGCCAGGTCAAAGAGGAGTTTGCCAAGGAGCTGCAGCTGTCCACCCAGGACATGGTAGAATCTCATCGCAAGGAGTTGGGTACGTTCGCAGGATAATCGAAATTTAATAAACGTTCGATTAATTGATCGATTAATTCGATAACAGACTCGCAAAAGGCCAAACTTCAAGCGGAAAAGGACGAGGCTCTGCAGGATCTTGTGGACCGACATCGCGCCAAAATGGCCGCTGCCGATGAACGATTCAAGTGAGTGTGTGGCATGCAACGTCCACCCCTTAGCCTTAGCCTGCCTGACCTTTGGCTTGAATTGGATGCCCTTGCCTCTTACTGTCCGTCATTTTTCACATCCCCCCACCGCCACAGTTTGATTTCCATTCTCCTACTCGTACTCGTATTCATTTTCATTTTCATCTCGACTCTCATGTTTTCTGTTTCTCTTTTTCCGCACAATTTTTGCTCGTGGATCGTGCAGCATGATGCAGGGTATAGATGGTGCCACAGCGAGACGTACCGCCGGGTGCCTGTGGGTGCTGGCCAGGGGCGCGTGTCCGTACACGCCCACACTCTATGTGCTATATCTGACCATGTCGCCACTGATCGCCCTCGCATGCTTAGTGTTCAATATTCTGGCTGTGCTCTATATCAAATATCGACATCTGCTCAAGCGCCACTAACTAACTTCAAAAACAGTTCTCTAAGATTATTAACAATAGAATTTAAGTGTCGTTATGGTGTATGGAATACATAGATACCCTAACATATGTATATCCTCTTGGAATACATCGATTACGTATCTCTCTCTCTCTCTGAAACTTTTACTCTCTCTTTCTCCTCGCTATATGTTATGTGTGTTTGTGTGTATGTGTGTGCGTGCTGCCAACCCACCAATCGAACCAATATACCTCTGCACACCCTCTAAAATATCCGAAACGCTCGAATCCACTGCGAATCCACTTCGACTCCACTCCTGCAGCGATTTAGAGCTTCGGCACCAGCGCAATCTCAAGGACCTGAAGGCGGCATACGATGCCGAGAAGGCGGCGCTGGACAAGCGGGACATCAGCAATGCCAACGAGATCGAGCAGCTGCACCGCAAATGCCGTTGTCTAACGAACCTGTAAGTCTACCTTTCTCACTCTCTCTCTCTCTTTCCGCTTAGCCGTGTTGTGGCTCCTTTTTCCCCCCACTCTCCCTCTCAAACTCCTTACCAATGCCTGTCTGTATTATCGATTCTCTCTTTGGTAGATTCGAAGAGATGCGCATGCGCTACGAGCGCCGTGATCCCCGCGCCGAGGATCTGCGCGAAATTTCAGAGCTGCGCACGCGCTGCGAGAGCCAGGAGCGGGACCTGTACGTCCTAACGGACCGTTTGCGGGACATGCAGAACCAAATGTCGGAGATGCAGCAGAATGGCAAGCCAGGCAGCAAGTCCATCAAGAAGCCTCCGCCCAAGACATTGCCCACCAGTTGTGACGTCATCTATGAGGAGAACGAAGAGCGGGAATCCCCCGAGCAGGAGAGTGGCAACAGCCAGGATGATGACGAAGATGAGGAGGAGGAGGAGCACGAGCAGGAGCCCAGCGATACGGAGTCGAACCACACGATTGAGGTTAACGGCAAGGACCCCTGCCTCAACGAGGACGACACCCACCTGATAACGGCTGTCTAAACGATCCGATCGATCTGTCACTTCCAAAACCAAACCAAAACCATTTTTGGCTGTTTTTATTTTTCAAAAGAGGATTATCCCCAGAGAGGCCCAAAGGGTCTGCGGGAGACCAAAGTCTAGGCACTGAACCACCAAAAAAAAATTGTAAAATAAATTTTTTAATTGGTTTTTGAAACCGTACCAAAAAAACAAAACAAACCAGAACGAAATAAATGTAAATATTTTTAACAGAAAAATCTCTTTTCTACACAATTTTGACACATTCAACGGATTCTACATCGTATTTACATCCTTAATCGTCCTTTGGCCCCTCTTCAAGGTATGTTCGAAATTGGGGTGTATGCCACCTTGAAAGCCTCCAGATTGGGTGTTCCGTCTTACCTGTTATCCATACCTGTTTTAACCGTGCCGGCCGCTCTTTTTCTAGCAACATGTGGCCGTTCTCTTCGAACCCGAAGTCAGCCGGCAACAAGCCCGAAGTCAGCCGAAGCTCATATTGGAACGCAAATTGAGATCTTTTCTCTCTTTTTCGAAACAAACTTTGTTGGGCTATGGCAAGGTATGGACCACACGCAAAAACGACCCAGCAACATTTATAGGACTCATGCAACTCACCTCACTACACACTAGGCTGTGATGCTTATAAAATCACGATATGTTAGGAATTGGGGTGCATATAAAGGCAGACAGGATGATTTTCCAGTAACATATTTTAGGTGCCTTAAGAACATGAGTCTGGAGTTTCGTACTTGAATGCATTTGTTGCCGAGCAACATTTTTAGGTCCCCAGCAACATTTGAGGGCGGGGGATTTGAAAACCACCCAAATCAACACGAACATGAATGAACATGTTCCATTAAACGGCCTTCACAATTCGAGCAGCGCGGTTGCTGTGCTGCGCGCGTCGTCAAGAAAATTAAGAAAAAAGGTACTTGATAACGTACTAACGTATATTTCATTCGGCATTTACCGGAGCGCGCGGCTGAAAGAAAAATTAAATTCCGCCTATATTCCAAAACCAATTTTTGAATCGAGTGCAACTGTTATTTCGCGGGCTGATTGGTGTCGCGATAAAGAAGGAAACAAAGCGATCCAAAAGCCGGTAAAATCTGACTTAAAAACGGAATTTAAAATTAGAAATAAATCGAAATAATAACTATCCAAAAAAAAACAAGAAACCGTTTGAGAAATTGTGATAATTTGTTGATTTTTTGTAAATATCTCGCTGCATCGTGGGTGGCAGAGCAATCAGAAATAATAATAACAAAAAAACCAACGGAGCTGCTGCCGGCTGCAATTATGAAAAGGTAGAAAGCGACAACAACAACAAAAACAAAAGGAGGAGCAGCTGCAAGCTGAAGAGGTGGAAGCTGGATGGGGCAGAGATTTTGTATCATTGTTGTTTGCATGCCCCATGTCGTCCCCCAATTAATCTGCCGGCAGAGAGGTCGTTGGCGCTAAGGTCACGCCAGAAAACCAACGGAGCAGCGGGCGTTTCGTGTGGAGTGCAAGTGACAAAAAAAAACAACACCAACAACAACATAAAAGCAAAAAGGAGACGAGAACCAGAGTTCTAAGTTCCCCCGTTCCACGCTCTAAACAACAGCCAAAAGAACGTGTGTGTGTGTGTCGCATGGCTCAAGCAAACGGTTAATCTTCATAGCCCCGGCTCCACTCTGCTCCGCGTGTGTGTGTGTGTGCCTGCTGTGCTTGTGTGTTATTCTGTGTGTGCTGCCGCACCCGCTCTCTCCCGCGCAATTTTGCTGAGGAGCGAAAATCGAAAATGTAAGTGCCGCTACTTTTATTGCTTTTCTACGTTTAAGATCTCTCTTCTACCTCTACCTCTGCCCACGTTTCTGCTTTTCCTTTTCCCTTACTATTCGTATGTACGTGTGTGGTGTGTGATGCTGCAGAGCCTCCACCAAGCGCCGCATTTAAAGGATATTCCTAATCCGTTTTATTGATTGCCGGTCGTACCAAAGCAGGGTGCAGGGCCAGGCAGAAACAGCGACAGCATCACAGCTGGAGTGCTTCGTCTCTGTCTGTTTCTCCCTGCGTACGCGTACATGTTACTTGTGTGTGTGTGTATGTGTGTGTGTTTGTGTTCTTGTTCTGGCAATCTGTGCTGCCCTCACCCCCGCTGACCAAAAACCATCATCATCGTTCTCTCTGCTGCTGTTTTTTTTTTAAATGTTTTTTATACCCTTTGCAGAGGATGTAATGTCTTTGAGCAGATGTTTGAAACGAAATGCAAGAGTTATTTTTTAATCAACATAAAGATATTCTTGATCAAAATCAAGAGAAAAGTTATAAAATTATCTGACAGAGAACTTTTTCTTGAAGGGAATTGTATTTTTTAAATACCAATTTTCGCTTCAATAAATTTTCTAAATTAACTTTAACTGGGATACAAAACGATTCAGTCTGTCAGGTTTTCGAATTTTTGCCTAGACCTTTTGTGTGCCTCGAAAATATATTCAGTTGCCGTAGGAATCATCGGTTGAACATTTTAAATTCCGCTTAAAAAAGTGTAGTTTCAGTCTCGGACTCGACTCCCGTTTCAGGCATATTTTTCTGGTTTTTACAAGTCTCTTTTTGTTGTTGTTGCCTTTGTTTCCCCGGAGGATTCCCTTGGGATCTGCTGACAAATGTTAATTATTTTGGCATTTCTGTGTGTCCGATCTTCCATCTTCCTTTGCTCTTCTCCTTCTGATGATCTCTTTTCCCCCCGCCCCTTATCACGTCATTGCTTAATTCTGCTTCTTATCTTTTTGCTTAATTCCCGAGCATTTCTGAAAATAACTTTATCGTGGCGAAAAATTAAGAGAAATATGTGCGGCACCTGCCCCCGTGGGCATAACTCAATAATCACATCAAATGTCTCCACCAGTCATCCCCCTCCCCCTCTCCCTCTGCATCTCCATCTCCATCACTCGTTTTGCTGTGCAACACCTCCTTAAGAGGTGTGTCCAGCGCCCCTCCACGGCCCCCTTCCCCTTCCCTCTCCCTGCCGGCTAATGCCGCACAGCTGCGCGCCATTTAAGTCGCGGACAAGTGTTTTGCCGGCATCTGCGGAATGCGACGACGGAGGAGCCCAGGCCCAGGGCCCGAACAGAAGCCGCAGCAAAAAAAGTGGCAGGCAACATTGCCACCAATTATGCGATAAGCAAGTGGAGAGCCACTACAGATGCCTGCTTGCCCCTCCTCCTCCCGCTCACAAAGTTTTGCCTGCTTAAAGCTTTAACGGTTGTTTCTGCCTCTCTCTTTAAGATGAACATTTATAGAGAGAGAGGGGGGGAGAGAGAGAGTGAAGAGAGTGGCTCCTTGAAAGAAAGCAAAAGTTTTACTTTTCCCCTCCTTAAAGGCATTCCGCTCCTTTGAATAGAGTAATTTAAATCCCAGATTCCCCAAAAAAAAGCCAACACCCATTATAATAATAATAATAATAATGAATAAAAATTGAGACTGGAAAAACTAACAAAAGGCCGCGTGCTGTGGCTCTCAGGCCGCGGCGCTGTCTTCAAACGAAACGAAAAGCGTGCAACAAGGGGGGGGGCAAGAGGCAGGCAGGCAGGCAGAACAAGAGCAGAGGAATGACCTTATATTGCAACTGCAACGCAAACAAAGGTCCGCTAATGGTCAGGGAGAGAGAGGAAGAGAGCAGTAGGGAGAGAGAGAGAGAGAGAGAGAGAGATCAGCGCCGGCAAACCGGTCGATGGATGCCCATTGGAGGTGGCTCTGGCTCTCTTCCTGTGCTCCCACTAGCTCTGCCCCCCCTCCTTCTGGTCCGTGGCTACTGCGGGGCAATTGGGCCAAAAGCATAAAAATCAGTCAAGAGTTGGCGTTGCAGCCAGCGTCCAGCCAGCGACCAGTGCACGAGCATTAAAAGCGACAAACAAACAAACAAACAGAACTTCCCCGAACGAACGGGACGGCGGAATGGGACTCGGAACTGCGGACCTGCGGACCTGTGGACCTGCGGACCTGAATCCTCCTCTTGCTTCCAGAATCCTCACTCCTCGCACTCCTGCTGCCTCCTAAAGGCCTAGGCCCTGGCCACAGAAATCGATTTTCTCGCAAAACTTGGCCAGGGCTCAGTCGGAGTCCGAGTCCAGTGCCGCAGGGCCCAGGGCCCCCCACTTCATGTTCCTTTTCTACAGCGCTCCTGCTGCTGCTCCCACTGCTCCTCCATTGCTCCACTTCTTCCACTGCTCCTCTTTCTTCCACAGCACAGCTTCTCATCCTCCGCCTCCTCCTCCTTGCTGCCTGTCTCCTTCTCCTTTTGCTGTAATGGATATGGTCCAGGCGCGCGCGGTTTTTTGATGATGATACTCTCGATAATGATGATTGAAATGATGATGATGATGATGCCACGTTTCGGTTCGGTTCGGTTCTGCTGTTCCTGCAGCAAGTCAAACTGTCGTCGCCGTCGCCGCCGTGTTGTTTAGTTGTCTCTCTCTTTTTATCTCTGCCTCTTTCACTGTGCATCTGTGCTTCTCTTTCGCTCCTCGCTCTGCCCTTCTCGCTGTAATTGCAATTGCAATTTTCTCCAACTGCAACTTCCCCCTCCCCAACACAGTCGACCGCTGCTGCTGCGGCTCCTGCTGCTGGAGGGTTAGTAAATCTGCAAATTGCATTCGCCCAGGAAATTTAGTAGCCCCATGGAACACCACATGGAACCACAGCGTCCAGCATCCAGCAACCAGACACGAGAGTTATTTAATTTGTGTTATAAATAAATTTGTTTAAAGCAATAATTGCCTCGAGGGGGACAGGCAGGGGGAAGGGGAAAGGGGGACGCACTGTAAATGTTTGCTGAGAGCAACATGAAAAAGTGCCTGAAAGAGATAGAGAGAGCTTTTGGATAGTTTAATTGTTCAGAAACGTAAGAGAGAATGAAGATTAGAGCAGAGAGAAGTTAGTGAGTGCTCTCTGAAAGATCTTTTTACTACATAATTGAAATCCCATCCAAAGAGAGGGAGTGCGTAGGAGAGGATGAAAGGCCAAACCAATTACCGAAAAGAACAACATCATTTGAGGGGCCTAGACACGCAACAACAACTACAAAAACATTTGCATGACCAAAGCAGCAATTACTGACTCTGATGCTGCCCTCAAGCCTTTGCCACCTGCCAGTCTGGGAAATTTCTCTCTCTCCTCTCACTCTGTCTCTTTTCTCTGCTGCTGCTGCGTGTGTGTTCCCAGCAGCTAAACTGTCAATAGAACCGAGAGGGAGTATGAGAGGGGACTGGTGGGAGAGGGTCCCTGGGCTGTTTTTCAAGTTGTCTGCAAACGACACCCAACGATGACATCGTCCGTCGCCTTTTGCACTGATTTTTGCCGTGTTCGTTCCCTTGTGCTCTGGCTCATCAGCAAAAAAAACAACAAATCAACGGTTAAAAGAGAGTGAGGAGGGAAGAGGAAGAGGCATCAATGACAACCAAAACAACAACAACAACGAGACCTTGGACTGCTGCTTGCATCATCCCTCCTCTCAGCCCTACAACTGTTTATTGCATCCCTATCTAGATATACGGAAAGGCAGAGGGAGGACCGACCCGCAGCCTCCCATTCAAAGAGAGGAGCAGCAGAAGCAGCGGCAAAAGGAAGAAACAGAAGCTGAAGCAGCAGGAGAAGCAGAGCGTCAGGCCATAAGCAGTGGAAAAGACGCAGCGGCGACAGAGCTTTGCATGCTGCATTTTTACGGTTGTTCCTCTCTTCCTGTTGTGCTTGTACTTTGCATTCACTCTCCCTCTCTACCTCTCTCTCTCTCTCTTGTGGACTCTTCTTCTTATTTTGGTGGTGTTGTTGTTTTTGGCATTGCTTTAATTATTGTTCCGTTTCGTCTGCCATTTGCTGCTGCACTTTTTCTCGTTTTTTTGTTTGTTTCTTGTTTGTTTTGCTTCCAGTTTTTGTTTTTGTTTTTATTTTGTTTTATTGCAGCTCTTCGTTGTTGCATTGGGTGGGGGGGATAGCATGCTGTGTGTGCATAGGGGGAGGGAGTGGGTAAAATAATACAATAGGCCCACCGAATCACTTAAATCATTCACACACAGACACACACACAGCTTGAGGGTAAACGAACGGATATGGATGTAATGGATATGGCTGATTGAAGAGGGAAATGTTAAGAGGGATCTCTTTGGAACATAGCGGATTTACTTTAAGGTAGTTTTTAACAGATGTTGAGCTTTGTTGAGGATTGAGGCTTTGTTGAGGCTTACATGTTAAAATTTTTCTATATGCCAATCACATCTAGTTCTTCTATTTTACTGCTCTGCTTCTGTTAAGGCGCTGCTAAAGATCTGTCTCTGTTAAAGCTTCTCTCTTAATCTTCGACTTTGATCTTCGAGCTTCAGGCTCAAGGGCATCTGGAATTAGACAGAGATAGATAGGCCTCCGATTCGCTTCTGTTCCGTTAGTTCTTTTGATAAGCTCGCACTGCCTCTCTCTGTTTGGGCTCTCTATTTCCTAAAGCAAATTCAAAACGAAATTCGAGTTTATAGCAAATGATTTTCATCCCTAGCATTTGTTGCATTCCTTGTTGCACTGCCACGAGAGAATTCTCTTGCATGTAATTATTTTAAATCGTTTTTCAACTCTTTTTTTTTCATTTCTTTTCTTTTTTGTTTTTTGTTGTGTCTGTCGAAATGCAATTGCATTCCCCCCCTCAAACCATTGAAAAAAACGAAAACCCCAAACCCAACCGCCGCCCCAAAAACATTTCACTTTTCTTTGTGCAAAACGAATCAAAACAAAACAGAAATAAAAACAAAAAAAAAAGGCACAAAAAAAAACCAGAAACAAACAAAATGCAAAGTTCGAAGCCCCCGGAACGCTTTTGCCGGTTACTTTAACAGGAGCCTTGGTGGGGGAGGAGGGAGGGAGGGAGTGGCAGAGAGGTGCAGCAACAAAAAATAAATAAAAACAGAACAGAATTAAACGAATCAAAATAAAAGAGAATGAAATGCAGCCCAGGACTAGGACTAGGAAACCAGACGGCCAGGCCCGCACCCAGGAGCCGCTGGCACGTCCTGGCTGCTCCTCCAAACAAACGTTGCAACGTTCCAGATACTCTTCGCCCCTGACTTCGTCTTCCTCCTCCTGCTGTTGTTGGCCATTTTTGTGCGACTTAAATTGCATTTTATTTCTGCAACGTTGCAAAACATTTATTTACTTTCATGGTTTGTTGAGTATTTGCCAGGCCACAAGGAACTACTGCCACGGCAGGACGGCAGGACGACAGTACGCCAGGGATAAGGGATAGGGCTAAGGATAAGGACGATGATGATGTGAATGTGGGATAGAAAGGAGGAGAGGCAGGGGCAGGGGCAGGGAAAGAAGTCTGCGATGACGACGACGGAACTGTTGACTGCTTTTGAACTTGTGCGTCGTCGTCGTCGTCGTTCTCGTCGGCAATTGCATCCTTAGACAATGACACAGCCACATACACATACAGAGAGAGAGAAAGACACAGAAAGTGAGGGAGAGGGAGAGAGATGAGCTGCAGACATTTTGACATACGACATTTTAGGGAACGAGGCGCATCCATGGGTTCCTATGGGTCGGATTTGTAGAAAAAAGAGCTCTGGATTTCGTATTTTTCTTCGGGAGAGTGCATTCTCTTTTGACAGAAGGGGTAGCCACATGTACTGGAATTTTTCTGGAATATTCTATTTCCCTTACAGTTTATTCAAAAAGCAGTTGATGCTTTGTTTCATAGCAATATGTTTTCAATTCTCAAAGAGCGGATTACAATGATGATGAAGATTGTTCTCAAACGCAAAATATTGAAATTGATGGAGAGGTCTGGAGGTCTGGTGGCTGTGGCCTGCTGCAATTATGCGCTAATTAAATGCTACATAATTTTTGGAATGCCGCGAAGACAACTAAAAAATGCATAACATATGTTGAACAGCCCGAAAAATGGCCCAAGATCGAAAGAAACGGGCATCCCAGGGAAGCTCTTGGGTTCGGCCCAAGAACCGCTTTTCGTGGCCTCATGCCTCATGCCGCCTGCCTCATGCCTTGGGCTCTCGGGGCACACAAGAAACAATTTTCAGAGGCAGCAACAGCAGCAGCAGCAGCAGCAGCCATAACCATAACATGTTTTGTTATTAATTATAGTTTACGCAATGCAGGGGACAGGCCGAAGACAACAACAGTCACAGTCACTCAGAGAGAAAGAGAGAGAGCCGAGCCTGCCCCGGATCGAGGCTCAGCCAGCCAGTCGGGCAGGAAGCCCAGCCGCCTTGACCAGAAGGAGGATCTTCTGGCAGCAGAAAAATAAAAAATAAAAAAATAAAAAAAAAGAGTTCACTTAATTTGACGCACAAATGTCAGTCACAAGATGTTCCTTCGTTTCTTCGTTCCTCTGTTCGCCCCGTCAAGTCCCGTCCCGTTCCGTTCTGTTCCTTTCCTGCTGTTCAGTGAACCGCCGCGCGTCAGATGGTGGTTCGCCGTCGTTCCTGTCGTTACTTTAGTTGTGAAAATAACTCAATAACTAATCCTTTTTGATGGTATACCAAAGGGTTGTTTGCCGAAGGCATTCCACACACACACAAAAACACGGAAAAAAAAAGGAGAAACATGTGGCAGAAGGCCCTGGATCTCTGGGATGGACTGCCTTTCGTCTTTGACTTGACAATAAAAATTATCATAATTATATTTAAATTAATATGCAACAAGGCCCTCGAACCAGAGGCCCCGGCAATTTCTGCGCTCTCGACAAATTACAGGAAATGCCAAACACCAGAAACACCAGCGCCCATTCCCGGTACCCCGCTACCCCGTTACCCATCCCTTTTTTCTTCCCTTTGGCCTGTCTGCCTCTCTTTCAGTAATTTCTAGCGGCCTGTTCACGAACTGTTTATATTAATTAGGAAACTCACACCAAGAAAAACAGAGCGGAGACCGTCCGGGGTCGATTATTTATGACAGAGCGAACCCTAAAAAAAATAAGGAAAATGCCCATATTTTTTTATGATGTTTCATTTGAGTGAATTCGATTTCACACCTATCAATATTTAATAGAATGTTTGGCCATCAATGGAAGGGGATAGCGAAGCTGCTAAGCCACACTGGAAGAGAGAGAGAAAGCCAAAAAGAACACGAGCTGTGGAGAGCGGAGAGAGAGAACACTCCCTGCTAAGCTCGCTCTGCTAAGCCACACTGGAAGAACGACCGTGAAACTAATTAAATTTTAGGGAAATTATTTGGTAATTTAAAATGATAATTATATAATTATCAACCCTAGAAAACCAAGCAATTATTCTGGTATTATAATTAAATAATTACCATAAAAATACCAAATCAATATCGAGACAAGCTTTGACCCAATTCAGAGGAACTAAATAGCATTTTCTATGGTAATACCCAAGCCCAGGCCCAGGCCCAGGCCCAAATGTCATTAACAGTCCCTCAACTGCTGCTGCTCCATCGAATGCTAGTCGAAAGATTTGAAGTTGTTAAGCCCCCAGATTCAGTCCAAGTCCAAGACGAAGATGAGGCTTAAGCAGCGAAGCGGAGCAGATTAATCTGAAGAGCAAGACAAATTCTGGGCAACAAATGTGTACGACATTAATTATGCAAACAGAAATAGACACAGAAACAGACAGAACTAAATTGTTCAGTTTTTTTTTGTGGGTTTCTTTTGGTTAATCTGAAGCATGGGAAACATTTTAAAAGTCATTTATCATCGCTGCAGATGAGTCAGAGGGGGGGTCCACACGGAAGAGCAGAAATACAACACAATTTTAAAATAAATTATGCAACAAATTCAAAATGAAATCATTAAAATCACATTGGAGCGTATGTAAAATTAAGTTAATTATTTAATTTATGGCAACCAAATCGCTCTTGTCAATCGGAAATGCAATAAAATCGACGGGTGGGGGGAATGGGGGGTTGGGGAACCCCGAAATGGAATGGATAACTGGCAAAACATTTGTCAAAGCGAAAGCCAGAGCACAGCCCAGCATTTTCCTCTGCAATTACGAATTTGCATAAATTTACAATTGAATCGCTGGTACTGGTATGTGTCCTCGACAATATTAGTTTTTAATTGCCATATAAATTATAAATAAATTCCCGGCTCTCTTACTTTCTCTCTCTCTCGCTCTGTCTGTTGAGGCTGAGGCACACTGCTCTCTAATGTGGGAATAGTTTGCATAAATTACGAGAATTTTCCCGCTGACTGACACCTGGCGAAAGAATGGCCCCGAAAAATTGCATCACAATGTAAATTAATTAAAATATTTATAAGTCTGTGTGGCACAAATGTGGAGTTGTGTGGCACAGCTAATTGATAATTAAATGTCAAATACATAGAAATGTGGGTCTGGGAAAAAGCTGGAGAATAAATTTCAGTCTCGAATCGGATATTTTATCGATTAGCAATCGATTGGGGATTTAAACTAAGAAAAAGTGCAATCAAGTGCAAAAATATGTAATTATTAGTGAATCAAATTAAATGAAAAGCTGTCGCATATATTGTAGTCATCAAGTTAGCTTATTTTTCGATTATTAATCGATTTAAATTTTTAAATATTATTTTAGATATTTATTTTAGGTATTATTATTAGATATTATTCGAAGTGTATTTTGTGAATTTTGTGCAATCAAGCTTAAAGATATGGAAAATAAAGAAATTGACTGACAGCTATGTAAGCAATTTCCATTACGGCGACTCCTATCATTTGAGCACTACTAAAATCCACCATTTCGCTGTGGAAACCTCATTAGCTTAAACACTGAACTACGTTTATTATTTATGGCTTTCATTAGGCTTAGACCCACTCCACTCCACTCCTCTTGGGCTCTGTCTTCATTATTATTTTACTAGCATTCAAATAACACAAAAACTAAAACAACAAACGAATTAAGCTTTTGTTAAACATTAAACAAATTCATGTTGGATTTGTGTTTGTTTTTTTATATTTTTTTTTTTCCTGTTGCGTTGCTATTTTGCCTTTGCTTTTTTTGGGGGGCTGGGTCTATAATTTATTTAATGATGCTTTTAATGTGGCTTTTTCGATTGGAGTTCCTGTGTTTATTGACATAAAACCAGGAGCTACCGTTCGCCAGTCTATAATAATAGTATTTAGTGGGGCTTTGGGGCTATTTGAATAGCAACCATATATGTGAATATATACATACACACATATATACTGCTACTGTCCCGCTATTTAATTGAATACATGAATATCGGTGAAAAACTGGGATTTACATGCACTGAGGTGAATTTTTACGGTTTTTTAAACTAGAAACATTTTAGCTTTATGCTGGTAGTGGGGCATTTACTCACTGTTTGCCTCATTTCTGGATTATATATGAGCTCTTCGATTGTTAGCTTTTCTCTCAGTGTATGTAAGTGTGGCCTACAAGCCACAACAACAACTTGTGACATTTAAGCCCCGTTTTCGAGTCAAATTAAAACCAAATAAAAATCGGAGACAGTTTCAGCTGCCTGCCTGGCTGCCTGCCGTGGTTGTTGGTGTTTTTTTTTTTTGGGGTTACATACTCGTACATGGACTGCCAGGAGTCACTGCGCGATTTAGATAGCAATAAAAATGCAGCAGCAGCAGCAGTACCTCCTCTCCACCTCTCTGAAGCGCGCACATGCTCTATGCTCCTCCACCACTCCATTACCGATTCAGAAATGTGTGTTCGGTGGCAGCATGATGTTGCAACAACCACGTCAACAACATGAGAGAAGTCACGAACTGCAACAGGAACAACGGCAGCAGAAGGAGAGATGGCAGACAGGAGAAAGAGAGAGCAACAACAGCAGCTAAATTGTAAACATAAACAAAACATTTATGACTATTTACAGTTTGAGCCGAAAACTGAATTCGAATTCGAACTGGGAGCGAGATATAGAGAGTGGATATGGTTCAAGGTATATTAATATGGAAGGTGAGGGCGGTCTGTACGAAAGGTCACTAAGTGGCAGGTAAAATACAGCACAAACACTTAAGAGCGAGATCGCCTTACCTTTCATATACCATTCAATCGAGCAGCAACGAAATAAAGTAGGAGCGGGAGAGCAGGATAGAGGTTTATGGGAGTGCATGTACGTGGGAGAGTGTCTCCCTACTGCCTTCCACTACCTACTTTTACTTCTCCTCCTCCTTTTACTCCTACTTTTGCTACTCTTTGTTGTTGTTGGTTCTCCTCCATCACCTACTATTTGTTGTTGCTGCTGCTTCTGCTGGGCAGAATGCATGTTCAATGATGAGGTTTTCGGGTGTGAAAGGGTCAATTGTGTAAATAATAACGAAAAAGTGTGAACAGCAAACAGCGCGACAACAGCAGCAAAAGCAGCAGCAGCAGCAACAGCAACGAGAACGTGAATTGAGAGACAGCAGCAACTGAAATTGAAACTCCTAGTCGGCGAGTGGTAGGAGGAGGGGGGGGGGGGGGGCCAGAAAGAACTCATAAAAATATCACACGCATATAGAAAAAGCATTTCCGATAAGCAATGCACTAGACAAACACAAACAAGAACAAATATAAACACGAGAGAGAGATAGCGAGCATGAGGGGAAAGAAAGTGTGCTGTGTCGAGCGGTTCGCTGCTAGGTGCGCAATTGAATGCATGGAGAGAGAGAGAGAGAGGAATATGGAAGCATAAGCAGGCTATGGGCAGCGCAGCAGACAGAATGTCGCGTTCTCTCAGTGATACTCATTGAATACAGAGGGTATATGCAGTTTTACGTATAAATAAAATTAAGTGAATTAAATTAATTAAAATTACGTATTCTTTAAGAAACAATATATAATCAGAATAGTATTATTACATGTGCATATATTTATGTACCATTGATTTTCCTGGGTATCGCAAGTACTGCGCGATCCTACCGCTTCTTTTTCATTCGCTTTTTTTATGGATGCAATTAAATATTGTGTTTAATGCATTTGTACATAATAATAAATAAAAAGCATTTACTACAGCAATCACGATAATGCAGCACTACAGGGGAGGGGTGGGGAATGGGGCATGGGGCATGGAGTGTGGCATGGCGATAACGCGATAATGAAGTTGAAGTTTTGACTGCAACGGCAACCATATGGGTACGAGAATATGGGAGTTGCTTTATTTGCTGCTTGCAGGAAATAAAAATGCCATAAAAATTGTCATGGCTGCCTGACTGTCTCTGACTGTCTGTCCGACTCATAAATGCATATAAATTATGAGGAAATTCGTAGATAGTATGGAAGGGAGCGGAGGGTTCTCAAAGCCTGGTTTGAGCGTATTCGATGGGGCAGCAATTTGGTTTTATTGCAGCCGTCAATTGTCATTAGAATCGAGCATTTTACGTCCACCATTCTCGAGGCTTTTCGTCTTTAACGATTTTTAAAAGCTTTTGCTAATTGATTATTAAGTATGCGGGGTACAAGATGGGTTATACATGTGTGAGATGCCTAATCTGCATTTAAGAGTCTTTAAGCGCCGGCAATCGGCAATCGACAATAGACAATCGACAGGGGATTATTACGATCCATGGAAAGTTGGGGATTTGAATATTTTCTTCGCATTATTTTGTCAATCTTTTGTGCAGCTATTTGCTCTGGTTGCAACTTGTTGTTTCGAGTATGCGCCTGGGGGCGGTCATGCGGGAACCTGCAATGAGGAGAAAGTTTTTGTATTCGAAGGAAGTTTTCGAAGAGGAAGAAAGTTTGTGGAGTACAAGTTTTTGGAGCTTAAGAAACTGTCAGCACACGATTGGATAAAAGCGATGAGTGGTTTCCAATAGGGAATCCAGAATTGAATAATTTAAAAGTTAATAAAAGATATTAATAGATTAACGAATTATGGAATATATAAAGAGAAGTTTTGCAATGGATATCGATGGACTCTCTGGATAATTCTCTTGCTTTTTACCTTCAAGCAAATTCACACAAAGTTTATGCCCTCTCGTGGCATTCTTTTTTTCTGCATATTTTAAGTGCGTTGCACGCTGCACAAATAGAGCGAGGAGCGGGGCAAGTCCCAACAATGCAGAGCTGTCAGAGATGCAAATGTCGAGGGTTTTGTTGCATGCGTAGCCCCAGAGGCGGCTACTTTAGGGTTTGTTTCCAGAACAAAACCCTCTTTGATGCGTGAGCTGTTGACTCTCTTTCAAGGCACCCCTCCACACGCATCTCAATGGATGCCCAGACCCAGTCCCTGACCCTGTCCCTGCCCTGCCGCTGGGTCTAAGTGTCACATAATACTCAATCAAATTATGGGGCTCAAGTTGACGCAAGTAATTAAATCGAAAACCAACAATTGCCCCACTTGAAACCCAAGGAGTCCAGTCCCGTCCCGTCCCCGACTCGGAGTGGCAGACGCACAAGCACATGCACACGAACAAGCAGAGTAAACTATCCCATAAATAGCAACAATTTTCATATTAATTTTCATAATTTTCCAATGTTGACAGCAGGGTAAATATAAATACACGTAAGCAAACAACAGCAACAGACCCATGGTCTAAGGAGGGGTACTGTGTGCTCTGTGTGTGTGTGTGTGTGTGCTGGCAAGAAAAAAAACGTGAAAAGGATACACTCTCTCTCCACACCGAGGCCGCAGCAGGGACACTGGACTGGACTTGAACTTGCGTCGTGTACTCTGTACCGTGCCACAGGGTATGTTCTTTTTGTTGGGAAACTTGTAAAATGGTCAAGAGGATGAAGAGGCAAGGGAATGCCAGTTCTATGACCTCGAGAAAAAGTTCAGATATTTCGATTAACTATTTTCATATTTAAAATAAATATATTTCTTACAAAATGGAATTTATCATATTTGTTTTTTAAGTGTATTATATACCTATCTGTATATACAAAAAAAATAAAAAAATTAATGAAAAAAATAGAGCATAAAAAATTATAATAAAATTCATTTTAATTAATAAATAAAAAAAAAATAAATAAAAAATAAAAAAAATAAAAAAATAAAATAAAATTAATAATTAATAACATATTATGGCCCGTATTAAAAGAAAAATATTTATGTTTGAGTCAAAGTGATTTTTATTCAAAAAAAAAAAAAACAATATTTAATATAAATATTATTTTGTCTGTTTAATGCTGCTGTTTTTAGGGTATGTCCATCTTCGATCTTTCGTTGTAGCCCTACTTCTTGTTGATATTTGCTGTTGGTCAACGGGAGAACAACAACAACAACAACAATGTATCTATATCCATGTTGTGACAATTTCCCTAATAACCCTAGCCAAAGGAGGGTTTAGGCATTCGCTGCAAAAGGCGAGAGGGGGCAAGGAGTGACATGCCTGTGCCTTGGTTGAGGGGTAAGGGCCCCACTCTTTTGCGGTTAGCTGTTGAACTGTTGACTTTGCGGCAAGCACTTTAAATTGATTAAGTTGAAATTTGTCTAGCGGCGCCACCGCCTTGCGGTTTAAGCCCGCCCTCCTTCAACCATTAGCCCCCTCTCCCGTCAGTTGGCCACAGAGTCACCGAGCCACAGTGCCACAGGTACTTAATGCCACATGAAAACTGCAGCTGCTCTTTGATTAATTCATTGCCTTTGAGGCACCACCACCGCGACCCGCAGCGACTAGCGCGACTCGACTCGAGTGATATGTGGAATAAAAGAGACTGCTGCAGACAACTCGTGAGACATTAAAACACTTGAATGCCAAAAAACTTCGAAGCAATTTGTGTCGACGGTGGTCGTCGAAAAGGCCGCTGCCACTGCTGCCGCCTCCAACTTCAACTTTGTGTTGCACAAAAAGGAGTTCGACTTGGAGTCGCCTCAACTCTGACTCTGACTGCGACTGCGACTCTTCTTGTCTGTCTATGGGGCACAAAACTTTCCAAGTCAAGCGCTGAAATTAAACTTTCGAGCAGAGCTGTATTTGTGTGTGTGTGTGTGTTGGTGCCACTCTGCCTCAAGTGGCAGACAACACAGAAAAGTTACAAGTCACATGACAAAGCCAAAGGAGGCAGTCGCGGAGGAGTATCGGAGGGCCGCCTGATGAGTTGAATGTCATCCGAAAATTAATTTTCCACCAGAGTTGAGCAAATGCTTTGTCATTGCTGGAAACAGTTGCTCCACTTGTACGCCCTTTTTGCAGCCCTTTAAAAGGTTTAGCTGCCAAAAAACGTCCACTTTTGTGGCTAACTGTTTAGGCGGATGGAAGCAGAATAAATTAGCAGCAGCAGCCGTTCCAAAGTTAAGCAGTTAGTTCGAACAAAAGAACACCCTTTGTTTAACATTAAAGTGGGTGCATACGGCCCATAATTATTTGAAATTTTGTTTTTAAATTATAAATTTATACTTAAACGTTTTTATAATTTTTTTTAATATTGGTTAAGAATAAAAAATTTGAGTAAATATATTTATTTTAAAAACTAAAATATTTATTTGGAATATGAAATATATAAATATTAAAATAAATATGAAATAAATTATATATTATAGTTTGAGGTCTTTTTTCTTTGGGTGTGGCACATTCGATGGCAGGTGGCACAGTCAAATATCCTCTCAAGAGGAGACAATATTCTTTGGTTATTTATGAGGAGGAACCTTTCTCCAATTTACATCATCATCATCAAGTGTTCACTGTACTTGTGACTTATTTTTGCTGCCTGTTTCCCTGTTGTTGTTGCCCCACCATGTCTGGGGGCTAGGCCTACAATTGGCGACGCCTCCACACACTCATTCTCCATCTCCTTGCCACCCCTTCCTCTCCCAATCGCCTCTTTTGGTTTCTTGTCCTGATTCCCGCGCCCCAGCTACAATTGCAATTTGTGCACTTTACGCTGCCAGTGCCACACACACACACACACACACACACACACACATGCACATACAGATGGTGCCACAGGGAGGTGCAACGGAGAACGGGTGGAAGTGGAAGTGTTCATGCCGTCTCCTCCCTAGTCCGAACCGAACTTCAGACTTCAGGACTGGCGGCATGGTGGCATGGTGCACACAATTTTTGTATCTCGTGGAGTTTGCGCGCTGGCAAATGTTGCCTAGTCATTGTCGTTTCGTTGTCGCCTGAAAGAGAGATGTGGATGTGGCATGGGCATGGGTGCACGTTGCAGCGTGCAGCGTGCAGCATGCCACATAGTTGCTTCTCACTTCAGAGGAAAAGTTGCTCATTTTTACACACTTTACTTTTCGATGGAGTTTTTCGCTTCAGTTTTCGGGTTTTGGTTTGGTTTGGTTTGGTTTGGTTTCGGGCTGCTGTTGCTGTTGCACTTACAACTTGGAACATTGTTTCAGCACTTAAGCGACATCCATGGGGCAGACAGCGCCTGAGGCAAGGAGTCGAGTAAGGTGAAAGAGAGTCCAACGATGGAGCCAGGCAGCAGCCCCCCCACAGTGTGTGCGCGCCTCAAATGTTTAAACATTGTGGCAGCCACAGAGAAGAGCAGGAGAACACGAGGGCAGGAGGGCAGGAGAGCTGGGGTTAAGGGGGATAGGAGTGCACACAAAGCAAAAGCAATCCCAAAAACCAATCCACACAGACACACACACACAGACATACAGATACACATTCTACATCCAGTGGATGCAGCAGCAGCAGCCTTTTGTTTGAAGTTTGTCTTCGAATGGAAAACTTTTTGGGTGAAAATTAATTACGAATTCGTGAGGTCAATCGTTTTTCGGTGATAATCGAGTGGGTGCCAAAGCAAAGGCAGGGCAAGAGGGCGGGGCAGTCAGGTTGTTTACAGCAGGGGGTCCTGCTGCTCACGCTCCCTCTCCCTCTCCCTCTCGCTCTCCGAAAAAAAACTCTCTTTTTTTTTATGGGTCTCAAGCTGTGTGCGGGAGTGCGAGGTCTTTGGAATGCATGCTGCTCGGGTGTTTAAAAGCAGACACTCATCATGCTCATCATTTCATATACACTTTTTTCCATATTTTCTATATGCCATAAGATATATATTACCATGATTGGTTTCCATGGGTTTTGTAGCTCTGTTTCGCCAAAAGTTTTTGGTTTTTAGCTGTTTGCCACTAGAACCGAAGACCATATAAATAGTAAGATGCGTTATTTTTAACTTTTCTTTCAAATTGGCTTTAGAATTTAATTTCTGATGTTATTATCATACTGTTTTTGATAGAATTCTCTTGATTTTCTACACAATCCCATCAAACTTTGCTCTAAAATAATCATAAAGAAGATTAACAGCTCTCCCAGCAAAGAAATCTTCAATTAACAAATGTTGCCTTTCACTTATGGAACATTTGTTCAGCAAAATAATGCATTGTTCCACGAATTAGACCTACTGGCAGTGGGTGTTTTTTGTTGAATCTTTTTTTTTTGCTGATGTTGGATATTTAAGGGTATTTAGCGACTCTCATATCTAGGTTTTCCTTTATTTTTTTTTGTTTTCTTCTGTGGCTCTGTTGTTTTCCTTATAGTTTTGGTAATTTGCAGTTTTGTCGTCCTCCTTCTTTCGTCGTGCCAAAGATTTTATAATTTTCCTAACTGAATTTTCGGTAGCTGCTGTTCCCGGCTGTTGCAGTTGCAGTTGCAAATGCTGCTGTTGCTGCTGTCTGCCCGTCCTGCTCCTACTGCTGCAGCATTTTGCATAATTTTCCATTTGCTTGTTGCGTGTCTGCCATGGAAAGTCGTGAGGCGTAATTAAAGAGTTTATTTTATGATTTGCGGTTCGTTGCTGCTGTTGCTGGTGCTGCTGCTGCAGCAGCTCCTGCTGGGTGGCCCAAAAGTCGAAGTTGATTTTCCAGATGAGCGTCTTTTTTCCCAAAGGTGCCTCGCAGCTAGTTGAGCATGGCAGCATGCAGCATGAGGCAGCAACAGCAACAGCAGCAGCAGCAGCAGAGCCTTTGACGTTGTCATCGCACTTGTCAGCAGCACGACATTGTCCCCCTCTCTGGGATGGTTTCGTGTCCTTTGCCAGGCCCTCGAGCGTTTAGAGGTTGCTTTTGGCTTGACTTGACTTGACTCTTTGCTTGACTTGGCTCTGGGTCTTGGGTCTTGGCCGGGCCATGGCGGTTCGGGAGGGGCGTGGGGCGGCTAAGGGACTCGGGGATCCGGTAGTCGTCTTGTTTGCTTTGGCATATTGAAAAGACATCCTCGACAGGCACTAATTTTAACTAAATAACTTTGATGACTCGGTCCCTCTCGTCGGCCCACGGCCGCCCAAAGACCCTTTTTCTAAGCCAGCTTAACCTTCGTTTAACCTTTTTTCTGTGCAATGTGAACTGTGGCTTCCATCATAACAATACTAAATCCAACGAGAACTTTAATTAATATCTACTGTGGTAAGAAGGGGTGTATTGGATACATTTTGGGGCATGCAACTAGTCAAAGAATGCAAATGAAATCACCTACAATGCCATTATCTATCAGTTCTAAAAAAAATATATATTATATAAATATAATATATGCTAGAAAAAATATACAAAAATACTTGAATTAAGTAGAAAATTCTAGAATATTGAAAAATTAACATATCTTATAAAATTACGGTAACCATAAGATATACCAGAAAATGCATCCAAAAATACCACAATACTGTATAAAATGTTGTAAAAACCATAGTTTGGCAGATATGCCACTCAAATTTAGAAGAATAACGTACAATCCCATAATCTATCAGTTTTCAAAATTTCATAACGATTACACTCTGAAAACTAAAAAAATCCCTTACCTTCTTTTAGTATTTTTGTGAAAAAACATTCTTAAGAGGTATTCCCCATGTCTAAATGCTTGACTTTGGCTTTTTAATTCTCTTTTTTTGTTTTTTTTTTGGTTGTTGGCTTCTGGCCAATCTAACATATTTGCTTAGGAGCTGTGATCCTTTTTAAAGGATTGTGTTTGTATATCTAATATATTCAGCGCACATATGGCGTCAAAACCAAAACCCGAACCGAAGCCGAAACCGTTTCTAAATGCTTTAATTAAATGAAATCTCATGGTTTTTGTGTGACGGGCGGGACAGACAGACAGGCAGCAGTGTGTGGTGGGGGCGGGGGGTGAAGGAAAAGGACATTGGCCGGTCCTTCATGCGTGTTTTTCCCTCCCTAGAACGAACACGTTTCACAGTTGCACGCACAACTATGCGATGCGGCGGTGGCGGCGGCGGATGTGGCGGCTGCCACCCCGAGGTCTGTGGCATTCAAAAATTGAAAAACCAAAATTTAAGCTCGGGCCACAGCTTTTTGAATTTATGACCCACACACACACGCACACGCGCGAGAATACGCATGGGAATGCATGTAAAAACTGTAAAGGATCTACGGGATATGTGTGGCATGATTAGGGGTTGCCTTATTTGTGTGTGTGCGTTGGTGTGCGTGGCATGAGAAATGAGAATATATTATGGAAAAGAATGCATCTCTCGGACAGGCCCGAACTATTAAATGTTGATAAATTATCCATAAACTGTGCTATTTATGAATTAAAGGTTGAACTCAAATGTGCATTCAATCTGCGTGTGGATGCCACAAGTTCCCTATACAGATCGAAAGTACACACAAAGCTTCCCTTCGATTACAACATTCTGTGTAATTTTTGAAGCCACTGAAAGGAGGTATTTATTGCACTGCCTTCATTCTGCTCCTGCCAACTGAAAATTTCATTTTCCTGACCAGAAAAGGACACCCAAAGGAAAAGGTCTTCGTGTGTGTGTGTATCCGTTTGCCTGTCCTGGCATAATGTGACACGTTTCCAGGGGGTTGTTCGTTCTCTAATCCCAAAACGTAGCCCAGGAAAAGGTAGGATAGATGGGACACATTCTTGTGTCTGTGAAATCAGGCAGCAAAAATTGCTCGGCTTACCTGAGGAGAACCAAAACCGGCAGCAGCTCATCATGGCACCACCAGCAGCAGTGGCAGGGGCAGTGGCAGCTGTAGGAGTTGGTTGCAAGACCACTCGATGGACGGTCCACATGGGACACAAAAAGACAATTATTCATGTATGCATTGGACTATAATGCTCTCTCGTCGTCGCACTACTCGACTGTTCGAAGCAGCTCTCTTGAATGGAAATTGGAGGTGGTGGTAGATCCACATTTCACTTTGCATTATGTAAAACATTCTCACAGGCGACAAACATTTGCATGATTAACCATAATTGAAAATCTGAAAGAGAGACGAGACAGCCAGACAGCAGGACATGCCAGGTAGCGCATGCCACCTCCATTCCGTTGCAAGAAGTCCAATCAGTAGCGCTTCATTCAACTCAATTTATCTACGCATTTCAGGCAGGCAGCATCCGAGAGCTGACTTCACTGCGGCTCTGGGATTTTCCAGCTTAGCAAACGCTTGTGTGTGTCTTGGGCCCTGCTGCTGCGGCACCACTCCCATTTCGGATTTTGTGGAATTTCGGTTTTCTTCTCTTGTTTCTCTCTCTCTCTGGCCCAATCTCTCGAGTATAAGACAGTTGTAATCTAACTAGAGATACACATCTTTGAGGAAAAGCCCTAGAATGTACTTTGAAAAATATCAGCATGGAATGAGTTCTTGTGAGGAGGAGGAAACATTTTGCGGATCATGGTTCCCATTCCCAAAAGAGAAGAAATTAAGTACAATATACTCGATCCATAATTATCGAAAAAACATATTTGAACGAATATTTTATCGCTATCCACAGATATGGATAAATTATATAAAAATAAAATCGAAAAATTATATAAAACATCGATACCTTTGATCGATAATTAAAATCATTGAAAAACTTTATATACCATATGTTATTTATTGATGAATTGTAATGTTTGATAAATTATCGATACATATTAATTATATATAATTTATCAAATAGCTTTAAATATAATTGTAATTTTTGAAGCCTACCTGGGAATCATTTCCCAGGGAAAATTGGCAATCATTTATCGATTATCCAGTGATCTATCGATTCCACCTTTCTATCGCTAAATCACCATCGTAAGAGTGAACGGCCAACTTCCATTGTCAAAGCCAATGAGGAAGTAATTTTGTTCGTTCTAAAAATGTACATTTAACTCCCATGTAGAAAGTACGACAAGAACGAGTATACCTACAGTTATGAGCCTGCACTGTAGTAGTAATCATAACTGTAATTTGAGGCTCATTCATAATTGAATCTCTGTGGCGACTGGACCAGAGGAAAATACTCCGTATGTAATATGCTTCCTGCTCATTAATGTTGCAAGAAGTAGGAAAGAACATTGCAACAAGCCCGACATTGTGTGTGCCACACAGAGGAGAGGTAATCAGTCAAGTGGTGGTGCAACTTCATCTCTCCCTCTCCCTCTCTCGCTCTCTGTCTATGTCTATCTATCTGATCTCCTATATCTTTCTCCTTTTGGTCGGTTTGGCTTTTGTTCTTTAGGGCTAATATGCGGCTTCCTGTTTAGAGAGGGTTTTTTGTTACTTTAATTAGTTGATCGCACGTGATACGGCATTCCTCTACTACCTGGGTTCTCCCTCTCTCTCTCTCTATCTCTCTCACACTCTCTCTGTCCGACTCTCTATTGCCATCTCTTTTATCTCTCACTGCTGTTATATTAGCACTTGTCCGAGGCTTCAAATTGCTTGTAAAAGATTATCTCTTTGGAAAACTCACACTCAATTTGCGCGTTCATTTTAGCATACTCCTCCTTCTCGTACTAGTATTCTCGTTTAAAACATAATCCGGGCAAAATCTTAAGTAGCTTACAATGACGGGGCGTTGCCTGAACCCAAGACAATGTGCTACACAGAATACTTGACCGTATGTATATAGACATTCTCTGTCTCTCCTCTGTAAGCCAAAAGGATACATAAATTGCAGCAACGAGGACGAGCAGGCCAGAGGCAGAGGCAGAGGCAGGCGGAAGGGGGCAGAGGAAGTAAGTCAGACAGAAATTGCTTGCTGGCAAATGGCACAGCTGTTGCCGAACAAATCTACAAGCAATTCCGAGTTTCAACTGAAATAACAATAATATCCATATACACAGGACTCGCATGCACTCACTCACACACACACACACACACACACACACACACACATCAATACTTAACAACAGTTGTTGCTTCCGCCTTCATGTCCTTGTCACTCCCCATTTGTCTGTGTTTTTGGTGGGCATCCTTATTGCTCCAGTTGTTGGTTTATAGATACCCTTTCAAGAGAGAGAATTATGATTTTTTAGCTCACATATTTCGAACCCCAATAAGGCGTACTTATAGGAGGATATTCTTTTCTAAGTATCTAAAATCTATACAAATTTTCCATACACCCTGGGCGATTGCGAGGTTCTTTTTTCCCAAGCAGTGGAATATTCCTCCCTAAAATCCTATTCCATCGCTTGGTTATATTTTTTCTACAAAATTGAAATATTCACGATCTAAATTTATAGAAAATAATTAAATTCTTCGTGGGAAAGGGTATCAAATGGCTCAGCTTGCGTAGTCTCTCGTTTTCTTGTTGTAATTTCTATGTTGCTCCGACGACATTTTGTCGTATTGTTTGTTTGTAATTTGATGCGCGCGCCTTTTAGTTAATTGTGGCGTTCAGGACATGAACACAGGCAGGACGGTGTATGCACAATGCAATAACTAAGCCTAGTGTCAGTGTCTCTATCCTTCTAGCACTTGCCTGTAGACAGCAGAGAATACAGTGCGTGGCAAAAGTGTGAGCCAGTCTCACAACCCAAGTGAGAATCCAGGAGAGGTTGTAGCCGAAGGAATGGCGTGCCTAACGTTCTGTCGCGCACTGTCGAGTGTTGTGCTTTTCCTGGACCCTGGCTTTTGCTCGTTTAAGTGACATTTTGTCGCAGTTGTTTCTCTTGGTATTTCTCGGTTTTTGGGCTGGCTTTGTTGGGAACCCTGAACTCTCACAATCGGAGTGAGAGACGGAGCAGCAGGGGCTGCTGTGCAGGAGGCTCTTTCTTGGCATATTTCAGTTAATTAATTTTATGGTCAAGTGCAGGCAAATTGTCTCTGTGGCATAGAGTTGTAGAATGCGCCTTGCACATATGTACAGATGATTGGCAAGTGATGCAGTCCTCATGTCCTTCCACTGTCATTCCTTTGCTGCTAATTTTAATTGCAATTTGGCCAAAATGCACAAAAGGTGAAAGGAGAAAGGAAGCCTATTATAAATGTATAATACTTGGACACAGGAAATTCTTACAACGAATTATGTGAATTTTAAAACCAAACCAAAACCAAAATATTCGGCATTATTGCTTACACAATTTTATATCCAACCAATTGAATATAATTGAAAATTGTGGTTGCGATTGGTAGAGGATTGGACGAAGGATTCGGAGAACGATGTGCCCTTGTAAATGCCTAAATTATGCATACGTACTCTTGACTACGATCAATGTTTAAATGTTAAATTTCATTGAAATTCGCCAAAAACTTTTTCCCCTATGCGGGAGGGAAAACTCTTAATTAATGCCCCGGAAGAAGTCGTATTTACAGTTTTTTGGGCATAAAATATTAATGAACGAAATGAACGCTCAAATGCGTGGCCTCGACGCCGCGAATCAGGCCAAAATATTAAGTTCCCTTCAAACTACGGAACTTTGGTCTTTGCCTCTTGGGTTTCCCCCATCCCATCCTCTGCTCTCTGCCATTCATCCAGTTTTTCCCTTTTTCCTCTCATTACTTATTGAAGCACTCTACAAAAGTTACAAATTTAACCAATTTTTTTTGTTCGCTGTAATTATGCCTGGCATATGCGCGTATTTCAACAAGTTTTCTGAATTCAGCAACCCTACACTTGGGGGCGGTTTCGATTGTGGGTTAAAAGGGATATTTTCGCAAAAATTGCTCTCTCTGTCCATCAGAAGTATTTCGGGGCATAAATGTACAATGTTTATCGATGCAGAAATTTAATTTTTTTTAAAGAGCATCTTTCAGCAATAACTGTTTTTATGGTTATGGTTTGTTGGTGTTTTATTCAGGAAATAATTGCAGATTCTGGCTAGTATCATTGATATATATCGATTTTTAAACCGATAACGATTTTTAAAGAGCTATCATCACAGAACTGCGAGCTTTCTAGGAATATTTTTATTGTTATATTCCAAAAAAATGCTAAAAAGTATACAATCCTGTCCATTAAAAGTGTGTAAGAATAAAGATCCTAAATAGATATCGATTATTATATAAATATTATCGATTCTTACGTTGATATCGATTTTAAAGGATATTTTCAAACACTTATAAGATTAGGGTATATCAAAAGTCTTTCCAAATAGGTAATAGGAATTTATCCTATATTATCCATGCTCTATCCTGTTATCGATATTCAAGACGATATCATCAGAGACTACTTGAGATTTCCATTAATCTTTACATATCCCACATGGAAAAATCAATGAATGGCTAAAGGCGTGCGGAGTGGCGAGAGGACCGCATGTAAGCCTGAAGCCGGAACCCACTTGACCACTTGGACAGCGTCCAAGCACATTAGTCATCTTTGGCTAAACGCTATTTGAGTTTTGTATTACCCTCCAGACTTTTTTATGCGCCAAGTGTTTGTGTGTGTGTGTGTATGTGAGGATGCTGGGACGCCCTTTTTTTTCTCTTTCAGACTGCACGGCTAGTGTGATGGGGAGGGGGGAGACTTATGGGGTCGCCGTTCGCCGTTCCATGGGTCCACTGATTAGCGTTTTGCATGCGAAATGCATAAATCACTTTGGAAGGCAGCGAGACAGAGAGAGAGCGAGCCGAACCAAACCGAACCGAACCGAAAGAAGAGAAAATGGGGAGGAGAGAATTTCTGCAATTGCCATTTGGTCTGCGGCCACGCTGTTGACATTTTTATTGCCTGAGAAAATAGAATTCTTTTTACGCTCGGGACCCCCCTGCCTCTTCCCACTCTCTCTCTCTCCCACTGTTGCTTAGCTGCATAAATTTTTCGTTTTTATCGCAGCTAAATGGCCGCAAATGTCCAGCGGTTACAAAAATAAATTGTCAATAAATAATAAAATAGAATAAATTTAAGAAACGAATTAAAAGCAAAATCCTTGGCTTTAATCCTTGGGCGTTGATCCCTGGGTTGATCATAAAAACGGAATGGGGATCGTGAATCACTGTCCCATAATAAAATGAATTCAAGAAATTAATGCCAGAATTAAAGAGATTCAAGAGATTCAGGGAACTTGTCACCGAATATTCTGGAAAAGTTATCGATGACATTTAACGCAATTAATCCTTGATCGAATGTATAAATTCGAGAATTTTGTATTTTATGGTTATCGTTGATTTGGAATTGAAAAATTGACGGCTTAAAACTATAATCTCTTGATCTCTCTGGAGAGAAACTTACAGCAACCTTTGAACTGCAAAGAATTTAAAATTAAAACTACACTTTTTTTTTTGCCTTTTTGTCTCCCCCACCCCCAACCAATTAGTTGAGTTATTAATTTCAATATTTAGTAGTAGTGGTAGTAGTTGGCTCCGCCCTCAAATCTCTGTGGATCTTTCTCTTTCCTTTCCCCTCTCTCTCTCTCTCTCTCTCTCTCTCTCTTTCTGTTGGTGGCTGCCACTAATATGCAACATAAAGTCTTAACTTAATTTACTGCCAAAGCCGAAACGGGGGCGGTGGCTGAACTCTGGAGAGCTGTAGAAGCCAGGGCTAAGAATGTAATAAGGAAAAGAGGAAAAGTCTTTTACTAATTGAGGGCAAAGCTGAGAAGAAAGCCTGTAAGATGCGAGGCCAGAGCCAGCAAAAGAGCAAAAAACAAAAAAAAAGAAGCGAAAATTATGAGCACGAAAAGAAAATAATAATTTTATTTTACAGCTTGCGTTTGGGACTGAATTACGAGGTATTTTTGTGGGCGGAGAAGGGTATGCTGTATAAGGAAAAGGGAAGCAGACGAACGTTTCGAATGTATCCTTTCGCTTATGGAAAGTTTTTAAGCAGAAAAAATCCTCGCTTTGTATGTAGATGATTTCCGTCTGATTAATGGTCATGAAAATATCGACTATAATGCTCCGATTCCTGTTGAATTCTCTGTTCTTTTTGCTGCTGGTTTGTTTCTGTTTGTTCCTAAATAGCCGTCAAGATTCTTGGAAAGAAATAAAGCAAACGGCGCAAGGCACTCACACTGCCACCGCCACCGCCTTCGAGGGCAAGACGACTCCTACTCGAACCCTTTTCTCAGGCTCCCTCCCCCCCCCAAAATGTGCGCAAGCGTTGAGCTGTGAAAAGGCAGCAGCAGCAGCAAGAAGTGGCAGCAACATTGGCGAGAGGCAGCCAAGTGAAGTGGCGTGTGGCGTCATCAGGTTGCAGATGCTGGGGCAAAGCAAAGCAGAAAGAAAAAATGCGTTCTACTTAATGTTGCATGCATTTATAGCAAATATTTCCCATGCCCCAGACGGAGACTGAGACCCACGCCTGCCCGCCTTGGCCTGCCCACAATTGCTAATGATGCAGCAGGAGCAGCAGCAGCAGGAGCAGGAGCATCTCAGAGAGATCCCATACCCTGGGATGATGATGATGCTGTTCCCTTGTGCCTCCTGTTGCTGCAACTGCAACTTACTTGGCGCTCTTGTCATTAAGCTGCGCAACATTTACAGTTCTTGCCCGTTGGCTGCTCCCTGGATGGCTTACTGCTTTTCGATTTAACTGCTGATAGCTTTTGAAGTTAGAGACTAAGTTACGTAGTGCACTTGGCGCACACTTATCTATCATTATCATCAGCAGGAGCAGCAGCAGCAGGAGCAGCAGCAGCAGCAGCAGCAGCAGCAGCAGCAGCAGCAACTGCAACACACATCCAAATCCACATCCCTGCCTGCTGCACGTTGTGGCAAGTTTTCTATTACGCCACCAAACTGCACTTATCGTCATCATCAGGCAGCAGCAGCAGCAGAAGCAGCAGCAACATCAGTTCCAGCATCAGCTTCAGCTTCATTTCTGGAAGACGAAGCTCTAGATACCCTTGGCAGATACATATGTACAAATACATTTTCAGCTACATAGAAAAACCTCTAAACGCATCCATAATACCCTCTGCAAAAAGGGTATAATGAAGAGGCAGCCTCCAGTAGGGGGTACAACGTCCAGTCTAATCACTGTATGCATCAGGGCCTTGATGGCATTAGTTGGACTTCTGTCGGGCTGCTGCCGCTGCTGCTGCTGCCGCTGCTGCTGCTGCCGCTGCTGCTGCTGTAGCTGCAAGATTGGAGCTGATGCTGAGGCAGAATCTGTGGTGGATGTGGATGCCACTTGAGTTGCTGCTTCGCAGCTGATGACGATGGCGATGATGATCATTATGAGATGAGGAAGAGAATGACGATGAGTTTGGACTGTTGGCAGCTGTTGATTCTCTCATTCTACGACATTTGCTCACTCACAGAACATATACATACAGTGCGTTGCGCAAGTATATGGCACAAAAATAACAAATTCATTTCCGACTTCTTATTCCCTTGCCGTTTGTTTGCACAACTAAATGCACGTGCACTCGGCAATACTCTCTAGAAAATTAGTTTTTATAGGAATATTTTAAATGTCTGTTAAGAGCCGCCATAGACTTTCGTAACGCACTGTTTCTCCGCTTTTGCTCTTCATCTCCATCTTTCTATCTTTCTATCGCTCTATTTCTTTTTTCGCCATCTCCCTTCACGCCTGCGGCCTGATTTTGTATAATTTTTTGTTGTTATGAATTTGCTGGAAAATTGCAATTTTATGTGCAATTTCTGTGGCCCTCCCCTCACGCCCAGCACAGCCTCTTGCGGCTCTATATTCTGTGCCCCTTGTCCCCTTTGGCTTACATTATTTCGAATAATTTAATTGCTTATTAAATCATCTTTTTCTTCTCTTTTCCTCTCTTTTTAGGTAAGTTTGTTGATCTACTGAGCGGGCCAGCCTGTGCCTCCGCCTGTGTGTGGACTAATTAGTTTTGTTGCCCCTGCCACTGCCACTGCCACTAGGATGGTGCAACTTTATTAACCGCTGCCCGCCCGGAGGTTTCAATCTGTGGCCCCGGCCGTCAAATTAAATGAAATTTACACTTTACCGTTAAATTGGCAGGTACGTTAGAAAATTACACGGCCAGATCCATAAATTTTGTTACTGCCGGTTGCGATGGGGCACAGCCTTTTGTGTACATTTTAAAGTTGCTGCTGCAACCTGCTGCCCCTTGAGGCAACATCCGATTTTGACACAATTTTTGCTGAAAGAAAAATAAATATAGTTATGGTGATGAGGGGGGTAGCCGGAGGGGGAGGACTCCTATATATTATGCATTTTGCATTTCGACAATTCAGAATTGCGGCCATCAGCAGCATCCCTCAACCCTTCTGCCACTCCCTGCTGCTGCTGCAACCCTTCGGCTGCTGCTGCTGCTGATGCTGCTGCATGCCTCAATGCACTTTGCACTGAAATAGAGAAAAATTCCACTATTTGGTTTCTATTTTGCCCATTGCCTTTGTTGCTGCTGTTTTCATGCAACTGGTTTTTGTTTGTGTGCCACACAGAAAAAAAGGAGGAAAATGGAGTAAAAAAGTAATGCTTACAGCAAATATAAACATGCCAGGAAAAAAAAGTTGAACAAACTTTGGTTTTGAGAGACGGAACCTCTGCCCATGGAAAATGGAAAATTTCACTGGGAGAGAGCATTTTAGATGCGAGTCGATTGAACGAATACACTTTCACTTCTTTTTGAGAGTTGACGAACTGCAGAAAGGAGGGATTTGTAGAGTATCATATTTGTGGATAGAATACTAGTAGAGGAATTTGGAGAAAGTACTTTTCAGGGAGAATTGTTCTCTCACTTTTTCTACACAGAAACATACCCAAAGATCTACATTTGATTGATTAGATTGGTTATTGCTGCAGTATCCATCGCTCTATTTTTTGTTTTATTAAAAGTCGCTTTGCAACCTCTTCCATAAATTCGTAGTGCTCTCTCCTAGAGAGCAGATCAAAACCACGCAACGATGGAAAGAAGGAAGGAACAAGGAACCGTGAAATGGAAAAACCTCCACAGTCAAAAATATGAATCGGAAAACATGGCCCAGGCACGACCCAAAACCAAATGGACCAGAAGGCGAATCAGACCAAGAAGTAGAGCTCCTCTTTGACTCCCAGCCTCTGGCCCAGCTTCTTTCTGGCCAACTGGTTCGGGCCTCCGTCTCTCTCCCTCTGCGTCTGTCTGGTTTTGTGTGTCTTGTTGCGGCTGTTGCATTGTCTTGTGGCATGACTGCTGCTGCACTTGGCGTGGCTTTTGGGGGGCGCTCTTTTATTTGTGTTGCGTTTTTCCTTTCTACTTTTGCCGGCTTTTGCCTCCGCCGCCCAGCCTTTGACCAATGTCCGATGGCGTGGTGTGCTCTCTGTTCTCCTGTCCTGTTCTGTTCTGTTCTGTTCTTGGCCATGTTTTGGTTTTAAAAAACATTTTTTTACACAGTTCCTAGAGTCCAGCGGGCTCTGACTGCGACTGCCACATGTTGTACAATAGTTGCAACAAGGCTTTTTACACATGTCCCAGCTGTTGACCCAATTCCCTGTTTCGCTCTTTTTTCTACGCTGTTTTTATTCGGTTTATATCGTACTTTATTTAAATTGTTTGAGTGCTCTATAAAAGTTACGCTCTCTCTCATTCTCTTTGTTGGAGTGTAATCCTTTCTCTCTCTCGAAATGCAATTAGCAGGCATTTTTCTGCCGCTCTGAGACCCAATCAAAAATGTCCTAAAGCAACAATCCCCTGGATATATGTATGTATCCCGCTCCCGCCCCTTTGTTAAAGCAAAAGTGTTGACAATAATTTTTCCATTCCGCACTAAAGTATTTGTGTAAATATTGTTTGATTTCTGCTGCTAATTTTCTAACCCCAGGAAAATCTATAAATAAACAAGGAACCCGAACAATGCCACTAAACATTTGTTTATGGGGGCAAAAGTCGTAAGTTTCTCGAAACCACCACCGAAAATAAGGATATTATTTTGTGCTACCCCCGAAAGTGATTTGATTTTCCCAATGTCCAGGGATCGTGTGTGCCTACATTCCATCTGGCCGATCATCAATACTTGTCGCACAAATCCTTTACACCATTGTAATCATGGTCTTCATCGTCACCCCTCCGATTGCAGTTCATTTATTTTCTGTTTAACATCATTTAGGGATTGCCAGAGAGTGAGAGAGAGGGAGAGAGTGATTTTCCATGCATTGTCTTTATTTGCACGCACACCCCTCGAAAAGCAAGGGATGTTTCCTTCCATAATTTATTTCCGTCTGGGGGTTAATGCCATTCAAGTGTCTTTGGTGCGTAAAGTCCTTTTTAGGCCTTGGGATTGTGTCCAAAGGATTAATTTTGACCCTGAACCAGAGTTCGTTCTTTAATTTATATTTTGGCATAAACTTTTTTCTTTTTGGCTTTCAAAAATAATAATACCTTTTTGGAAAAACCGAAGCCCAATTTCTATGGAACAAAAAAAGTCAATTTACAGCACGAGCCTCCTCCTGTGGAACGAAAAAATGGGAAACCAGCGCCAAAGTCAGAGAACAGGGGTTCCTGCCAATAAATCCGTAACGAATCCTTTACGGGAACGGGACAGGGAAAGGATCTACGCTTCAGTGAATTTTTGATGGACGTATCCGAGCGTAGCATATTGATGGCAAGTTTTGCGCATTTTACGGATATTGCACAATTTCTTCTTTTTTTTTTTTATTTTGGGGATTTTCAGTCGCACTCGCAATCCACGCAACAAAAGTGAAAGACGAACAAAAAATCAAAAATGATTAATTATACAGGGGAAAATGGGGCAGGGAGGGTGGAGGCGTGATTGAGGCAGACGGACGTTTGTGCGCGAGGCACTTTTAATTGGCTTTTGAGTCATCGACTAATAAAGATTAATTGTTTTTTAAAAGCAAAAATGTTGACAATGCAGTCAGAATGTGTTATTTCGCAGGAGAGTGGGCAAATATGGTAAAGGACATTCAGAGGGATACTCAGGAGGACCCCACCTCCTGGCCGTTTATCTATGTCGGCACACAGTGGGCTGGGTACATGGCACGCACTCAATTGGAAGATTAAATGCCAAGCCAACGGACCAGTGCAGTCGTCTGGTCTTCGAAATTGGCGATGGGATCTGTTTGGGGGGGTACTACAGTGTATATCATGGACATAGGCCAAGGGATAGGGAGTAGGGGTTAAAGAAAGGAACCAGAAGGGTCCAATAACTTGTATATAACCAATATCTAATGAGCTTCTTAATTTTATAATAAACGGCTAATAATTTCTTTTGTTTTTTCGATTCGATATCATTTCCGTGACAGGTCTGTCTTTTCTTTTCCTACAAAATTGTCAAGAATTCCCTTCTTTATGGCTTACAGTTTTTGTTACGCACTGTATTCGTACCGCGCTCTCTGACCTGCCACTTGCCAATGTCGCACACATTTTTTTTGTTGTATTTTCGCCCCATTTTTGCCTCAGACAATGTGTTATTGTATCCCACTCTTCGCGTTGCATATGCGGTTGTGCCCTGCCTGCACCCTGTCCCCTGCCCCCTGCCTGGTGGCAGAGTGGCGTGGTGGTGGCTACTGTAGAACCATTGGCAGGTCGAACGATTCAAATGGGCCGCCATCGTCGTCGTAGTCGTCGTGGTCGTCCTTCTTGTCGCTGATGTTGCTCCCTCATCCTCAATCCATTTTTGCGTATGAATTGCAAAACGCCGCACATATTTCACGTTATTGTTTGGGCTCTGGATGGGGCTCTGGCTGTGGGTCTGGCTCTGGCTCTGGGTCTGGGTCTGGCTCTGAGTTCTGGTTAAAGCAGGTAACCCTCCTCTGTCTTCGTGGTCCGTGGTCCGTGCTCCGTGGATGGCATTCCAAGTCGTGCCACACATTTGATATATGTTTTCGGTGTCCGAAAGCATGAGTTAACTGTGTCACAGGCATCGTAAATTTTCGCCACATTTTCCAAGGGGTTCCATTCTGGACGGTGCATTGAAATTGCTAGAAATAATCGTAAAATGATGAAGTCGTTTATGAACTTCAGCTTCAACTCGAAAATATGAATGATTTGTGGGTGTCTGCGTCTGCGTTCGTTTGTTCGTTTGTTTGTTTGTTTGCTTGTTTGTTGGGGTGTTCATTTTTCTGTTTGGGTGGCTGCAGTAAATTATGATCTCTTGCCAGGGAGTAAAGGGATCGAAAGTACAACTAAATTAGTGGCATAATTAGTCGTTCTTCGGCAATTGCCCTGCTCTCTGTTCTCTGTTTTCTGTCCTGTCTGCAACTGTCAAACTACAGGATATATCAACTGTGGACGTACATATACGTATGTACGCGACTGTCATGAAAAATGATATACCAAAAACTGGCTAGCAGCTGCTTGCCCCTGGGTCTTGGTCTCCGACTTGGGCTCTTGTCTGCCTTTTGGGTCCGGTCGGTTCTCCTTTTGTTTTATGTCGCCGCGCAGGCAGGGCCCTTTGTTGTGTGTCTCTCTCTCTCTTTCTCTGTCTCTCTTTGCCTCTTGTCTCTTTCAAGCGCATTTCCAGAGTATAATTTCGTTTAATATTGTTCATTTTAGTTGTGTAATTGTGCGACGTTGTCAAATGACAACGAGAGCAGCTCCCCTCCTCCACTCCTCTGTGCCTTCACTTTCGGTTTTCAATTTTTCATTTCAACTGAAATTTTCGTAGAGAGGATCGTCTTACAGTAGAACCCCTGGTCGAAGCAAGGGTCGCTCGTCGCGTAAGTATATATGTTATTTTTTTTCGTACCTGAACGAACGGAATCCTTAGGTTTGGAAAGAGATCTGGTCTGGTCTGGCCTGGTCTTTGGCTTAAAGGCCAGCGCCACAATTTTTGAAATTGACATTGTCTCTCTCTCTCTCTCTCTGTCTCTCATAAATGTATTTTTATCTGATCGTGTGCCGCTCACCGCCGCCGCCGCTGCATTCAATTGGAAAATTCTGTGCTTCATTAATGGTTTCTGTGGAGGGGTTTTATGTGGCATCTGTCTCGCGACAGACTCTAGACGAGACAGACGAAAGGCTAATCAAAATGATGAAATTTCAATTTTATTTTGTGGGTTTTTTGAGGTTCTTAATGTGTGTGTTTTGACGTGAAATTTGAGCTAGTTCTTGATGGGGTTTTAGGATAATTTAGATTGACACTCATTTGGTGGCGTGTGTTTTGAGTGGAAAGATTTGACAGGATTGTTGAAAAAGATTTAAGCATGATCAAAGATCAGAGTATGAAAAAACGTATAGATAAAGCTGTGAATATAGACAGATACTTATGGTGGAGATAGGATCACAGTTGAGTAGAGCTGGACCCCCGCATATGAAGAGTGAAATTTAGAGATCATTTTGTGTGATAAAGATGATCATAATTTCTTGTAAATTAAAGATCAAATCATAAAGATGTGAAATTGTGAAGAAAAGTTGTGATTGCCCGCATATGATGGCAGTCTTAAGATTTTAGGATCTATGATCATAATCTATGAGGCGTTTGTCTTGCGGCTGCTTACTTTATAAATAAAGATCACTTTATAAGAAATCTGCAATCATTTCACAAAATATTTCCCAAAAAATATTTTATTTCTTATCTATTTAAAATGCAGATTAATCCCCACAAAGAAAACACTCAAATAATCCATTAAATCTATTTCTGTTTCTACAATCTTTAATCAAACTTTGTTAATGATGATGGAAGTTTTTGCCAACAAAATACCCAAAAAACCAGATCTTGTTTGGAAAACCATAAACACAAAGTCTCTAAATGATCTATTTGATTATTCCGATTAGATTGAACGCTTTAATTGCTGAGGGCTGAGAGGGCCCCATAGATATGAAAGTTTGTTAAACAAATTGCTGCGATCATGATCCCCGCAGATGATCGATAAAACCCTTAGTCAAGGCCAATTGAAAGGCCTTTTGTTTGCCCAATGTTATCATAGTCACGCCTATCTGTGGAGCAAACCCCTGGTGATGCTGGAGCTTTTTTTTTTGGTTTCTCGTATGGAGGGAGCTCCCGCAGTGCGTGTGCCCAGAGACGATCATCATACAATCGATCGAATCTTTGGAGAGTCATTAATCAAGGCCCACTTAAAGACATTTAAACGCTTACGAATTGTAATGCTCTTGAGCGAGAGAGGCACGATTTTTCAACGATAACGATTTATTTTGCTGCTGCCTTTTATTTCTCGCTTTATTATTATTATTATTATTGATACAATGCCCCGTTTGTGTTTACCGTTCCCATAAATTTACTTGGCAACGCATGCGCCGCCTTTGACACACACAGAAAAAAAACAGGCGATGAAATCTCAATAAGAGAGGAGCCCCAAAGGCCCGAAGACGGAGCCGCAAAGCCTGCGCCCACAGATCGTATGGGTATTGGGATCGCATTGCAGTTCCCCCTGTGGGCCGCTGCTGGCAAATCGGAATGTAAATTTTTGTCGCTTCTCGGGAATTGATTTATATCTGAAGCAGCAGCAGCAGCACAAGTCGCTCTGGATACGTCTGGAGTGGTCTGTGGATTGGTCTGTGGATTGGCTTCAATCTACTTTATTATTCATTGGAAACACACCAGAAGGAGGCCCACAAGATGACGATCCAATCCGAAAGAAGTGAAATTAAACAGAAAAACCAATGCTCATAAAAAACCTCCAGAGGCCCCGAGACTTTGAATTTCAATTAATTTGTCTGATGGATGGATTGCTGGCTGGAAGAACCATCGTAAATGTGGGTATTTTCATTTTTATGGGCTAATTGCCATTGTTCGGAGACGGAGACGGGGACGGCGACTCTCCTCTCCGCACTCTTCGGGTTCAATCAAAGAAACAAAATGGCAAAAGGGAAGACAACGTTTATTTGCCTGCCACCCCATACGATTTTTTTTGTGATTTTGTGATGTGATTTATGGGACACTTCTTTGGGGTTACAAATCACAAAAAAAATCATCATCACAACAAAAAAAAAAATGACAAAAAAGATGGGGAAAAGAAAGGAAGACAGGCTGTGACAGAAATGCTAAATTGGAAATTAATCAATGAAAATGGAATACCAAATTAATATTTATGGCCAGCGTTTTTCGTTGAAGCTCAATTAATGCAATCAAATTTGAATATTTCATAAAATGTAGTTCAAAATGTAATTGAAAGAAGGAAAAAAAGTTGGGAAATGTGACAGGCAAATATATAACACGTTTCATTTATATTTAATGGAAAAAGATGATGCAAATATGACACAACTGTACATTTCTGCATGTTGAAGGGTTTCAGTATTTTCTGGTGACCCAAAAAAAAGAAGGTGACCAAATAGTAAATATCTACATAAAACTTTATTGTCAAATATTTTCCCTGAGAATAAAAAAAGATGAAAGGAAAACATTGAGTCTACTGCAGTTGTGTATTTTACTGAAACTTCTGCCTCAGAACATTACTGGTTCATTCAGGATCTCATGGATACCTTACTGATTTTTAGGGACTTTTTAAATGCTGCCTTATGGACACTGTGTGGCACACTCGACATCAAAATAATAATCATGATAATTATAGCTGGAAATTCGTTGTAATAACAATAAAATTGTGAAAAATATGCAGACGAGTGGACGAGTAAATTGCCCTTGCTGGCTGCCTGCCTGTCCGACTGCCTACATCACAAATTATGGCTGCATTTAAGTAATTGTTGCAACCGATGACAGCGCTGTTGCATGCCCCAACAACTATCTGTCTGTCTGTGCGTCTATCTCTGCTGTCACTGGCATGGACAATGAGAGCGTTGAAATGCGCAAAAAATGGCAACTTTAAAGAAGTACAAAAGGGAGGAACAGAAGGGAAATGGAAATTCATAAACTGCAGCGACGACAAATTGAAGAGGGATATAGTGGGAGAGGAAGACGGGGAGAGGGAGGGTGGAAGAGTGGAAGCCAATGCCCGGCATATAAAATTTTATGAAACGCCATAAAAATATTTATAAAATTGTCACTCCGCTGAATCTTTACGAGCATTTTAAAAATAATGCATGCAATAATGCGAAAAATTAAAAAAATAAATGTTAAAGCAGATAACAGATGAAGGAAACAACGGAAATAACGAGATCGGAATGATAGGAAACGTATTGAATATATGTAATATTTATAAGGATATAACATTTAAGGCTTGTGATTGTATAACAAGAAGGGCATAACGAGTATTATCGAAAAAGCAAAATAAATAACGAGAAGGGATTAACGAGAGTGGAATAAGTAGGAATGGAATAAAGATAAAATAATAAATATTGAGAAATTGCGAGAATTTACTAAAAATATGGAATTAACAAGAAGGGAAAAATGAGTATGGAAAAGGTAGAATAAAATAACGAGAAAAGGCAAACGAGAATAAAATAACGAGAAAAGGCAGACGAGAATAAAATATCGTAAGAATGGACTAACGAGTGAGAATATGGGTAGGTGGGAGTGACGAAAATGGAATAACGAGAAAGAAATAAGGATAACAGATAAACGAAAATATAATAAGGATAAAGTAAAAATAGAAATAGAATCAAGAGAATGAAGTACAGTGAATAATAATCCAAATAATGGAAATGGAATAGCGAGTCCAAAATATCCATATATGTGAATTTTCCCATCAACCGAGTCTCATGTCGGATTTCTCGCTATCAAAATCCCCATCTAATGTGTCCATTTCCATTTGGAGTAACAGTTTTTTCTAGATTTTCCTTCGCTTCATTGATTTCCTACAGCTTTTGACAGTTGAATGCATTCCTGATGCTCGTTTCCAGAGGGAGAGAGATAAAATATACTCGTGCTACTTGTAGACCAATGCGTGAATGTTGCACGTGTCAAAAGGCAGCATGAGACCAGGACCCACAGCAGCATCCGCTTTGAGGAATATTTCACACTTGCTGGCTGCTGCTGCTGACCGAAAAGCAATTCAATACAACACGAAATTTCGCATCGACTAATCCAAAAAGCATTTCTGACACTTGCCGGCTGCGTCCTCTCTCTCTTGCCACTTTTCTGAGTTACTAATGACTTGGCACTTCTTGGGTGTGTTTGTGTGTGCAACCTGTGTGCCTGTGTGTGTGTGTGTGTGTGCCACACCCTTGGCTGTCAGGCATTTGTCATATTTCTGTCAAATAAGCGCTTTTAATATTGATAGCTGCTGCTGCCGCCGCCGCCGATTGCTGCCACAACGACGACTGTCAACAGGATGTTGGCTTCAACGCGCTTCAGCTTCAGCTTTCTGTTGCAGCTTGGGATGCAATCAGGCGTTTTATGTGAGCAGCTTAATGGGAATTTATTGCATTTCACCCCCAACCCCAGCCCAATGGCCCTTCGCCTTCGTTCCACCCGCTTGCCTTCATATTAAATAATGAATTTCTGCTTATACATATATATATATATATATTTATTTTCGTAGTTTTCTTTTGTTTAAATCGAAATCAATAAGTGTATGCAAACGCGTCTTTTGTTGCTGCCAAATATTTTGATTATGAGGGTTAAGCATTTACCATTTACCCTCAATGGGTTAAACATAATGATGATGATTTATAGGGGGACGCAAGGGGTACTGTTGTTTGTTTTTGCATAATAAATGATGGCAACAAATGCTAAATTATCTAACATTAAAAGCATTAAGCTAACGTTTTTGGTTTTTTCTTTTCTTTTTTGGACGCCACCTGCGCGCTGCCCCCATATATCTCCTCACCTTCTTCTCCCCTCCTCCTCCTCCCTTTCCCAACCAGTGGATGGACCACCCGTAGAGCTTGAGTGAAAAAATGATATAAATTTATTTATATTGCGGAGCGGTGTGCTTGGGGGCATTCGCCTTCTCTCTCTCGAATGCCTGAATCATGTGCATAAAACACAAATGCAAAATGCCAAAAGGTCATCCAGGTTTTTTTTTTTGGAAGGCCCAGCATGAGGTATTCTTGATCTCTCTCCCTCTCCGTCTGTCTGTGTATTGCAAAATATTTTCTTGATTTTCTTTGGGTTGGTTTTTAAGAGCATTTTGTTAGACTAAAGAAAATTGGATTTATAGGAGATTTTTAGAATAAAAAGTACTTATAAGAAATAGAAAGTAGGCGGTAATGGAAAAAGGTTAAATGGAATTAGAGACATATGATTGGTGTATAAACAATCAAAGAAATATGTCTATGAAAAGCTAAACCAATTGAAGCTCTGTATAGGAATTAGTAGACTTTTTGTGATTGTTTTTTGCCCCAAATTGGATTCAATTGAAATTAAAATCAAAGCTAAGCTCCAGAGAATGATGTCATGAAATATGCCATCACTCGATCGTGTCTCTTCTTTTCCAGCACCAAGCTTCGCCTCCTCTACCCTCAATACACATATATATATATGCATAGGTTTTCCCACAAACTTCCTTCCTTCCTTCCCAGACAATAAATATTGTATTGCAATAACTTTCAATATTCATGTCCAGGCCAGTCCCAGTCCATGTCCAAATACAATTTCCAGAAACGCAGAGGCCTGGCCACTTTTCGAGTCAATTGCCTGTTAATTGCTGACCAACTTGGCAACAGATTTTGTAGCTGCTGCTGCACCGTGTGGCACGTAAATACATTCATACCCGTACTGTGTGTATGTGTGACAGTCAACAGTCGACAGACCTGTTTCTGGGCAATCAATTCCTTAAAGTTTACACAACAATTGTGGTTTAATTAGAGTCATGCATACTATATATTATGGAGAGCAGAGCAGAGAATAGCAGAGACATGTGTGTGAATCGAGGCGAGAGGTTTTCGGTTTTCGGTTTCCAATATTTATTGTTGGGTGTGGCACCTGGAAAAAAGGGGCTAGGTTCTAGTTTGACATTTAAGGTTGGAAATTCGTAATTAATTTATTGAATGCCCTCTGTTTCGTGTGGTGCTGCATGCCCCTCTACCTTGGAGGTTGTAAAATTTTAATGTCCACTTCATTATCTCGACTTGAAAATCTAATTACCAAAAGTGACTGCAGCAATGTGTAGCTCTCTCTTTCTCTCTATCTCTCTTTCTCTCGGTCACTCTCCAAGTGTATCTGTATCTTCTGTTCTCTTTTTCGGGTTGGTTCTGTTCACAGTAGCGGTAGCCGAAGAGCAGGTCATTCTTGCAGCTGACGCGCCACCAGATCGGCCAAAAGTCAACAATTTTATTTTATATATGTGTATTTTTATTTCGGGACTCAATTAAAGCCAAAAAAAAAGTTTGGTTCCGACGGTGAACCGGCCTTTATTATCTTGATGAGCGGCCAAACTATTTTACGAGCTCAACAACAAGTTAATTAGCCATTGGCATTAATGCCCCACAGTGGCGACTCCAGCAGGGCCTCGGCTTCGGCTTCGTTTTGAAACAGCAATTTTATGTTGTCAAATGGATTTTGACGGTCTTTCCTCTCTGTCTCCCCGTTTCTCTCGCTCTGTCTTACTTTTTGTTTGTCTCCGGCCTACTTCCTATCATTAACGAAGACGCCCATCATCCCGCTCCGGGTTTCCGTCTTCATCAGAGTCTCGCCATTTATTTGGTTTTCTTTTAATGCCCTTCCATTGGGAGGGAGCGGGGTACCTTTAATTTTTCGCAACAAGGAAACATTTCCGTTGGCTATAAAGCATTTCTGTTTTTATTTCTTTGATCGGCAATCAACACGAAATGCATCAAGCAGATGTATATCCTAATTCCAGGAAGAATATAACTCGGGATCACTGGGATCTAGACAACAGTTGATGGTCGGTTTTCAAGCAGTATTCCCCATATGCAATATGGAAACGTTTCGCACTTTTAAGTGTAATTTTAAATTAAATTAAAATAGACAGTGGCCTATTTGCGATATATGATTTCTAAGATAGTTTAATTTGCCATAAACAATTTTTTAACTATCGATAATATATCGATATATTTTGGAGAAGAAATCCTGAATCGCTCGTGACGATGGATCTCTGTTTCTGTCATCCTTAGCGGGATTGTCTCCGTTTGCTTATGGGACATTTTTTGACAGCAAATCAATTTCATTCGGTGCATGTGCCCCAGCCAATCTGGATTATGGCTTGATTACCATTATATTCTTTAGCTTTTATAGATCTTCTGACTTTTGAAGAGTATTCGATCTTGGGATCTTTGGAAAGTTGATATTTTTGGTTTTTTTTTATGAATCTCCATTTCATGTCCTCTGGGTCTATGGTAAAAATATATATATTTCTCTGTTTGTTTGGCTAATGATTATAATTAGATTTGTTTGCGTAGACCTTCCGCAGAGACAACCGTGCTGTCATCTTAATTACCAGCAACTCGGAGACGACTCCAAGCAGAAACGGAGGCAGGGGCAGGGGCTGGGCCATAGTCGGAGGCAGTCACATCTAGAGAGCGTGTGAACATTTTATTTTTGGTGTCGTTTCCGTCGTTGCGCACCTGCACGCCAACGAAAAAATAAAATGAAAATGAAAACGAAAATGATAAATGAAATCAACGAAAAATTGTTCGCTCAATGTGCAAATAATTTTTAATTAAATGGCAATTGCGCATACGCCGCGTGTCCCCAAACAGGGGGACAGACAGGGTGGAATGACAGTCCACGATGGTAGATAAATAAATGGCCAGACAGCCGCCGCGACACAGCTGTTGGCGACGTGTTGCAATTGCTGTTGCTGTTGCTGCATGCAGCATTTTTGGATGGAAGCGAGAGTGAGAGGGAGTACGAGTAATTTGCCTGTGCCGCTTATTGAGCCGCGATGTGATTTGCCAGGCAACACCTCTCACAATTGTTGCGCTTGGGGCCTAGAGGCCAAGAGTCAAGCACGATCCGCGGGCGATGGCATCAGGGAGGGGTGGGGACGGGACGGGAGATGGGGAGACAAAGCTCTCGATCGATTGAAATGACAGAGTTTAAAACAAACGGCGGGCCATCCAACAAATTAAACTTGCCCAAACAAAAAAGGCCCCAAATAAAAAAAGAGAAGGAAACCCCCCCAAAGGGACACGGAGAGAAGTGAGGGATTAGGCGACTAGAAGATACCCATTATTGGAATTTAATGTGGAATAACTATAGAGTAAAAATATAGCAAAGAGGGCTGTACCGATATACCCGAATAAATTGATCGATAGCAGCGATTAGTTATGACAGACATATTATCGATAATATTGATCAATTCTCGATAAAAACGTACTTTAAGGTCTTGATAAATTATTGATATAATTTTGTAATTTAATATGACACGTTCGTCGTGTCGCATGGCTTTCGAAAGTGGTAAATTAAATCGATTTTCACCTATGGAAAATTCTACTGTGCTGTCTAGATATTGATTGATAAATCAATACACCCTTTTGGTGCCCTCCTATAATTCCCTGGGTATTTAAATTCAAGACAAAAAAATCTTTATATAAAATGCGTTACGACAACGCCCCCACAATATCAATTTGTGTGTGTTGTCTCTGATTGAAGCCAACAACTGCTCTGCAGCGAGCGGCAACAAGTCGATTTGTTGTTATTGTTGCTGTTGCTGTCGCTTTGGATGATGTTGCACAGAAACAGGAACGTAAACGAAAAAACAAAACAAAAGCAAAACAAATCAAGCACCACAGACAAACTTTGACCCCAAAATAAATGCACACTGCCAATGGGTCGGGAAGTGAAAGGGTTTGGCATAGATGAGGAGGGGACATACTCGTAGGAGGAAGAGGGGAAGCACCTACTGAGGGAGGGAGTCGTGACAGCAGGAGTAGCAGCAGCAACGTTTATTGCTGGCATTTAAGTTGGTTATAAAAATGTAATATGCTTTCTGACGAATTTATTGGGCAAGTTTTTTTTAGGAAGATGATGACATATGAGATACTTTGAAAATGGATAGTAAAACTGTGGACATAATTTTTAAGAGTTTTTCAAGTATTAGAAAATAAAGAAATGGGAAAAGTAGTGATTAAATTCTTTTAGAACCGAAATATTTAAGAGATTTAAAACGAATTTAAAACTTATTACAAAAAATATATTAAACAAATGCGAAATGTAAAAGTATACCCACCAATGTTTGCCCAATCCCCTGTCCCTAATTGATTCATCGAAATTTCGAAAATCACTTTCCCAGCAATTTTCGATTGAATTTCGATTTCCAGCGTGAAAGCCAGTAAAAGTTCAATTCATGACATTTGGCCGACAGTTTTATTGGTGAATAATTGGTCATCATTGGGGCTATTTGTACGAGGGGCCGTGCCGTACAACGTACCCATCGAAAAACACATCCATGATTGATCTATTCAATGCCAATGAAAATGAAAATGGAAACAAAACAGCTGCCATCCCAGACAACAGACAACAGCCAGAGGGACAGAAGGACTGATAGAAGAAAAAAGAAAACAAGAAATCAGCTTAGTCACATGGGTGGGGGCATGGCATGGGCATGTGGCATGGTGCAGACTGACGGCGGCAGAGCACATAAATTACATGATATTGGTGTTCTCTTCTCGGAAGGTGTGTGGTGTGATACGGAGGGTGAAGATTGGGTTGGGCCTTGAGAGGATTATGGGAACGATTATATACCGCGGCGGAAAGGGAATATTGGGATCTCGCAGATCTTTCAAAATTCTAGCTACAGGAAATGGCTGAGAGGATCCGTAAACAAAGAACATCATCAAAAACATATTACATCAATTATAATTATTAACCAAGATAAATTTTAGATGAAATATTGATAAATTATCGATACAGTATATATAAAATCGATATCGATAAAATCGCTAAGCCATAAATTATAGCTGAAAGACTATTAATCGCAAAATAAATTGTAGATGAAATATTGATAAATTATCGATACAGTATATATAAAATCGATATCGATTAAATCGCTAAGCCATAAATTAAAGCTGAAAGACTATTAATCGCTAACAACGATACATTCTCGATAAAACCCTAATAGTTATCGATAGATTATCGATATATTTTTGTGATTTGATTGGATTTCTTGTTCTATTTTCTACTCTTTGTTAGAGGGGTATCCCTTTGGTCGAGTATTTCTTTTGATGTGCGCCACTCTTTTGTGTTCTTTTGCTGCTCGTTGACGAGTCGAAGCCACCACTAAAATAATCCATTAAAGATAAACTAAAAGCAAACACTAAACTTTTGTGCTAAGCCAAGAAAAACCGCAGCAACCGCATACCACACCACACCCATTCACACACAGAAAAGCACCCACCCACGCACTTGTATACCCACTCGGGAGGACTGATAATCAATCATTTATCAATGAGCTAAAGCGCGGCGCACGCCTCACTAGAAAAATTACATGGGCCATGAGGCATGGGGCACTATGAGTGTGTGGTGTATGTGTGTGCATAAGCTTTTAGTTTGCGTTTAACGCCTCATGGATTCTCTAAAGCGGAAACGGAAGCAAACGGAGAGGCGTGGGTCGGGGTGGGGTTTTTGTGTGTGGGAGTGGGGTTTATATGATAAAGTGCATGTCTATATGCCTGGCACGCATTACACGCATTGGCAAGCCGCAAGGCATCGGCAGCGGCATCGGCAGCGGCATCGATAGTGGCAACGGCAGCCCTTACCTCATGATAAGAAACTCCCTTTCCCCCCAGAGAGGCATGTGGCATGGGAATTTCAGCATTGAACAAACCGCAGCTGCCTGCCTGCCTGTCTGCCTGCCTGTGGGCCCTGGCCCTTCCCTTCCATGAGTTTAATTAATTTTCTAGCATTTTGGAGTTTGATTTGAATCTCAGTTCTCGATGGCGTTGCTGCGTCATCAATTGTGGCCATTGGCAGACAGCCCGCGGGCTCAAACGATTAGATTATGGTGGGAAAATCTTCGATTTTAAATGGGAAGGCGTCTGATATGCATATATGCGGGTGGAAACATATGCTGCAAATTTATGCAATTTTCCCAGCCGCTAAATTATTGAAAATCAAATGGGGAAAACCATACAACTCGTATTTGCTGACTTCTAAATATATTCTTAATATTTCTTGCAGGACAACCAGCAGCAGCAGTGCGGCGGAGGAGAGACAACAAAATGTGAGGAGCGTCGAGTACCGCTGATGGCCCGTTAGAAATGTGCTAGAAATGTGCGTTATAAATTTTTACGAGTGTACGCAGGGCATTGAATTTTTACGAGACAAGACGACGACGACGAGGAGGAGAGCATGATGTGCGGAGGCAGCAGCAGCAGCAGCATCAGCAATTTAAAACAATTCAGGCAGGAAAATAATGCTTAAAGTAACGCAGGGGAAATTGCATGCTTGGCAATAGAAAAATAGAAAAAAAAAAACAAACAACAAAGAAAAAAGGAGAAAGAAAGAAAAGCTGTAGCAAAGCTGTGTAGCACGTGACATTCGGAGAAAACACACACGACGCCATTTTGTAACGGTAATTGGCAGACGGCGGCACACGTGAACTGAAGAACAGCTAAACGTCCGCTAACACGCCCAACGCCCCACACCACCCCACAACAACAGCAACAGCAACACCCTCCACCCTCCACCATTACAAGCAACATCATAATCATAATCATCATCATCATCATCCTCTCAGGACGATGGCCGTTAGCAACATTGTCTGCGAATGGCTACGTGCCTTGGGCCTGGCCCAGTATGCCGAAAGTTTTCTCGACAATGGCTATGATGACCTGGAGATATGCAAACAGGTCGGTGATCCCGATCTGGATGCCATCGGTGTGGAGAATCCTTCCCATCGACACAAACTCCTGAAGAGCATACGCTCGTTGAGGGAGAAGGGCGCCGCCTCGGTCTACTTTATGCTCAACGATCCCAATTCCCTGTCGGGCAGCATGGAGATACTCTGCGAAACGCCGCCCAGCAATGACCTGGAGATGGTACTGGGCGAACAGCTGGAGACGGACGGAGTGCGTCTGACAGCGCATCCATATTCCACACCGGTAAGTGTTTTTTTTTATTTGTTTGTACTTAGTTGTAGATTTAATGAGTCGCATTAAATGGAAATATTACTTATCCCAAATTGTGGCTATTAATGTCCATTTTGTATCCACTTGCTATGAATGTATCCCGTTCTTTATGGGAAATTTGAACAGCGAATAAACATCATGCAATTACCTTACAGGGTAGCAGGTCTAGCTATGCTTTGCTCAACCTAAATAACACCCTTAAATAATCCACTATTGAGAGCTCTCTCTTTCTCTCTGGCTCTGTGGATTCGAAACTCAATGAAACTGTCATGAACAGGGGACTTGGGGAGGTCACTGAAGTATCTTTTAAATGTATCCGAACACACACACAACTCTCAGGCAAAAGTTTAGCTTAAACTGAAGCTTTTTATTACGAAATCCAATTGCAAACAAAATCTAAAATTGCACTTTTCCTACCAGTGCCCCTCCACATACTAACACTTTTCCATTTCAGAGTTTAGAGTGGAAGGAAAACTCCCTGGTGGAAAACTATTCAATGTCAGTTTACATACTTAAATTAAAATTCTGGACATGCGAAGTGGTTCGAGGGGTGTGTGTGTCCCAGGGGCAGGTTGCATCGTTGGAAAATGTCAAAGCGGAGGTTCGAGTCCGAGGTCCGAGGTCTCCGCACTTGACAGTAAAACGGAGAACATTTTAAACAGAGAATCAAAGCCCAAGCCCTGCCTCTTGCTCTCCTTTCTTCCTGTAACCTGCAACTGCTGTAACTCTTTCCCCTTGGATTCGGACTCGGACTCGGATTCGGATTCCCCGTTCCCTGATGCCACTCTTGCCCTCCCATGATTCCAGTGATAATCTTCCTTCCCTCTCTGCCCTGCCCTGACCAGTGGCCAGAAAACGGGCTTTTGTTGCTCCCCAAAAACCTCATGCCCCACCGTCGAGTGTCATGTTTGGGTCTCCTCCATTGTTCTGTACTCTCGGGCGAGTGAGTGCCGGCGGCCTCTGGGAGAAGGCATCCACCAGGTAGGCGACATATCATGTGTTACCCAAAAGGCACCACCGATGGCCACCGAAAAATGTTTCCGTTTCGAAATCCACTTGGGGCGGCATTTAAAAAATACCTTTTGCCTTTCGGGCTCTTCTTTTGGTTCAGTTTCTGATTCTCATTCTCATTCTGTGTGTCTGTGTGTGTGTTTCTTGATGTGGTGTAATTAAAATTAAAATAATGCCAAAAGAGCAGAAAACTTGTTGGATTTGATGGAGCCCTTTAGCAGATGTTTGATTTATTATGCAAAAATATTTCTTAGCTTTAAATCCAAGAAAGAAAGAAACCTTTTCGCAGATTTCTCATAGTTCAAGAATTTTTGCACATCAATTTTCGGTTTCGGAAATGTGATTTATATACGAGAGAAACGATGGGCATGGGGCATGGAGCATGGGGCATGCCTTTTGCCTGTCCAACGTCTCGTCTTTCAGTGTCTTCTCAGCATCGTTGGCGGCACAAATCACGTCATTGAGTTGTTTTCATCAAAAGGGCAGGCATGCAGAAGACCCAGAGAGACTCAAAGACAGGGACAGAGAGAGAGAGAGAAAAAAGAAGAGCCCCAACTGCAGCCATTCCTGCCTTCCTGCCATTCTTCCTCCTCCTTCCTCCTTCATTCATTTCATTCATGGCCCGTATGGTGGCTCCTTCTGTGGCCACTCGTTTGTTTTTTGTATATTTTTATCCCAAAAACTATCGTCTCTGGCAGCCTGACGACCGACAATCGGGTAGACAGGAGGGTAGACAGGCGAACGGACAACCGTCGACGTCTTTTGCAGCAGCAGTTTTGTATCTGCGTATCTTCAGCGGCTGTGGCATACAATTTTTATTTATTACTCATTCAGCTGCAAAATTGTTCCTTAATTGCCCATATCAGCTGAGAAATGAAATTTATTACCTGGCGTGTGTATATCGCGCAGTGTCCAGTCTCTCTCTCTGCCTGTCTGCCTGCCTTGCTGCCTGCCGCATCATTATCAGAGGCATGCCCCCTCTGTAACTTGTGTGTGTGCCCCCCCGACCGTCCGTCCGAATCCTGAGCCACAGCATCATCGACATCATTAGTTTTGTGCGCCGTGCCGACAACGTTTTGTATATTTACTTAATATTGCATTGGTCCGAGACGAGACGGTACGGTCTCCAGTCCAGTCGAGATCCAAGTCCAGGTCCAGGCCATGACCATTTATCTCCGAGCTGAAGCAGAGAACAGAGTCCGAGTGGAGACCGACCTTCTGTGATTTCTGATTTCTTATGCCAATTTACTTGGGGATCTGCTAAGGCTAAGGCTGAGGCTGAGACTGATGCAGAGACTGCTGCTGTTGCTGCTCTACTTTGTGGCTCATCCTCATCATCATCCGCATCATCATTATCATCATCATCATCCAGAGCAGAGGGGCATGCAGCCAGCCAGCCAGCCATAGATCAAAAGACAGTTTGCTTTAGTTTTCTCCTTCGTTTCTGTACCCTGCTCTGTTCTGTTCAGTTGTTGTATAATTTTATTTTATGTGCCTTTAGCCTTGACCAGGTCAACAGTGCTGTTTTTGGGGTCGCCGTCTTCCTGGAGCTTGACTCTTGGCTCTTGCTGGCTCTGACTGTTCCTCAGCCTCCCCGATTGACTGACTGCCTGCCTGAATGACTGACTGAGTTTAAGTTATTTCTGCGCATTGGCTTTTATTGATTTGTCCTCTCTTTGATCTTCTGCCTGAGCTGTGGCATGATTTCATTTTTATGAACTTGACTTTTTTTGCCTTCTTTGCCTGGGCATTTTCATTTCATGACTTTTCGTTCGCTTCGTTCTTGCCCCTTTCTTGTGGCTCATTTTGCGTAGCGTGGCAAGTAATTGCCGCAATTCAATTTGTTCATTTTTGCCTACGTGCCATGTGGCTTTATTATTGTAGACTTTTCAGGCTACACCCATTATGTGGGGCAGACACGGCGAATTTCTGAGGAACTTGCGGCAGGAAATTGCTCAGAATATGAGTGGATTTATGCCCTTGAAAGGGGAAATAACGGGGCTTTTATTGGAAATTATGTTAAATAAACGATGCTACTTTTTTTTTAAAATTTTTTTCTTTTATTTAAATATCTGTAATATAATTAAATAAATATTGTCTGCTCGTAATGAGTGTATCATTTTGCTTAAAGGCGTTTTTTATGTAATATTTCCCACAGATTTGCCACTGCCTGCCATTCCATTAATCTACCCATCGAAATACACTTTAGTAGAACTTTCGGTTTAAGACCAATCTCCACAATCTTTGACAGATTTCCACTAAATTTCCATTAGCAATACCATAACCTCCATCCCCCAGAAACCCCTTCTAAGAACCAGGGCCAATTAATGTTGGGAGGGTTTGTGGAAAATCTGGCAGCTTGAGTGAATTTTCTTTCGCTTACCCGCATTTCCTTCTTTCTGTCTTCGACATCTTTTGCCTGCATTTACCATCTCTCAGCTAGAAATAAACTTTTTGTCATTGCACTAATTAAGAATTGTTCTTTCGCCCTTCCGCCCATCCGCCCCCGTTTTCCCAACATCAAAGCAGGCGATTTCCCAGCCTTTACCCTAACCCTTATCCGGAAAATTTGCATAGCCTTTCGCCCCCCATTCATTCAACTTAATCAAGTATTTAACACCAAAAAGTAAAACTGCGAAACCATTCATTGCTCATAAAAAATTAAAGTCTAATTGTACGGCAGGGGCAGGGGCACAGCGGCATCAGAGAACAGGATGAGGAGGGACCGTTAACAGCGAGGGAAAATGGGGGAAAATTGGTGGCGGTGAAAAAAGGGAATCCATGTCCTGGGCAACATTGTATTTTTTGTTTTGTTTTCCTTTCACACCGCCCCTAAAACGGAACGGAAAAACCCGTGCTCAAAAAACCGACTCTACAAAGGAGTCGTTCGGGACTCGGGACCCAGGACCAGGACCAGGAGCTAACGTGCTGCGGCAGTGTGCTTTTTAATTAATTTAATTGCAATTTAATTACGCTTGCTATTTAATTAAACACATTGAACAAGCACGGAGCAAGTTGGCGCGAGAGCGGGAGCGATAGAGAGTCGTGCCTGCTCGAGGGTCCTGCCTCGAACCGTTCAATTGCATGTTCCCAAAAAATTTGAAGGGGGAATAGTTATTTTAGTGGCTCAATTAGAACTGCCCCAAAAGTTGAATTGATTTGAAGAGGAACAAGGGTTTGCTTTGGGAGTTTTTATTTGAAGTGGTTATGGACTGGATTCGTTATAGATATGCGATGCACATACACCCAGAGAAAAATACCAGAGATTCGAATATTTAAACTTAAATTTAAATATTTATTCCTCTAAGAGTTAAATTTAAAAAAGAAAGTCTTTTTATTTACGTGTTGACATTAATATGAAAATATTTGATATTAATATATTTTATATTTAAAATAAATATAATTCGTATTTACATTAAATACTTTTATATTTAGATCAAATATTTTTTATATATGGATTAAATCTGTATATATCCTACAAATGTAATATTCTTGCTTATCGAATAGTCATTACAAAACATAATTTATGGTGGAAGACAAGTTCCTATATCAACTATTCCTATCTATCCTTTGGGGCTATTGCATTTCTGGTGTTTGTGTTTTGCTTTCTCTTTTGAGGCAGCGAAAAGGTGTTTGTGTTTGTGGTTGCTTCCTGCATCGTGTGATGTGCTCCCCATAGGCAAAGATAATTTGCAGGCTCCGTTGATAATTGACGATTAATTTAATAGAATGCCCAAGTTGGGAGTTGTTTCACTCTTCCGACTTCGACTACGACTACGACTGGGACTGCAACTCCTTCTCTGACTTGGACTTGGACTCCGATTCCGACTCGGACTCGGACTCCGAGTTGGTCGTGGGGCCATGGTCGGTTGTCGGCATGCTCAATTGTGCGAAGTTATTTCGCATTCAGCCGCAAAGTGGCACCAAAATGCTGTCGTCGCCTGTCGCCTGCCTGTCGTATAGTTCCCCTGGCTTGGCTGCTAGTTGGTTAGTTCTAAACAACTTGCCACATGCTTTGAGGCAGCCGTAGCTGCGGCCTGTAGCTGTAGCTGTAGCTGTAGCTGGACTTGGCCTTACTTGGAGTTTATCTCATATTTCACATGCCGCCGCAATTACTGCCGACAGAGAGGAGCAGCAGAAGCTACTTACTAGCGGCCACCAGAATCCCCTAAACCCAACTCTAGTGTCAACTGGCAGCAGCTCCGGCAACAGCAGCAGCAGCCTACACAAAGAGCCCCCAGTCCAGTCCCCAGTCCCAAGCAAGCCCCGTGTCCGCTGCCTTGAAATGTTTCATAAATACTTGAGCAACGCGGCAAACATTTTGCTTATAAATCAAAAAGTGACCACGGCGGCGGCAACTTGCGGCCTGGCCTGGGATGGCTTCCTCTCAGGCCTCTCGGACCTCTCGGCCTCACTGGGATCGTTGACAGGCGCTTATAAATCTTGTCGCGCACTTCTCGACCAGGTCCCCAGCTCTGACTGCTCTGCTGCTCCTTCCCGGGACGGGAGCTGCAGCCTACGCCAGGGCCCCCGTACTCGTACCACCGTACCACTTGTGCGTTTCATATAACCAATTACAGAAAACAGTAAGAGACAGCAGCAGCGGAATGGAGAGCGGAGAGCGTTGGAGAGCTGCTTCTGCTGCTGCTGGTGCTGCTGCTGCCGTCGGAGGATGAGCGGGAAATTCATCTTGTCCTTTATTCAATTTGTTGCAAAAGTCTTGTTGGTCTTTTTTTCCCCCGAATACCCTTGCAGCAAGAGAGGGTATTGTGGCACTAAGTAAAGGTCTCTGGCATTGAATAGGGTATTATTTTTGGATGCATCGGAATCAAAAGACTTATCGGAAAGTTGAAGATTTCCAAAAACTTTTAAAATATTCCTTCCAAAAAATTCAAAAATTATATTTACTATAATAATGGAATATTACCCAACTATATTCAATTATTTGTATAATTTAAAACAAATTTTGAAAATATTTGATGTTTATGTTAATATCGATAAAATCTGTAAATGATCGGTGGCATTTATCAATAAAATAAAAAGTCCATAAAATTATCGATCAATGATCGAAAACATGAATATATTTTGGATATTCTCTATTATAGATATAAAAGTGATAAATCGATATATATTATCGATTAAATCGAGACTACCTCATGGCATTTTGCTCACTTATGGTAAAAACCAATCAGCAACATTTACCGAATGATGTATTTATTGGGGTTTTTAGGATATATTCAATATGCTGCAACAAAATATAATGTATGTAAACTTCGATTTAATGCTGTTGTTTTTGAAGACAAAATATTTTGATCAACTGCCTGTAAGGGCATTGATCTGTACACTGTACCCCGAAAGCCTCGAGCCTTTCTCCTGCTCTTATGTTGCTTGTATTTATGTTTTTTTGCGATATAAATTTCTCATTGCCAGCAGCAGCAGCTGATGGACTGCGACTGCGACTGAGACAGAGACTTTGAAGGGGGAAAAATGGGAAACGATGGCTAAACAAATCGCATTCGAGTTGACATAACTCGCTGTCAATGTGTCGTCTGTGTGTCTCATAGTTGTTGCCACTGCCTCAGGGATGTTGCTGCCGCTGCTGCTGCTGCCGCTGCCGCTGCTGCTGCTTCTGCTGCCGCTTGATGCTGTGGCAGCAATTACACATTTCACAATTGTGCCACGCTAATGATGGGAGTCCCACGTCCCAAGCGCCGTTGACAACTGCCTGTAGATTTTTGTGACATTAGCCAATTGTACAATTGCGTGGAGTGGATTGTAGGATTGTAGGATTCGAGTCGGTAGTCGGGTAGTCGGGAGTCGAGTGAAAGGCGGCCTAGGCAATACAGACTTCATTCGCTTGGATGGACTTGTTCCTCCTTGTTGCCTCGAGGGGGAGGCGGCTGCCAGCAACAACTCCGACTTGGACTTGGAGTCCGGTCCGGTCCGTTCCGTACCGACTTTGGGGTGATTGTGCTGTCCGGCTCATTGATATGCCCGTCGCTGCTAAATGTCAATTAATGTCATCAACTTAGTAGTTGGCTTTTCTTCTTTTCCTCTCCTGTTTTTTTTCTGCTATTTCTGCTCTTTGTTTTCCTTCTTCTTTTCTTTTTTTTGCTCCCCCTTTTCTTTGAATGCTTTTCGCTTTTAATTGGCGTTTGAAACTGGGAGACACAGCCTAGATTTTCCAGAATTTTTGTGGGCGTTTCGCACTGCTCTTGACTTCGGTCCCTGAATGGAGCTGGAGCAGGAGCTGCAGTTGCAGTTGCAAGTGAAAGTTGTTTGCTTTCGTGCCTCCTGCCACGCTGACACATTTACAAGCCATCTCTACATCTTCATCTCCATCTCTTCAGCCCAAGAATCCATTGAAAAGGCCTGTTCTAGTTAGAGCCTGGTCCGGCAGCTAATTAGAGCAGTTCCATGCTGCTGCACGGTGCCCGCTCCATGCTGCATGGGGCGGGCATAAATCAAACATTGCACACACAAGTGCAGCAGCAGTCGCATCATCAGGTGGCAAGGTGGCAGGAGCGGCAGGAGTGGAAGGAGAGAGGGCATTGCATTTTGTGTTTGCTGTAATTAACAAGCAACGCCAGCGATTAGGAAAGAGTTGCCAAAAAAAAAGTCCAGAAATAACCAGAACGAAAACATATAACACATAACGACTATAAAGATACCTGCCACAGAGGCTTTATAGCTGTAGAAATCGGTGTGCCGTTCGATTTTTACAAGGAATCAACGAATGGGCAGCATTTCACAGGGGCTATAGATCATTCGAGATCGTTTCTTCCAAAGGCAGCCGCTCCACATATTTCTGCTTGTCTTCTAATGCCCTTTCCTTTGGTTTTAAAGGGTATCTGAAACCTGAGATGAGATATAGAGATACCCTAAAAAGGGGGACCCCAAAAAAAAAGCTGGGCTTGTGGAAATGTTGTGCAAATAGTTACAGAAAATGGTGCAAACGGCGCCGCGGGGGACTGTAAGGATCTCATCTCGCACTGGTTCAACTTTCTCTGCACTCTCTCCCTGACCCCTTCTCGACTCTCCATGACTCTCCATGACTCTCCATGACTCTCCCCTCTCCAAGCGCTAGCTGCGCTTGCATTTTGGTTTTCGTTTTTGGATGTCATATTTCTCCCTCTGGGAGATGGGGGAATTTTTGGGGGAACAAGGAGGATACGGACGTTTCACGTTGCGAGATGTTGTTTGGCTTACACTAAACGACATGAGCATAAATCTCACTTACCTACAACTTGATTTACTTACTTCATGGCTATACATATATGAGGTCTCGTCTCCTACTCCTCTGAAATGTCTCTTTCTGTCTGCTCCTCTCTCCCATTGAGTCTTTGTTTCTTTCTCTCTCTATCTCTCTCTCTCTCTCTCTCTCTCTCTCTGACTGTTTTGTATCTTTCTGTGGGACGTCATAACGAATGTGGCCCTGTCAACATTTCAACTTTGCGCCATTTATGTTGGTCAGTCGCCTGCAGTTTTCTGAGGCTGAGCTTTTGCTCCAAGAAGTCGTGGACACTGTGGATGTATCTGTGAGAGTGTGTGGGTGCTTCACGTTTATTTTTGCATGTGGCAGACATTGCCCTCTGTGTTTGTGTGTGTGAGTGTGTCTGTCTTTCTCTGCCCTGCAACGTGTAGGCGTAGCATTTTCGAGGAGTTCGAGGAGTATGTACCATGGGGTTTCTTCCATTATAAATATATTTCCTGTTTTATGGTGGTCCAACGCTCTCCTCTACGCTCCTTCTACTCTCTTATGATTCATTTGGCAATTTGGGGTCGTCTGACATTTGATATAAATGTTGCCACATTTCGTATGTGTGTGTGTGTGTGTGTGCGCTGAAGAAGGATTTGCATAATAATGAAATGATGATGATGATGATGATGCTTAGACCTCAAAGAGGGTCTGTATCTATATCTGCTTGAAATCTGTCAGCTTCTTTCAGCCATACATTTGGAATTCCCCCGAATTGGTTTTGTGGTTCCAAGCCGCACCTTAAACTGGAAGGGAGGCTATTAGTGCCACACCAGAAGGGGGCGGGAGGACGGGTGTCGTCTGGTCAACACCACCTGCCAACCTGCAACTCTTTTATCACCTCAAAACCAATTTAGAGCACCCACACACACCTGAGACCAAAGTAGGGGGAAAAATGCAGTTGTTAAAAGTCTCTCACTCCTTGACATTGTTGCAACATTCAGTTGCATCCGTTGTTGCAACTGTCGCGTTTCTGCTCCCCCTTTTTGCTCTTTCTTTTTCGTGACTTTTGCTTTGGGGGTCATAAATTTTCTACTGCAGTGAGTGAGTGGTGCGAGGGGTACGGTGGGTACGGTGGGTGAGGCAGTCTCCTGATGGCTGTTGTTGCAAGTGAATTATGTTGCACAGACAGCAGCAGCATTTTCCCTTGAGCTCTGTTTTAATTACGGAATGATATGACAGTACCTTGAAAAAAGATCTTCTCCAAAAAAAAATAGAATAAATAAATTTAGTAAATAAATAAAAAATAAAAATAAAAACAATAGATATAAAAAAAAACTTTTCAAAGCGAAGCTCTAAGCGAGGTTAAGTTTTCTGCATCATGCACATGACATGTATGTATGTACATCTGCTATTTTTCTGTACCACTCTTCTCCATCATTCGCTCTGAGTCGGGCAGCAATGTACTCGTACCTCCTCATGTGGGAGCGAAGGATTGCTGAACCTCCCCAATCGATTTTTAATGCCCAGACACTCAATCGAAATCGCATCGAAATGCTCGATAATATTACATTTTCATTAGCCATCAGTCCGTGGCCCAGCCCCTTGGCTGCTTAATTAATTTTAGTTGATTGTTGCCACACGCGTGTGGTATGGTGTGGCATGTGTGGTGTCCGTATGGAGTGTCCAATAACCGAGGCACATGTGCGCCTCTAAAAGGGATCCAAAATTCTCGAAGCGCCTTCCCTGCGCTATCTGTCCGCCTGTCTGTCTGTCCGTCCGTCTGTGTGCCGCAATTCGCTTTGCTTTGAAGCTCAGTGGTAGAGCGAGGGGATGGGTCGGGCTCTTTGCAGGACGCGGCATGAGGCATGGGGGCATGATGCCTGCTCATCAACGGGTTTTCGCAAGCATATCAGTTTTCATAATTGGCACTGCCCCAGAGTTTGTCCTCCAATGGTTGGCTGCTCTGTTGCTGCGCAAACATTTCATGTTCATGCTGCTTCCCACTCAAGTGGACATTTGAGGAGGCTCCTTTTCGGATCAGAGTCTGTTCGTTTCAGTTCCTGCCACTGCCCCTGCCCTGCCGCTGCCCTGCCGCTGCCCTGCCGCTGCCCCAACCGCTGTGTGTCCATTGCCATGGCAATGTTGTTGATGTTTGTTGTTGCCTTTGTATCTCTGCTGATATGTGCAGCATCATCACCTCATTTAGATATGCGATATGCAAACGCTTTGGCTACGCTTTACGACTGCCGTGTGTTGCAACATCTCTGGGTCTTCGTACCACCGCCTCAGTCTCCTCTCTTTCTCTCTCCCTTCTTCTCTCTCTGTGTATCTGTATCTTCTTTTCTGTTCGTTGTCGTTGAACTTGACCCTGAGGCTAAGCCAATGAAGAACATGCGCCTTAAATGCCACAAAACCTCCTCACAGACTCAGACTCAGGCTCAGAATCGGACTCGGACATGCGGCTCTTCTGGAGCTCCTCTGTATCGTCTGGTCTTTGTGGTGGCAATGCATGGCACTCAATGAAATGAATTGGTTGACATTAGTAAGCATACGAGTTGCAAGTTCCAGCCTGAAACTCTAAACGAGTCAGAGAGTCCCAGACCAGACTCCTCGAGTCCCATGAGGTGTGAGGACTGTTCCGTGGGTCTTAGCTGCCTTTAAATGGGGTATATATGTCGGATTGTTTAAGCGAAAATTGAGATGGAGTCAGATCGCTTAAGTCTTCGGTCGTTGCCGATAAGATACTGGAAATTGAATGTTCTGTGGTGCTGTGGCGCATGTGGCATGGTTATGTGGGAATGTGTGCTTATAAAGATACGGCAGATACGGGAATAGTGCTACCACATGCAGAGGAAATTAATCAGAATAATGGAAAATCAACAGCAAATGGTAGCGTTTGGGGTGGAGTGCAGTGGATCGATGGGGAAAACAAAGGGAGCTATCATTAAAGATAAGGTAAATATTTTTGGGTAAATTATACGTTTCAGGTAAAGCCCTTTCACGTTGTAGTATGCTTGCAACTAGAGGCTACTAATCCTCTACAGTTTTTGTATTCTCCTCGCTCTGTTGTTATTCAAAAGTATAGCTGTCTCATTTTTACTCATTTCTGCGCTCGATTAGCTCAACCTGCTACTTCATATTATGTTTAAATCAATTATGGAATAATATGAAAGATCAAATACCCCTTCAGCCAGACTTTTTAGATTATTTACGAAATTCCGTCACTAAAAAGACGATTTATTTATATTAAAAAAAAAACTGAAAAGTTCAGTCCTCATTTAAAACCAATTTAGTATGTAAGTAGGTTTCATCCGACCAATTAACGAAGAATTTTTAGTTCATTTAAATTGGGTTCTCCATCTGTCATGGCCTATCAGAAGTGGTGACACTTCACACAGCTGCTGCTGCTGCTGTTGCTGCTGTTGCTGCTCTCAAACCAAATTCATATCAATTTTCATGCTCGGCAGTTTCCCAGAGACCCATCTCATCCCCAACACATTCCCAAACATATTCCACTTTCAGCGGCAACTAATTTCGCATGCCCTGGCACCATGAGCCGTGGAGGAGGGCACTTCAATCCCGGGCCTCCAGACAAGACAAAATGCATAATAATTTCCACTGAAAGAGTGGAGGGAGGGAGTAACGGAGGGAAAGACTCTCAACCCATTTCCATAAAGCGAAAAATCTCAATGGGTTTCCCGAGAGGGAGAGGAGCTCGTGGTATGTGGGATGTCCATATCCATAGCCATTCGCTGTGGCTCTCGCTCTGGCGCACTTGTCTAAAATGACATAATTTACGGCGTAGCGCAGTGCCGCAGTTACCGCCCACCCGAACGGCAAAGGAAATTTTATAAATAATATTTCACTTGTATGAAAATTACCCCACACACAACATGTGGAATATGCAACCAAAAAAAGACGCAAACGCAAACCCCAAGGCCTGGCACAAAAATACAATTTCTTGACTCTCCATCTCCGGCTGTCTCTATCTCTGTCTGCTTGCTCTTATTGCCAAATAAATTCGTGCAGCAATGAAAATGAAATGTGTAAAATATGTGTTGCACGGCTCTGAGCCACAAGCAGCCACCGCCGCCGACGACGACGCCGCCACAAGCAACAGCCTGAAGGAGGCCTTGCCCCAAACTTACGGCAACTGGGCCCGTAGTCAGTCCGTCAGTCCAGGGGCAAAAGGCATTTTTATATGGTTTTTCACTTTTTTTATAGCCGCTATAAGATTGGAATGAAAGAGTATATGAGACAGACCTGTACGTCGAAGAATGCAAGAAATAGCATCAAAGATGAAGCTATGAAATTTGGTACAATAATATACTTAGGAATTATCTATTTATCTATCGTTGTATCCTTAATTAGGACACAATAAAGCCTGGTAAATCGGCGAAGGAACTTGCCGGGATTATTGCTGAAAACCATTTCGAATAGCTCTTGGCGATTGATATTTCTGAATTAGGAGGCCTTTCCCTTATGGGACTTTTTTTGGGGCGAATCAGCCTAATTCCTAGTAGAATTAGGAAAATAAATGATAGTTTTCACTTTACTTTTCATTATATGAGTAGAATAATTGCAGTGAACGAAATAAAGCTGATATGTTGGAGTAGCAGGTTGAGAGTTTGTTCATAGATATATCTGTTTAGTGGGTATCTAATAGTCGCTATACTTATTTTTAATTTTCTCATTTTTTTCGGTTTCGGTCTCTGCTTGTTGATTGCAGTTGTAGATGTGTGTTTGTGTTGCTGTGTCCATGCCACAATCCCAGATCCCCAGAACCCCATTCCCATTTCCAGATCCCACTTTTGCAGTTTCAGTTTCAGTTCCAGATGCGACTTCTCTCGCACCCGTGGCTCGGGTTCGGCCTTAATTAACTGCTTATGAATCTGCATATGCAGAGGCAGTCCTCCTCCGACTCTGGCTCTGCCTCTGCCCCCAACTCTGACTCTGTTCCTGCCACTATCTGTGGACACCCGCGCTCCCTTTGTGTAGGTGCTGTAGGTTGTTGCAAACTACAAAAAAAAAAAACAGAAAAGAAAACCAGAAAAGAGAAAACAGGATGCTCATTTAAATATTTAATGAAGTGCCTGTGTTGCTGCCTCTGCTGCTGCCTGCCTGCCACTGCTCTTGCCTCTTCTGTGGCAAGTAAGATCTAGGCTGCCAGCGGGCAGAGAGGCTAATCATGCCAGTGCCTCATCTACATGGCCCACATGTAACAGTTTTTTCTTCCCTACTTTGCATACACTTTTAGTTTTCATTTTTCTTCTTTTTTTTGGGCACCTCTTGACCCATTTCCCCGGCCTGCTCTCTGCGCTCTGGTCTCCGCCCTGACTCCATGTCTGGCCTCTGGTTCGTTCTTTCTCTTGCGGGGCACGTCTTTAATTAGAAATTAATTGCAACAAAAATCAGTTGGAGATCTGAAAGAGAGAATCATGAGGCGCCTGCAGCGCATTGATGGACATGTGGCAGGACACAGAGAGTCCGCAGACAGAGCACTCGGCTTGTCTTGTTGCAAGACCCCGGACTCTTGACACATGCCAAAACAGGCAACAAACTATGAGCCCGGCCCGAGTTGCAGTGCTTCAGATCTTTTCTTTCTGTCTGCCTGTTGTTCCTCTATACCCTTGAAAAGAGTTGAGTGATTTTTTTGAAAGTTGTTTGCAGAACAGAGAAGGATGCATTTTACAGACTTACAAATATATGTATGTATTCTTGATATCCATTAAGACCCAATCAACTCTTTTTCTGATGAAAGTTTCAATGATTTAGTTTCGATTAACTTTCGAAAACATAGAATCATTATCAGTACCATCGATTCATAATCGATATAAATCTATAATCGGTTGATATTAATGTATTAATGGTAATTTACATCGATTAGTTATCGATAAAATACTAATACAAATTACTAATACAATAAATTAATTATCGATTTATTTTCGGTATTAGATCGTTAAAATAATCGAATTGTTCGTTGTACGATATCTTTGTTTCGTGTCATTCGAAACGAATGGGTCCCTTCGTCTATGGAAACTTTAAACAGCGTATGAAAAGTCACTCCCATCACTTCCGAATGAAATCGATCGATATTCCAGTGTATTTAAAGCTTCGGCCCTTCAGACAGCAAATGTTTTTTGCTGTGGCTTGCATTACATGGACATGCCTTCATTTCATTTGGCAACACCTTTCAGTCAAGTCAAGTCATGGTCTTGGAGACTCTGGGGTCTCTGGTTCGGTCTCCTGGTCCATTGTCTCTCTCTGTCGCTCTGTCTCTCTGTCTCTTTGCTGGCGACCGCCTACACAGGCCTTGGGTGATTTTTGCTTAAATTTATATTTACTTTTTCGCGCTGTGTTGTGGCGGATGGACCTCATGTTGTTATCATGTGACATATGTGCATCAACGCCCCATGTTCGGGGCTACGGATCGGAGGGCCTGTCAACGCGACAAAGACAGACACCCCGTGGCAGGCAGGGGGGCACGGGGTCCGGGTCCCGGACCCCAAAGATTTATGCTGACAACTCAGTGTTTGATTGGCAAATGGATTGGCTATGGCCTCTCGAGGATGGTGGAAGATGGAAGGATGGAGTGGGAAGGAGCGGACGCAACGCGTCGTATGCGTAATTTGACAAGTCTTAAAGTTGCACAGTGATTTAATGGTGGATGGCATCGAGAAGTGGCAGCTTCCGCATGCCGCTAATTGGCAGGAGATGCTCGCAGACCGTGGAGGGGGGGAAGGAATGGAAAGGAAAGGCTCTGTGGCAATTAACCTGCATTGCCCGACGGGTAGTTGAACCCCAAGTCAGGCTTTTGTTTTCCCCGGGTTTTTCGTCTCTTACGTTTTTGGGCAATAAACTAATGAGCGACAAAATGCAAAAGCCACAAAGAGACAGAGAAAGAGAGTGAGAGATATGCAGATACAGGGAGATACAGGGATAGGGGCAGAGAGGTAGATACATAGACGGGGGCATTCACACTTGGCATGCAATGTCGTCCTGGGCCTTAATTAGAAGGCACTACTGCCACTGCCACTCCTGCCCTCGTAGTTGGCTTAGACGATGACGACAACTTGCAACTATGCACTATTAACCCTTTGTGCCTCATGTGGCTGCTCCTGATGCTGCAACTCGTATGTCTGTCTGTGTCTCTGTCTGTGTCTGTGTCTGTGCATGCGGGTGTCCTCGGCAAATCTCATTTAGCAATTTAGCCGCACACCCACTCACATGCCCTGGGCCCTGCCCCCCAAAAGACTCTGGCTCTGGTTCTGGCTACGATACAGAGCGGAGCGGAGCGGAGCAGAGTGGAGCACTCACGTCCATCAGTCTCTCGTTTGCTCGTTTGCCTGCTCGCTCATTTAATTAACAGTCGCGCGCCACGCCATATAGAAGGAGGAGGCGCAACCTCCGAAGGAGGCTGGCCCCGAAACGGGTCTGGCCTGGACCCCAGACGAGGCTCATGCTCAGGCTCAAGCCGTGCTGTTGGGAGTACTCTTTTTTTCCGTTTTTTGTGTAGAGGATATTATGATAAAAGGTAGCACCTTTGACTGTGCCTCTCAGCCAACAGTAATGCCTTTAGGTTTCCTCGAAACTATCAGAAGATAATCCAAGCCAATTCTGAACAAAATCTGTTCACCTTATCATATATCTGCCGACTTATCAAGAGTATCTTAAGCTTCGGTTATCCCTTGCCTGGCTTTTGGTTTTTGTTTTCTTCTCTCTGTCTGGTTTCGCTTTTTGCTGTGGCATTTTTCGTAGGGCGGGGCGGGGAGGTGCGTGGCGAGGCGAGGCGGTGGGGTCTCATCTTTGAGATGAAATGAGCAATGTTGCATGTTTTTAATTATGAATTATCATCGTTCTCCCTGACTGACTGACTGACTGACTGCCGGATGACTGACGCATATAGAGCTTGTTGCATTTAAATGACATAATTATGGCGCATAAAGAAACTCCCACACAATGTCCATGAGGCCATGGCTTGGGGGCGGCAGTTCAAAGAGCTCTTTCCAGTCCATCCGGCCATCGCAGCCATTATCTGAAAGATTCGTCCGTAAATTAATATTTCCCGAACTCTGTTGTGCCCGCAGACAACTTGAAAAATTGCAGCACCCAAAACTTTATTTCTATTTATATTGTATAACAATTTTTATTTGCACCGCCGTGTGGCAGCCACTTAACTGCCATGACCATGGGCCTCTGGCCATCAGACTGCACTCGAATTTCGGATTGTGCGGAGGTTTTCGTTTCAGAGATTCCCCCCAAAATAAATTTCGGACAATTGAGAGCGTATTTGAGCGTTAAGGCGCATATTATGTGTGCAAATATCAAAAACAAACAAAAGAGAAAACAAATTTTTTTATTTCAATTTTATTTTGAATTTTTATCAGCTTTTTTTCCCCATCCTGTCCTTCACAATTGAAGGGCACTTGTGAAAAACCATTTTCATTATGAGTGGGTGGCCAGCCACCAAAATAAAAATTATAATAAAAAAAGGAAAGGAAATTTCATATCGATTTGCGCAATCAAACACACAATTCCCCCCCACACACACACACACACATACAAAGACACACAGAGAAGTACAGTCAGCAGCCAATGGCCTAAACAAATAAAATGATGAGCGTCAATGAAGCGAATGCTAAAATGTTTGACTCTCCAGGGGAGAGAAGCGACCAGGAGAAGTGGAAGGCCACTAAATGAAGAGACAAAGAGAGAGGGAGAGACAGAGAGAGGAGTGTGTGTGTTCATTATCAAGTACAGTAGAGATTCGGCCTAGAAAGATTTTGATAGACAAATTTGTAAGAATAAATTGCCCAAGTGGGAGTGGATAATATCTTGTTTGAAAATTCAAGATAGAATTCTAATAAATTCAGCATTGTTCTAAATAGATTCTAGATTTTTTATTATGAAATTCACAAGCCCCATACAAATATCTATTTTATCGAAGACTTGTCGATAATTTTTGTAATTGATAATTTACCGATGAAATGCAGAAAATGTTTGGGCTTTAGATGAATATAGATCCGAACTGTTTAGAAAATAGGCAATACCGTGGTGCAGAGAAAACCCTAATCTTCGAATATGAAAGTGGACAATTCCGAGGACAACTCTTAGTCGAATTCCCATTGCCATTCGTCATAGTCCGTTATCCACTGTACACAAAGTGATACAGATAGATTGCAATTTGAAGTGCAATGAGCCCTGACGCTTCATCGGTGCTTTGTATTGCATTTTAGTTCAATTTTAGTTGAAGTATTTAACTTAATTGAAATTCTATTTGACTTTCGAGAGCTACAAAGAAACAGGGCGAAAAAAAACTGGCAAAAATGCCACTGCCAATGGCTAAATGAAGCTGTCGAAAAGGGATTTCAAAGGATGAAATGTAAATGAACACGAAGCTTAATGAGAAACAGTGCCCATGGCTTAACTATTTTCTGCATAGAATTATGTTTTCTATTACGCATATTATTACTCAATTATAAATAATACTCTATAAATGCAGAAACACAAATTTCAACTGCAATTAAAATGGCTGCCAAAAAAACTGGGCAAAACCTCAAAAACAAGAACAATAAGGATTTGCTTTCACACAAAGGCTAATTAACTATCGATTGCATTTTACCGCGATGTTTTTTTTTTCGTTGTGCTTCAGCTTATTGCACCCGGTACCAAAAAATGATAGAGGTATATTTGTTTCGAGTGGGTTTAGGTAACATTTAAGCAAATGAATAATCGTAAAGAATATTTGTAGATGGAATGTAGATTGCAGAATTACGTTAGATCACTATTAGATCTAGGATCAGAATAAATAAAATCTAAATTAAAGGCACCTTTCCGTTGGCTGCAAAAACAAAATACATTTCGTGTGCGCTACGAGGCAGTAAAAGCAAGTACCAGAAGGTATCTTGGCGTCGAGCCACGCGTGCTGCGACTTTAAACGTTTTTCGTTTGGTATTTCTTTTGTGAAATTTTCCAGCAAAAAATTATTACATTGCAATTATAAATTGTTTGGAAATTAACGTATGCATGAGACCACAAAATTTGCATTAAAATAGCACGCAATATTAGCAACAGAATCGAAACGAAACGAATATATTTTTTATGAACTTAAAAATATATGCATATATAAAAAATGTATGGAAATGTTTAAGCTGATTAATAGAAAATTGAGCCCAGGCTTAATAGCGCAGCTATTCCTTTGGTTAAATTACTAATTAAAAAGGGAAATTAATGCGGAAAAGGCGGGCAGGGTGGGGTGTTAGCGCCAGGGCTAGAGGACGTGCCAGCGCATAACAAATGATTTTATCAAGCACCATTCTCGCCCATTGTGTGGGAATTATAATATGATAATGATATCGGTAATCTGGAGCTTTGCTTGGCCTCAACTAATAATTAATTTTATTGATCGAGTGGCAGGGCTTTGGTAAGTGCCAGCCTGCTTAAGGAAACCATTCATCAAAGAGGCTTGACAAAAACTATATAACTATATATGTTTATGTAAAGTATTTCTGTTTATTTTTATTTTTTTTTGGATACTAATGAGCCTTTATGGCCAAGAAGTAGGCAACACTTGAAGGGAAATTTTAATTTTCCTGCACACGCACCACCGAGCCGCGAGGCTGTTAACAGGGGCCCAGAGCCCACACCTAAAGCCGAGCCACATTTGTGATTTATGAGGTACTAACGCACTAACACGGATATGGGTCGTCCCCAAACCAAAATCTGCACCGAAATAAAGTTGCTTGCTCTCTTCTATACAACACTTAAGCCTGCTACAAGGAGTAGTGCTTGCTGCTGCTGCCACTCCTCCAGATTCTTGATGTGGCAATGCATAAAAACGCACTTAAATGTTCCCACGCAATTAATTCAGTGGCTCTTCTTCTGCCTCGCCTCTCCTCCTGGCTTTTGTTTGCTTAATTGGTAAACATTTTGTTACATTTTTACGAGCGCCAAGGTGGAAGGTACTCCAATGTACTGCTGCCATATCAGCCATCAGCCATCAGGAGCAGCCTCTCGCTCTCGCTCCCGCTCTCGTTCCCGTTCTGTCAGTCACTTGCACAAATTAATGGAACAACTTTTAACAGCAACATTTACCCAGAAGCAAAAGCATACGCACACTTACACACTCACATTCAATTTAATATAGCATTTTTATTGTTTTGTGCCACTGCGAGACTTGTGTGCGCCTTTGTTAATTAAAACACAAACACGTGCAGTACGCATTAAATATACAGCAGGGTGTCGGTGGCGGTGTCGGTGTCCTGCCCCTACCCTGCCCCACCAGGAATGGTGTCCCAAAAGAAAAGGCAGAAATGATATCATGCCATTTTCCCAGGAAAATTCATGCATATAGTATGTAAATGTTGAAATAAGCTTCAGACATAAACACACATACATGGGCATTGAATTTTTGGAAATGGAAATGTTGAATTGAAATGGAAACGAATTTTATGGATTTGAATGATTTCCAATTAGTTTGGATTGTCAGCTACCATTCAGTAAATAAAGGGTTTTCGAATATTACTACATAGGTGTAAAATAACAATAGAGTTCAACGTATTACAATAGTTTCGTAAAATAGACACAATTGCCCTAATCAGAATATTCTTGCAGATATTTTGATCAAATAAGTATTATAAAAATATAAATCTTCATCTAAATATGATAATCTGGCAGATCTTTAATTTTAAATAGGATAGATTCAAAACAGAACATAAAGAATAAGTTGAGTCAACATATGATAGGTACATTTGCTGGCAGCACTGTCAATAGTTTGTTCTAGAAGCCTTAATTAGTAGCACTGTTAATAGTTTATTTTAGAAAGAATAGATTCTTGAATAATAGACTGGCAGAACCGTGGATTATTAATGGTTAAAAAAAAAATTATTGGCAGCACTAGCTAAACCGGAAATCCTCTTTATCCCATGTAAAACCGCCATCCAATAGCCATCCCACATTACATCCGTACATTTATCTTTATTGGCCATTTTTTCCTCATAAATGCAATGAAAATTTAATACTTTTAGCACATCGTTTTCATTACATTAACAAAACAGCCCCAAAATAAAGAAAATATAATTTTAAAACATACAAAAAAAACCTTAAACAGAAATGTTTTTCGCTTTTTTTTACGTTTTGTTTGGCGAGATATTTCAGTTATGCTTTGGACCACCCGCCTACTATCTCCACCCCTACACCACAACATATGAACATTCGTGCCCATATCCATATCCTTTTTGATGTTTGTTTGCTTGTCGTTATGTGCAAAACAATTTCATGTCCTGTTTGTGCACACAAACACCCCAACCCCTGCTGGCTGCCTGTTGGTAATGGTGCAACATTTTGTGGCTGCCAAAAATATGCGTATGAAAAACGAAAAGAGCACCGCCGAATAGGGTGTATCAGCATGTAGGGAAACGTAGATTTTATACCATAACAAATATCTTAAGATATGGGATTAAAATAAAACAGAAGATGCCCTAAAAATGTCTTAAGAATTTAGTTGCAACAAACTGAATCTTTGTGACATTTTGAAATAAACAATCACAATTTCTTCGACTTTTGTGTCCGCGAGTCACCCTGCTAACACTGTTTGCCAAATAAAAATGAAAAAAATAAAGGGTTAATGCAAGCTCGTGCCCCTGCCCTCATAGATCCCCCAATTCCGTACAAGTCTTGGACCGCATTCAATGCCAAAAATATGTATGCAAAAAAAAAGAACAGCTACGAAAAAATTTCTGTTTCGTCATAAAAGATGCAAAAAGCATCGACATGCCAAAGGATAACCATCGCAATTTCAGGGAGCAAAAAAAAATCAAGTATACGCAGCGTCAGACAAACGCAAAGTGGCAGCCACAAAGGGGGTAAGGGAGTAACGGCATTTGTTGCATGGAAATTTCATAAGCGCATAAGAAGCATGCAACAAGCAGCAACAACAACAATTTGTGTTGTGTGTGCAGAATGTGCCTCAAAATTAAATACAAATTTTGTTCGCCTTAAAGCCACGGAAACGGGAATTAAAATTGAATTGGGATTCGGTTTGCTTTTTTGCTTTCAGTTCTTTGTTTTTTTTTAGTTTTTTGGGGTATGTGTGGCATTCATGGTGGTCGGTGGCCGCATGTCACGTCGTCTGCGGTTGCAATGCAACTGGAAAATTCACCTTGAAACAACAATGCGTACGAAACGATACTGTTCGCACAGCTGCTGCCGCTGCTGCTGCCACAACCGCAAAAGAGTCGAAGAGCAGTAAGCAGCATAAAATCCAGATGCAATTATTCATATAAAAACGAAACGAAACGCAACGCAACACGCACTGCCGGTTGAATGCAAAAATGTTCGGACTTGGGTTCAGACACAGACACAGACACAGAAGAAGGTGTGTGCCCAGCGGCAACAGCTGCCACTGCAACGGCGAGTCGATCTCTTGAATCTGTCTCAGGCACACACACACACTGATCCTCCACTGACAGTTTTCCTGGGAACAGGAGGACAGGGCTCTTCTCCACTCCACTCCTCTGCACTCCTCTCAATGCGAAATTCATTTGTCATGCTTATAATTGTCTCACTCCGTTTCGTTGTTGGGCAAATTGCAATTTTACGGGGCACTCTTTTGGTATTTTCTTGGAATACTCTCTCTCTCTCTCTGTGGCAGGGAAGGTATTCCTAGTTTTGATCAAGGGCTTGTCTTCCGATAAGAGTATACGATCTATCCATCACTTGGAGTTCAATCTTTGCGCTGGCAGCAGTTTCTTGGAGCTGAAAGAGCATTTAATCTTCGGTGCAAAAACTAGGGCTATAATGCATTTTTTTTGTTTTTTTTTTTGCTGGCCCGCAGATTGGCCAAGGCAGCAATTTTAATGAAAACGTTTTGGCCCAGCCCCAGCCCGAGTCTCCTTGGATGCTGCCTGCCTGCCTGCCTGCCAGCCTGCTGCTGTTGGCTGCCTTCACGTAGCCTCTTGATTTGGTTGCCGAGAACCACCACAGCCCTGTGTGGGGCCGCCTCGATTGCTGTCAGTAATTATGCTTAATTTTTTTGGCTGTTTGTTTGTATTTTTGTTTTTTTTTGTTCTTGGCTTGTGGATGGAAGTGAAAGGGCATTTGAGGCAGTTGAAACATTTATTTGGCTGGCCGGCCAGGAATTCGGAAAGCATCCATCGGACAGTGCTGGCTCAGGGCTTTTGTTCAGAATCCTCGCTGGATATTAAGTTGTTTGGCAGCTGCTGCATCCTCTGAGAGAGATGTGGCTTCTGCTTCCGCGGAATGGAATGGAATGGAGTGGAGTGGAATGATGATGATGATGCTTGGTCGTTGTTTAAAATTGAATAATGCCCGCTCATTTGGTTTTATGACATTTCGATAATGATGATTGTTTCTGCCTTTGTTCTGGCATTATCTTTATAAGGCAAACAAATTGTTGTAATTTGGAAAGACCTGACAATGACTGACTGACAGACAGACACATACACAGAGAGAGAGAGAAAGAGGGAGAGAGAGATATAGAGTGGATAACTTGGCTAAGAAGAGACCGCAAAAGTCAGCCGTTCGCCAGTTGACGGGGTAATTCAATGCCTCTCGAACGAGAAGGAGCGACTGAAATCGTATAATTCCACCACAGACAGACAGACAGACATGCAGTCAGACAGACAGTCAGACAGAAGAGATCAAAACGAAGCTGAAAATGAAATCGATCATGATTGAAATCGAGCAGCAGCAGCAGCAGCAGCAGAGCGTATCTGCCTGCCTGCAACCTTCCTTCCACTCTGCTGCTGCTGCTTCTGCTGCTGCTTCTGCCGCGAAGTGGTGTTTTGTGAAACATCAACATTTTGACAGGCACACACAAATCCTCTTGAAATCAGATTTTATAAAACACAGAGCCAGAAACAATACAGAACGAGGAAAAAAAGAGGCAAAGTCATTGTCGGCGTTGCGCTTGGCTGCAAAAATCTCAAAGGCAAACAAAAAAAAAGAATCAGAAGAAAAAAAGGGAAATAAAGTAGGCAAAGGGATAGGGTAAAGGGATTGGGAGGGTCAGGTCTCGATGTGGTTTAATGTGTAACATGTAGCCGTAGCCCCACGGTTGTTGCTGCCTCATCTTGTCTCGCGGTCTTCAAACTCCCTTCTGCTGCCTGGCGTGGCGGCTTGGCTTCACTCGTACTCCGACTCGGACACGGACTCGCAGTCGTACTCGTATTTATTTTCATTTTCAAGACATTGTAGTGTCATTTCAACGACCACGGAGACGACAGAGACTTGACCGCAGCATGAAAAGTAAATAAAAAGCTACAACGACGCATCTCACATCTCCACATCGCATCCACATCCACATCCACACCAAACCAGCGATCCCCATCCATTCCGATCCGATCCAATTCGATTCGATGCGATTCAATTCCGAATCCGTGGAACAATCCATGTGGCTTGATGCAGCTTTTAATTAAGCCAAAACTTGTTGCTGTGTCTCGGGATGGACTTGAGCTGTTCACAGAGTGAGAGAGAGCGAGAGAGAGGGAGAGAGAGAGAAAAATAATTTATCTGCCGCCGCCGCCGCCGCCACAGCGCGTGTATCTGTATCTGTATCTGCGCGGTATCTGTATCTGGCTGTGGCCCTCTGCCTCTGTTGCATTTGGCTTTGTTTGCTCAGGTCTCAGGTCTACTGCTGCTGCCCCGCTGAGCCTGGCAACACCCCAGCCCAGCCATGGAGCCTCTGTCTTTTTTTTCTCTGTGCTACCCTCTAAGCGTGGCTGGGGGAGGGTATGATGCGTGCACTGGAGATTTAGGTGATAGAAGGAAACAAGTGTAGATCGAAAAAGATAACAATGGCACCTTGTTTAATGTACTCTGAGAAAAGTGAACTGAAAATAGAAATAATTCATTAAATATTCGGTATTTAAATAAAAATAAAAAATTAAATTAAATAAAATGCACTTTGATTTGAATTTAAATGTATTAAAAAAGTCGTTTTGTTACGGCTCATATTTAATTTAAATATAAAACTCCTTAAAATAAATAATATTGATTAAAATTGTAGGAAAAATATTTAATTCAAATGTGAATTTAAATAAGAAATATATTTTATTAAAATATTATCATATTAATATAATTATGCAGTTAAATTGTAGGACTCTTTTCTGTGGCTGTTAAAGTCCCCTAGGAATGGTTCTCATTATTAGGGTATGCCCTAGTCGTATGGCCGTTGTTGCTGCATTTTTTTTTTGTTGCTGAGTTGTTGCCAAAGCCAAAGCCAAGCCCAAAGCTGCAGCCAGCAGCAGCAGCATCGCATCTCACGTTCATGCGTGGCCACATTTTTTGCAGTGCTGGCTGCCTGCGTTTTGTTCGTTTTTATGGCAATAATTGCAACTTGATGACTTAATTGCGGATGCAACTTGTTTTCCAGCAGCTCCAGCAGCAGCAGCAGGAGGGCAGCACAGGAGGCAGGAGGCGGGAGGCAGCCTTCATATGACTGGAAATTGAATTTTTCCACCTGGTCTGCTTTTTTCCAACTCTGAGTATTTTTTTCCTTTTTTTTTTGAAGCAGGATATGCTTTCATTATGGATAGATAGTAGACAGATATGTAGATGGGAACGATGGCGAGAGAGATGGTGATGGAGATTGGGGTGGAGCATGGTGGGGCATGCAATTTTCCCCAGCCATTGCATAAGCAAATAAAAATTCATTAATTTATGACTGCCAAAGGGGGCAGAGCAAAGCAGAGCAGACCAGAGTCAGATGCAGAGCTAGAGCCAGAGCCAGAGCAATCCAGCATCTCCCATCTCTCCTTCGATGTTCGGAGTTTGAAGTGAATTTCGAGTTATTTTTATAATCGCGGCAACGTGACATTTATGCGGAGTGTTCATGTAAATGATTATTACGTGCCGCAGACGGAGACGGAGACGAAGACTCCCCGCGTGGACTCTGCCTCTCCCTCTGCCTCTCCCTCTCCTGCCTCTGCCTCTGCCACTTGCCACTTCACAAAGTTGTTTACCCAAGTAGATTTCATTTGATTTATTTGCCTCAGCAGCAGCTCGATCTATCTATCTCTTTCATACACCATATCTCCATCTCTTTCGCTGTGTGATCTGTCCGCCCGTCTGTCTGTCTGTCTGGCAGCGCCAAAGTAATTTTATGTTTAATTAAAAAAGAATTCTGCGTCATTTGCTTGCAGAGCAGAAAGCAGAGGAGACTTTTTGATGGACATTTTTGCCTGCCATTCACGCTGTTTTGTTGTCGATTGCTGTCGTTGTTTTTGTTGTTGCTGTTGATATTTATGTTTAATTATAGTTAACATGTTTTGTGTGTCTATAATGCTGAATAGAGCGGTTGAAGGGAGCGCCAGATATGTAAAATGAGTATGAGAATCTCTATGTCTACGTATGTCTATGTCTATGTCTGTGCACGACTTTGATGTTCGTTTTGTATTAACATTGCGTGGGCCCATATTCAAATAGAGTTTGGGAGTTGGTTAGAGGTCCCAGACAGTGCGTCGCGGAACGATAGGACATGTCAAGGTAGAATTAGGGTTCCAGAGAGTAACAGGAATACCCGAAGAATATTTATCAGGCTGTAAGAGTTATGGATTGAGGGGAAACGATACTCTCAAAAGTTGAATTTAATACTTGTTTTTTGTTGGAATATTGGAATGTATAAAACCTATAGTTAGTCGTTTTAAAATAATTTAAAAATTATTTTATCAATCAATTATCGATAGCATTGATTGGTTATCGATTACTGTTTAAAATTTTGGCAGAAGTTTAGAAAATATCACTTACGTCGATAAATTATCGATTTCGTTTCGATATTTTATTCCAAAATATTCAAAATCACAGGATAAGTCATCGATAATATCCCTTAATTCTCAATAAATCTATAACATATTCGATAAAATCTAGAAATGATCGATCACGATAACCTCAAATTTACCGAATTGATCGTGGCTGTATCCCACTATAGCCGTCCGCTTAGGTGAAATTTATCCAGCAAGTCATTCGCATTCGAATTTGATTTCAATAATTTATCGTAAAAACTCTTTAATAGAACGAACGATTGTTTGGCTTGGCAAGGATTCAAGGATCCAGTCATTCGATACCTACGCTATGTTGCCTTTATTGTTTTTCCCCGCACTGTACCGAAAGTAAACGGATAAAATTGCCTTTTAGTGGGTTGTGTAAATAGCTGAGATACGATGATAGAGGCCAGGCCACCAAAGAGTGCCAATAAATGGCAGTTCGTTTGAGAAAGGCAGACACCTTTATGGGGAAATAAACTCAAGAATCCTTAAGCTTTAATGCAAAATCAAATGAAATCGCTTTCAAGTGGTAAAGTGATTTATTTCGATTCGATTTTTCACCCACACTCTTGAAACAATTCCGAGATCCGATTGGAACTTTCTCATGCCACAAATTCCTCAGTGATTGATCGCTCGACAGCCAAAAAAAACCCCCTCAAAAAAGTGTTTACATTTTATTGCAATTACAGATACCACAAAAAGACTCTCCAAAGATACACAATTTAATTAACATTTCTCTCTCTGTTTTTTTATTCGATTTCGTTTCAGGTAAGTTCCTACGTTCTTGAGACCTTTCCAACCTTCTGCGTATCCGAAACGTTTTGTACCGACATTAAACCGAAAACGTGGGTTAAATGTAAAACGTAAGTGACTTTAACTTCCAACGAATAAATGTACGTACATCTGAATGTATCTGAACCGAACTTCCAGGGGGAAAAATCAAAAATTGATAAGACCCCGCCCCATCGTCCATTCGTTTGGGAGTTTAAAAACTCATTTAGTGTCCAATCAAGCGGCCATAAAATAAAGTCAATAAATCAAGCATAAAAGTAACAAATGCAGGGGGCAGTGCCACAGTCAGAGGCAGCTTTCAGATAACACGAACACTCCACCACACACACACACAAACACGAAACTCCATACCCATACCGATGCATCATATGCTGCATTTCAATAAAAATTCGATACGTATTGGGATGGGAATGGGGATGGTGGGATGGGGACCCCCTCTTTATCAAGGTGTGATGATCACTTGCGTGCCACTCGGCGCCTGACTTGCATTTCAGAGCATCACCTTGCACCATTGGGATCCCGTGCCCGATGCCGATCCCCATGGCCTCCGACGCTTTTTGGGAGAATCAATAAAAATAAATCGAAATGTCACAGAGCAGCTCACAAAAGTGTGAGGTCCCGCAGGTTTTGGGCTCCCACTCGTGAATGACGTTGTGGACAGGAAAATTCATTGGATATTCAATACCTTAACCAAAATCACATATTAGTTTCAGCATCAACTCGAAAATTAGTTGCCTAAAAACATATTGAATTACCCAGTGACTGAGAGAGAGAGAGCTTGCTCTGCTTTGCCCTGCTCTGCCCTGCCCTGACTTCGATCTTCATTCAACAATCAATTGTCTGAAGCTCAACATAAATTCTGGAAATGAGAAATGTGTGGCACAGCATCATCTCAGCATCGTGCCCGATCATCAGGGGGTCTCCCTCTCTCTCTCTCTCTCTCTCGTACTCTGTGCCTCTGCACCGATATGAGGACAGCGACTGGAGCCCCAAAGACTATCCACAAATTGGTCGTGTTCAGCTTTAAATCGTTTTACGTATAGTCTCGTACCATCTCCCATTCCCCCCTTTTAAATGTTTTGCCAAATGTGGCGCTGTTTGTAAATCACGCATGCCCGTTTGCCTCACAGGCTCTGTTGCACGCAATCCGGCAATGGATCGATTGGACTGACTCAACTCGACTCTCTTTCTCTCTCTCTCTCTCTGTGCGCTTCTCGTATGTTGGCAGTATGTTAATCTTGGCCAGGCCGTGACTGGGCTACGGTCCGGCTCTCTGGCTTTAAAATTTATGCGCTGTTCAAACGGCGCGTAATAAATTTGTTTGCTCTTCAACTGTGTGCGAGCATGTTCATTGAAATTGTGGCAACACACAGAGAGACGGAGAGAGAGGGAGGGAGAGCAGGGAGAGCAGGGGAGAACCGAAAACCAGCCTGAGGATTCAGAGTCACCCAATCTCAGTTCCAATTCCCCAATCCTCGTGCACTACTCCGTGTGTTTCCCTTCTGCCCTATAGGATCTACTGTGCCCATTGCCGCCACTTCATTTCGAAGCCTTTTAACAGCATTTCAGCATTCTTCTGTATTTGTTTATCTAAACGTTTTATTCCATTGGAGCTGCCTGTTCTGTTCTGTGTCCCTCTTCTTGTGCTGTTTGTGTGCTTGGGCATTGCTTTATCTTTTGGTCAAGAGAAGAGTCTGCGTTTTTGGCTGGAGTTCGTGCTGCCGTTCCGTTCCGTTCCGTTTCTGGCGGCCTAATTGATGCGCACTTGGTTCGAGGCGACTCCGCGCATGCGCAACATTCACACTTTCCAGCGTATTGCCTGTTTGCCAGTTGCCAGTTGCCTGTTGCCTGCTTGCCTGTTGTCTTGTGGCAGCCAGTCCAGCCATCTCCACGTTGATTGCACATTTTATTTGCGCATTTATTTGCATTTTTTCTCACACCGCCGAAGGTTTTTCGAAGCTCCACAGCCGCCAGGCTCCCCTCTCGTTTCGTTTTCCCCCTTGTTTTTTTTTCCCCCTCTTTTTTTGCTTCTTGCAATGCAATTCAATTGTCTTTAGCTTTTGAGCGGATCTGTTCCACCGGGGTTCTTCTTCATTTGTTTGTTTGTCTTTCGGTTTCTCATGTTTGCCGACTGCTCTCCCCCACCTCCTCTACTCCTGCTCTCTCTCTCTCTCTGGTGTAAAACCCTCCTTTAATAGTTCATTTAGTTTGCATTTTTATGAAGTCTTTGTGTGGGTTGTGTAATAAATTTAACTCAAGTTTATTTATGTGCCATCTTCAAGACATTTATCACTCAATTTGAAGGCGTAATTGGGCGCAAAACGACAGGAGGCTGCCACAGGAGTCTTCCACTGTCTGTCTCTCAGTCTCTCTTTGCCTCTCCGCCTCTCCGCCTCTCCACCTCTGACAACTGACAGCCGATATGGCATCTGTGTTGCATATTTTGCATATCGTTATGCAGTTGTTGCTGTTGCAGTTGCAGTTGCATTTGCAGTTGTTGCCTGTTGATGCCATGGCTCTTCTTGATTGGCAAAGCCGTCGTCAGAGTTGACCAAAATTGGATGAGCCATGTGTGTCTCTCTGCGTCTCTGTGTGTGTGTGTGTGAGGGGGACATGATCTTAACGGTTCGTGTCGAATGGAGACAATTTTATTTGCATATGATTTTTATTTATACGTCAGTCAGATCCTTGAGCGTTGCGGCTCTGCTGGAAACCAATCTTACACCAACTTTAATTGAGTTCTTGTTCTGTTGCATTCGGTGAAGCAATTCGGAGATGTTTTGTGGCCAAGGAGGCCATTAATGGAGTAAGACTAGGCCGTAGTTTGACCTCCAATTCTGGAAGATCATCCTGCATTTATTTAGTGATATTTTTTATATAGTAGTTATTATATATATTATATATTATTATTATTGTAGCCAGAAAGCAGTATTTTTCTTTCTCTCCCAAAGCAGCTTGGCAGTAGTTCATTTCTTTGTTTGCTTAAAGATATACGAGTATTTGCCACAAATTTATGCTGCAACAATTCTATACTCACTCGGAAAAATCATAAATTACTTTTATCTGCTACCGAAAATATGTAGATTTAATGGAAATCCAATTTGAATGATAGGAAAAATTAGCAAATTGATTTAGCGCTTCATCAAGCATCAATTTTGCCATTTCCCTCCTAAAAGCTATCCAACAAATGGTGTACACATATAGAGATACATTCAATGTCCTGCTTAAACAAAAATAGTTAGAGAGAGAGAGAGAGAGAGAGATACACTCTGAACACGTGTATTTTGGCACCTGTTTGTTCCGTGCATACGAACAATGGCCAAAAGCGATGACAGAGAGGGATAGGGAGATACAGAGCAGCTGAAAATGTCGTTTAGCAACTAAACCCATTTTAAACAATAAATAAGCAATTTATGCCACAATGGAGTCTACAGAAAAAAAAGGAGTACAGTGGAATGGCAATGCAAAAATGTTACAAAACATTCGAACAGAACAGCGAGCATTCAGCACATTTTGTAATTTCATTTCATTACGCTCCTGCTCCTGATGGATGGATGGGTGGACGAACGAAAGGCGAGATGGATGGCTGGATGGATGGCTGGACAGTTGTTGGACACTTGGCAGCTTGGAGTCCGATCCAGCCCTCTTTTGTGTACACTTTTGAATGCTCTTTTCTTTTAGATGGTATTCGAGTTTGAACCATCATTAGCCAACGTCTGACCTATAAGTCTTATACCAAGAGATCACAGATCTATATTTGTGATGCAGATAGACTTAAACGCCTTTGTCTCGTTCATTTTCTCTCTCACAGCAGCTTAGCAACACCACCAAGCTTACAGCAATATCGTTTCTGTTTGTGGCAGGGGCTTTTTCCACATTATCACTCAATTTTTCAATTATTATTTGAGGGTATTTAGTGTATCGAGTTTTTCCTGCTTTTACTGACTTTTCCGAGTAGCTTTGTTTGGGTTTTTGTTGTATCCCGCCTTTAGCAACAGTCTGTTTGACCGAAAAAACTTTTCCCTCGAAATTGCTTTGCGCTGTGCTCTGTGCTCTGCTCTCTGTGCATCTGTGGATGCCGCACCGGGCATTTGTTGCTGTCTGATTGCCCGCAAAAGACTAGTAGCTTTTGGAGTCGTCTCCTCTCCACTGGTCGGCTGCAATGAACAAAAAATCGAATTTCCCGTGCGGACTGATTCGATTTGGCGTTGCAATTTCACGCTGTGTTATTGCAAAGTGGCTGCAACTGTCGGCGCCAGGCGCGCAGGCAACATCACCAGCTGCCGCCTGCCACACCAAAAAAAAAAAAAATAGAAAAACCAATCCCCAAGCCTCGTACTATTCCTAAACTCCTCTACACTTCAGCTATGGGGCAAAGCCACAGAACCGGCAGCAACAGCAGCAGCACTAGCTTCTCCCCGTTCAACTTCCAAAATAGCAATTTCGATGGCGCACAACAATGGCCAAAAACGAACAGGCAACAGTGGAAAAAAAGTGGAAAAAAAATCTCATTTAGTGACGAATTAAGCGCCAAAACAGACAGGCGATTCAGTTTGTCAGACAAGCGCTAGACATAGATACACAGATACAGTTCCGGGTGCTCCGAGTGCTCCTGCTGCTGCTGCTGCTGCAGGTTCATGTTAACGTTCACGTTCAGGTTGAGGTCTGGGTGCCCGGCTATGGCTTGGGTTCGGGTTCGAGGCCTGCACGAGGAGCAGCAGCCAGGCAGTAGATGACTCTGCAGTATCTATGGTCGGACATCGATTGGTTTGCCTGGCTGGTCCCTGGCCTTTCCATCGCTATTTATGGCCTTAAACGCCATTTTGTGCGCGCTCATTCACGCCAGGGTTTGACATTGCCATACTCTGCCATTCACCCCCTGCCCTGCCCCCATCCCACACCATTTGTAGCAGCATTCCCATTGTCCGTCTAGTCCTCCAGTCCTGCCATTGTCTGCGCCATCCGCCATCCGCCATCCTCTCACATCCGTATCCGCATCCGTTTTCGGCACTTCCGACTGACTCTGACTCGTGGGTGGTGTTGATGCTACTGCTGCTGCTGCTGCTGCTGCTCTGACAGATTGTTGCAAGGGCAAGTGCAATATTAGAACATGATTTATTTATGCAATTTTTACCATAAAGCGAGCAATTTTCCCCCCAACTGAAATTTCCCTGCCATTGCCATTGGCATTGGCATTTTTGTCTATCATTTTCGAGAGAGCTCGCGAGCGAGCTTGCAATTTATTTCCATCGCTCTTTTTCGGAGGGATTTTTCCCTTAGACACGAGTGCGAGGCACACAACACACAGTAGTGCAGCAGTCATGTCCATTAGTCGATGTGTCGGCACGTCAATTTGTTTGTGTCTATCCCTCCCAGTCTGTCTGTCTGTCTGTCTGTCTGTCCATCTATCTATCGCTGACTTGCAATGTTTCCGGCTGGTGTTGAAATTATGATATGAAATGGAATATAGAGAGAGAGAGTTCGAGTTCAGAAGTGAAAATTGGAGCGTGGGAGGAGTTGCCTAATAAGTTCTTAGTGCCCCTGCTGTAGTGCGCACTCGTAATGGCAATTAGCTGCTGTGTGGCATAAACCTACTGACTGTAATTAGGAGTGCTTCGAGGGAGGGGCGTCTAACCTGATGGATTGTGCGGGACGGGGGCAAGCTGCTGGAAAGCTGATTTGAATCTCAGGTGCAAATTTCGTTTCTGATTTTAGGCGGATCAAGGATAAAATAATCAAACTTCAAAAATATATGCACACTTTATGGGGACAGTTCCTGTCGCCTCTCTCGCGTTTCATCATTCTCTCTGTGCGAGCTGCTCTCAATACGAATTTGATCACTCGCTCAATCGTCTTCATCTTTTCATATGTACGCATTCTCTCAGTCGCTTGCAAGCAATAAAATGGGAAAATTACAAGAACAATGATTGGAATTTGGAATCGGGAATACATTAAATCATCACTTTGGCGCTTTTGGTGTACATCTATGAAGATATCATTCCTCAAAGCAACTTTTCATTAGCACCTTTGAAAATATTCACCCCCCCTTCCACTTTTCACACATTTTCCAACACCCCCAGCCACGCTCCCAGCCAGGAGCCCACGCAATCAACTGCAATCAACACCAAACGCAAAAAGCAATAAAACGAAAGGAAAAAGAGAGAAATGCATAATCAACATTTTTATCATTAGCGATAGAGAGAAATATGCAAAGCAGAAAGAAACCAAAAGCCCGGAACCAACAGAAGTATTTCTCAATGGAGAAAAATGGTGGGGGGGGGGGGGGGGAATGCAGCAGCAGCGGGAGGAGGAGGAGTAGGGAAATAAATGAAGCACATTATAAATGCCAGAGTACATGCTAACTACAACAATTATCCTTAATGTTGCCACCAAACTGCCATTACCAGTGGGGGTCCGCGTCTCCAGTTCCAGGGACAACCATCTCTGATCACTTGCTGTGAAGAAATTCAAATTAAAATACTTGGAAAATGGTATGCAAAAATAGTTTCAATTTTGTGCCAGAACGTAGCCCAAGGAATGCTCATTATTCATCTGGTGCAGGACACACTCTCCACGAGAGTGAAGAGGGGCAGAGAGCAGGGAGCAGCAAGACAATTTTATAAAATGAAAAGAAAGAAAAAATGACTAAAGGCGAGGGGAGAAACTGAAGAATTCTCGATGCGAATCAATATCCCCTGATGGGCATTCCATTTAGCGATTGCTTGGAAATTGCAGTTAATTACAGCAGACAGTCAGTATACCGTTTTGTGCTTATTGATTTACGGTAATCAAGTTGACCATTATTAACCTTTTGTTGTAGCTGGTTCTTGTTGTTGTCGTTGCTTGAAGGAACTGCTAAACAGTTCCAAAGGACAAACGGTTGTTAACAAGGCAGTCGGAACACGCGATCGACACCATTACCAACACCCAGTAACACACAAACACAGGAACCAGGAACACAGAGAGCCAGGAGGGTAATAGCAGCAAGGGGAAAGCCAGCGAAGGGGTGTAATATGCTGTTGACCAACCCCCTATATGCCATTTGGTGGTGTAATCAAAGCCAGCTGCTGCTTTCCGTCTGCATTCCATTTACGTTGCTCACACAGAGAGAGAGAGAAAGAGAGAGCCCTCCCGCCCCTCCTTCTGCTTATCCTCGTTCCATGGCACTTTTCAATTATGTTATTAAAACAAGGACCAAAGGAGTAAAAGGACTTGACTGGCTAACATTGCGTGTTCGGTTCTCGCTCTCTTTCTTGTTATTGTACCTTTTTTTTTTAAACACTCTATTTTTATATCGGGCTTAAACGTAGAGTATATAGGGGATATGGGATTTCGGTGATGCTCTAGACAGAACTTAGTTCTTTTCAAAGCTCAAAAACCAGATGGAATCCTTTAGACAATCATGATTTTTGCTTAAAAATGTTTCGAAGAATATTGAACTAGAGCACAATTTTCCCCTAGGAAAAAGGACGCACTCGAACACAATCGGGGACCATTGGAGATTATGGATTTTCATGTTGGATTGGAGAGTATCTAGAAGTCTCATTTTGCTATCTCTAATGAATTTATTTGCATTTTTTATTTGTATTTTTTAGTAGTTAGTACTCGTACTCGTATTCCTTAACGCAAACTAACTCATAAATGTTGTAGCAATTGCAAATGGCACTGGCAAACATGAAAATTCAATTATGAATACTTGGTTTAAGGTTGACGCCCCGTAATTTCCCGTTCTGCAGCAGACTGCTTGCTGGCCAAAGTCTGTGGCCCAAGGCAATTTCCCTGAGTAAATATTGTAAATCTATGACGAGAGAGAGAGAGAGAGAGAGTCGTCTCATTTGCAATCGGAGCGACCGCAGACATACAGATACATCGAGATATACAGATGCAGATATACAGCTGCAGATATACAGATACAGATATAGAGATGGATTGAGAGTCGCACAGACATCGTCTAATTATGTCGAGTAGCAAGCATGCATTCGGATGCAAATAAAAATAAATATTTACATTCAATTTGGCAAACGCGCGGAGCGCAAACTTTGCCAAAGGAAAATTGTGCGTAAAAAGCAGCAGGCAGGCGGGCGGGCAGGCAGGCGGGCAGGCAGCATATTTGTTAACCTCAAGCAATGAGGAGACCGACCAGAGACCAGAAACGAGGACGAGAACGAGAACGAGTGCGAGAACGATTTCGATGCAGACAAAATCGATTATCAACTGATTGAGTGAATGGTCCCGGGATCCCGGGATCCTGGGATGTAGATATAGCTACCGCTCTCTTCGGGCAACTGTCAGTTAAAATGGTAATTGACTTTTGCGCGAGACCGCAATGTGTTTTGTAAACTTGTTGCCATGCCGCCCCGCCCTCCTCCTCCACCGCTCCACGTGTATCCCCCATTTGCAATAATGCCAGGCCAGTGCTGCAGCAACATGCGGATGTAGTATCCCCAAAGCGAATGCAATTTCCACAAAATGCTGTGGCATAAGCCAAGGCGCGCGCCACTCCGCTACGCTCCCCATAATGTCATATTAGAGTTTTATCAACTGCAAGAGAGGGGGGCTATGAAAATTTAGAGCGCTTCTGTTGCTGCTGCTCGAAGGAAGGACCCAACCAACGACAGCAGCCTGCAATTTTCAATTTCGCGCACACTTTGCACAGATAATAGAAATTTCTTTCTTCTTTCGTACGCCCCAGAAGTCCCTGCCACTGGGTGCTGCTGCCACTGCTGCTGCTGCTGCCACTGCTGCTGCTGCTGCCACTGCTGCTGCTCCGTTTATTGACACAAATCGCAAACGCATTTGGCATAAGTACCGGCCAACAAGCTGCCTCTTTCATTCTTTGCCTCGTCTCCCGAGTCGTGTCTGTACTTATTGTTTTTCCCCAGATTCCACGCTCCTCCTCCTCATTCCTGCTGCCTGCTGCCTGGCTTCCATTTGGAGTATCTGGGTTATGAGTGGTTTAATGGCAAACTCACTCTCTCATGCCTTTGTACTCCTAAGCTTTTGCTCAGAATAACTTCTGGCCCACAGCGACAGAAAGACAGAGAGCGAGAGTGAGAGAGAGTGCTGTTTGGAAAAACTACTTCCTAAGCTCCTTAGAAAGATGTGTAATCCTCTGCTTTAGACAATCGAGAGAGCAAAGAACTAAAGGAACTTATGTACATTGCTAAATCCATCAGCAATGTCTTGAAGAGATCGAGGAAACCTTAGAAAAATCCTGAAGGAATGTTTTAATTTTATTAACGTTAATCTCTGTTAATAGCAGATATGGAAAGATATAGACAGAATATAGAAGAAAATATGTTTCACAGCGCTCTTGCTCTTTTTCCCATTGTGCCTGAAGCGAAGACACTGAAAGTGCCTTCCGTGGCCACGCTGGAAAATTTTAAATTTCCACAAAATTCTGAAATAAGCCAAGGCGTGGAGATCAGATCTGCTGCTTTACTATATATTTTGAATTCTTCTTAATCTCTCGCTATGTCTCTCTTCTATTGCGGCCTAGCAGTACAGTTATGAGTATTAGTTTTCCTTCAAATTAGTGTTCAGATATTGATATAATTATTGAATTTTATTGATTCATAGCCCTCCTTAATGATGGCCACTGCTCTCCCCCCGCCCAAGGATACATTACTCAATGACAGCTGTGTCCAACACTCATTTGTCCTTGCAGAGCGGCTAATGAATTCACCTTCTACCCGAAAAGTGTGCCACATTTGGCTGATTAGCTTCTCAGCTGCCACTTGCCACTGCCTCTGAGCAAGAGCAACATCTCTCGACAATGAAATATATTTTTAATCAAGCTAAATCGAATTCAAAGCAATACACCGGTGCCTCATTATTTAGGCAAATGTACAGCCATTAACTACACAAAAACAACCCAAAAGCAGCAAACGGTCCGAACCGGCAAACACTATAGGAGGTTTGACCCAAAAGTGGGACCCCCAAAAAAATTACAACCGAAAAACAACAAATTGACAAATGTTGCCACTTAATGTATGCTACGGCTGAGGGGCCAAAAATGTTTAACAATTTTCTTGTGCGTGTATTTGTGTGTGTGTGTGTGCCAAAAATATACGAAACTAATTAATAAGGGAACAACCATCGAGGGAGTTGACTGACTGCCAAGCATTTGGATTTTATTTGATTTTGTGTAAAAATTTAATTTCAACAAGGCATCCGAGGCATCCGAGGCAGGCGCTGTATGTCGACACAAGGCGGCAATTTTTCACAGACCCGAAGGCAGAGCCAGAGGCAGAGCCACTCAGAAGTGAGTGAGTGAGTGAATGAATGACTGGGGAGCCACTTCCTACAGTTTGTTAAGGGAATTTTGCATTTTGTTTGAATTATTGCCTTCATTAAGATTGCGTTGTTGATTTTCTTCCCGGTACCCCCTGTCAGAAGTGAGCGACAGCGTGACTCCTCCTCCATTTCGTATTACCATTCCCATTGCCATTCCTCTGCCCCATCTTTACCGTGAGTTTCTTTTGGCCTTTGTTATATTCCACCTAGACGAGTGGCCCAGACTGTTGGCTGGCTGGCTGGGCCTCCCTGCTGCTCAATTATTTCGGTTGTGACTGTGACTGTTACACATCTTGAATGTTGTGACTGCACTTGACAATAAATTGTGTAGGTAGAAGCGGAGCTACGCAGACAGGAACGACACAGTCGGAGAGTGCGGTGCGGTGCGTTGCGGTGCGGTGCGGGGTCTCGTCTCGTATTTTTAGCTTAATTGTGAATGAAGTTGGATCTTCCTTCCTTCTAAAGAGAGAGGCCAGGCCCACCATCATCGTCAACGCGTCATGTGCTGACATGTGCCTGTGTCCTCCTCCTGTCTGCCACGACGACTCTGTGTAATTGTGCGAAAATCATTCATATGGAAAATGTAACAGACTGTGACCATTGAAATCATAATTATGCGAATATTTTCCCTTATTTCATCAGGGTTTTCAGTAGGCATTTGATTGGCCTTCGTGCTGCAGAAGGGAGGCCGCCTGATTGCTTATTCCAGACAGTGCTAGTTAATCATTGAGTGTTACTAATTGAGTGTTGAGTAACGGTGTTGTGTAGGCCTTAAATGTGCAGTAAAAAGTACAGTCTGCACTTGAATTTGTAGTTTTAGAAAATGCCAACTGTTGGGTTACATTTTTCTGAGCTTTAATTCCAACCACCATTCCACACTATTTACTCCAAGTCTCTGCATAATTAAAAGTGAAAAAAAGAAAAATACGAAAAGAAAATGAAAATTCTTTCCTATTTCCTGGCCTGCATTTCACTTTTTTCCCATTTTGTCAAATAGCCGCGGGCTCGTGGGCAAACTTTCGAAATTTAACGCTCAGCACAATGGGAGGGCTGCCAACTTGACTGCAGAAATTGCTGGGTGCTGCCAACAACAGGAAAAGGAACAGGGGCGCAGTGCATAGAACAATTATAACTAGGAACAGGAACGGCAACAGGGACAGAACAGGGCTGGGGTCTAGAGTTGGTTCAGGTTCTGGTTTCTGGTTGTGGCGTGTATTTTTGAGTCTTATGCAAACAGGAAACGCATAATGAACAAAGTCCGAACGTGGCGCCAGGAAGAGTCTCCAGGAGCAGCACTCCTGGAGTCAGAGAAGGAGACAGGGAATACGGCATGGCATGGCATTCATTCATTCATATTTTTTGTTGAGCGTTTTCGTGGTTAACAACCGTTTCCTTATCCTTATTATTTTAATGCCTGCGGCAACATTTTCATCTTACTTACATTTTTGCGCCCCAACTCTCTGTACTCCGTAGTGTCTGTCTCCGTCCGTTGAGGGGTCTTTGTGGCTATAATTGGGGTTAACTGCCGGGTTCCAGGTGAGGAGGGCGGAGTGAGGAGTGAGGAGTGAAGCCCTGGCATTGTGTGACCAAAGTGTGCCAAAAGGAAAAGTGCAACTTTTTGCCGCACTTATAAATTGTCTGGAAAAGTGGAGCTTGGAGTGGTTTGGTTTTGGTGGCATGCAATTAACAACAATTGAAAGTGAAAATTGAATTTCTAAAGGGAAAAAATGATGGCAATGCTTTTGACGTTTTCCCTGTGATTGAATTGTCACAGAGGGAACTGCCAGAGTTGACACGCACATTGAGAAATTCAATTAAAACTCTGTATCTGTCTCTCTCTCCCCCTCAGGTATTCTCTCTCATCGTCGATTCAGTTGATAATTATTTTTGCGCGCAAAAGAGTGTCAGGGGAGAGGGGTGTGTTGGGGGAAAGGTGCATTAAAAATGCAAATGGCAACACTTTGCCACTTTGATGGCAGTGTTGCCAGTTGCCAGTGCTGTCACGTTTGTCGTTTTATTAATTTATTAAATTAAAAACAACAAAAAACGCGAAAAACGTGAAAAAGGAGATCCTGCCCTGCTGCCTGCGTGCCAATTCCTCTCCACTGTCTCTCTGCCTCTCCCTTTCTGTGTGGCATGTGTAATTGTAAATTTATGAGCGTGCCACAAAAAAAAAGCAAGCAAAAGGAACAGCAAGGAATGAACTGTAGTCAGGGGGCATGTGGCCGGGCAGGGGCAGGGGCAGGGCAAAAAGAGTTCAACTGGGCCGCACTGTCAATCGTGTTGCATGAATTATTAATTATTTACTTTTCACACACACACATACACAGAGAGACACACAGAGACAGGAAGCCCTGGCAGTCAGTGTTGCAATGCGGCATTTGGTTGCCTCGTTGCCACTGTCGCTGTGGACTAATGAAATTATTAACCACAGAAAAAATACGAAAGAATTATACGAGAAAATTGGTCACACTCTTACGGATTTTGCTGCCTGCCTGCCAATAAAAAGCCAAAAATTAGTTTAATCCAATTACCTGTCACGCATCGCATCGAAAGAGCGAGATAGAAAGAGACAGAGTGCGTTTTCATCTGCCCCGGATTTCCATCCCCCATTCCAAAAAATCTGAAAAATAGATTTACTTTCTGGGTAGAGGTAATAGGAGAGGCCTAACCAACCCTGAGGTTCAGTTCAGTTCAGTTCCACTCTCCCTTGTACACTGGCGGTCCTGCCTTGTATTTATCCTGCGTATTGCCCTGGGGATACAGGGACACGGGTCCATGGACACACTGGGCCCGGGCATCATTTTCTCAGTGGTCCCTGTGCCTTTTTCTGTGAATTATTCAGGGGTCCAATCGATGGCTCTATCCGCCTCGTAGCTGCTGACAGTTTATTTGCCAAATTGCTTGCATGTAATATGAAACTTTTCTTCCTTCCCTCCACTCCATTTTTTCTTTTTTTTTTGCAGGCTAATTTTTAGTTGGAAAAAAATGGTACGCTCATCGTCTGTGCCAAATCGAAAATCTGAAACACGCGTCACACACAGAGAGCGCATTAAACAGAGGGGTAAATGGAGGTCCGATCCATGACTCACTGATTTTCCACGTAGATTTGGTAGAAACGTTTTTATCTTTAGCCAAAATATCTAACCATACGGTGGTGTCCTGTCCCTTTGGTGGCCATAATTCAAGCAAAACAAAAATTGTAAATTTCGAAAGGCAGGCACCATTATTATTGCATTATAAATCTAATTAGAAAATGTGTGTATAGTCTACAGCATGTAGACCCGTATCTGAATCTGAATATGCACGTAGTCTGGCCACAATTCAACCCCCACCCCAGCCCACCATCCCCTGCTGCTCATTTCATATGCTCAACCGCATCTGGCCGCATCTCTGCTCTGAAAATTGTATTGCCAATGGCCGCGGCGCCACTGTGTCTGGGGCAATAAATTTGATTTGTTTCAAAATTTCCCTCCTATTATTTTATTCTATGTTTATTTTTTTTTTGGGCTGCAATCGAATTGTAATCGTATCTTGAGACTGCTTTTTTGTGGTTACTCTTTTGTGGTGGGGCGGGGGCAATTTTCATAATAATTTACATAAGCAAATCAAATTGTAAATGTAATTGGAAGACAAAAAAGACAAAGAGACACAGAGAGTGCGTTGTAAGGGGGCGGATTGGAACTATGTTGAGTGGATGCCTGCCGCAGACTGAAAATTGTGTCAAGCCAAAGCTTTTCATTCTCTTCTGTGGCTCCTTTTGTTGCCGCCTCAATGCGTCAAAAGAATTTAGCTCAAGTGGCAGGCGGCAGCCACAAGAAAATGCAGTTTGAAAGGATAAAAAGGGGAATACGTTTTTTTTTTATTATTTATTTGTCTTTGTTTTGTGTTTGTGGGAAGTGTTGAAAACTCTTTTATCGCACCGCATACTCAAGCTTCTATCGATGATATGTTTGTGACGTTGTCCAACACTAAGAGGTGTGCAAAGTGTCAAAAGAAAGAGAGAAAGCGTTCATTAAATTGATCAGAATACAATGAGAAAAATACGCAAATAAATATGTTAGTTTATATTTTACAATTGGACTATCACTAATAATAAATAAATAAAATATAAATTGATAATGAATAATATTTCAATGGATGATGTATTTACGGATTTTCCAACAATTTTACACGGACAAATTCCATTTCGAACAATATGTCGCTTACGATTATATCGCCAACATGGTGCAGATATATATTTGACGGCATCAAAAATGGCTGTTTCCGAAAGATATCAATTGAATATCAATAACAATAATTTCCTCTGCCATTTAATATTTTTATTTACAATTTATTTCATGTTTTCTCATGAGTTCTACCCGTTTTAGTCTTAAAGTAGTGTTGGTAAATATTTAATCGTAACTTTCATCGCCACCCGACCCATCGGCTAGCAAATGTGAGTTGTGCTTTGGCGTTTACCAACACTGATGGCCATGACTGGTCAACTTTGAATGACATTACAGGACGTGCAGTAGTATGTGTGTGTGTGTCTCAGCCTGGTGAAAATTTGTGTGAAAATTCATGTGAAAATTTGTGTGGAAAAAATCAAGACGGAGGTTCAAACACAGCGTGAGTGTCACAAAGCACAAAAAATAAATAAAAATATAGTGCAACAAAAGCTTGTAATATACAATGTGTTTGTTTCAGGCTACCTATAATGAACAATTTGGAAACGGCAATCTAAGGCACATTGAATACTACACATTTTCCGCACGGCTTTGCCCGAGATCCAAGTGGCATTTGGCTTTACCGTTTAGTGTCCATATCCTTTGGCTTGCCTTTTGTTGAAGTGTCAGGGCAAACAGTTTGGGACCGGATATATCTGTGCAGCTATGTCGACTGCCATGGCCGCAAAGGGTCGAAGGACAGCCACCGCGGCTGCTAGCGCAACACCTGCTTTGGTGGTGCCTGCTAATCCAACAGCAAAGTCCGGACTGGGAGCCCAAGGAGAAGGATCGATGGTTGCAAATGGTGGCGAAGGAATCCTAATTGTGGCTGACAAAGGTGAAGATGGCATGAGATCTGTGGCGGCAATTGGAGATGCACGAGAGGGATCCCGAACTGAAGCAGGACAGGAGGAGCAAGTGAGTGTTGCAGTCGGTGGTGCATTAGCCGCTGACGGTAACCTCAAAGGAGCTACCCTGCCCGACCATCAGCCAGCCTCGGATCCCGCTCCAGCTTCAACTCCTCCTCCTGCCCTGGCTGGCATGGGAGAGAGAGAAATGGAGCTGCGTGCGAAGCGAAAAATCAAGACAACAATCTTTCCACGTCCGCCCGGGGGCTACAAGTACTCGATGGACTTCCTGTACAACATTGGCACGAGTATGGCCGGAATTATGCTGGACATACCCACGCCGACGTCGATAACGCCACGAAGTTTGCGCTCCACACCGCCACCGCCGGCTCTGTCCCCGCACCTCAGTGCACAACCGCTGCTGGTCACCTCGCCACGAAGTGGCAACATCTCCCCCGGCGGTCGCTATGTTGGCGGTGGCATACCAGCAGCAGTGGCAGTGGCAACAGCAGCAGCAGCCGCTGCTCCCGGACAGCTAATTTATCCGGGATACGTGCACAATGCACCGCAGCAGCGGCGACTGTGGCACACGGAGAATGCCGTGTGGCAATTCGATCGCAACTATCCCTTCAATCAGGGATATGGCCAACAGTATGGGATACCGATACTGCCCATGGGCTTTGAGCATAGCTACGCCGGACAGCGCTTGTATTATCCGAGCTACGTGAATCCGTCACCGGGCGGAACCAGCCGCATCGGCAATCGTCTCACGGCGCAACAGCAACATCAGCAGCAGATGCAACAGCAGGCGCAGCAGCAAATGCAACAGCAGCAGATGCAACAGCAGCAAATGCAACAGCAGCAGATGCAACAGCAGCAGCTACAGCAACAGCAGCAGCAGCAGATGCAGCAGCAACAGTTGCAACAGCAGCAGCTAAAGCAACAGCAACAGCAACAACAGCAGCAGCTGCAGCAGCAACAGCCACAGCCTTTGAGCGCTACAGAGAACCTGCAGATGGAAGAATCAGGACCAGGACCTGCCCTCGATAATACCAATGTTAATGGACCTGCCTGGCGGTATGGCCGTGCCGTCGGACAGCAACGCTACGCCGGTTCCGGGCGTGGACAAACACCCAACTCGGGCTACAACCAGCAGGGATTTCATGGCGAATCAAAAACCTTTTACAACAGTGCCGCAGCAGCGGGAGGATCCCGTTTCAAGCAGCCTTACAGCCAGTGGAACTTGTATCCGCCAAATGGGGAAGAGCAGCAACAGCAGCAGCAGCAGCAACAGCACGAGTTGCAGTTGCAGCAGCAGCAGATGCAGGTACAGTATCCGCGTGGTCCGCCATTGACGCGCTGGAAAGCCAAGGTCAAGAAATATAATTTGGGCAAGAAACGCATCACCAACTCCTCTGATTCATTGTCGAGCACCTCCTCAAAGTCCAACCCGGAGGACAGCACTTCCATTACATCTGCGACGAAGCACCCGAAACGTTCCTACCGCAATCAGATGCACTATGCCCAGGCCACAGATACAGATAGTGGCGGCGGCAGCAACTATCAACAGCAGCAGCAGCAGCAGCCGCAGTCGCAGTCGCAGAAGCAGCAACCGCAGCTGCAGTACAATCTGAATCAATCGATGCGCCGCAACAAAGGCAACAGCAGTAGCTACTATCCCATGGAATACCATGGAAATAAGCAAATTTCCAATAGGAGCCAGCAACCGCGCTACTATCATGCCCGAAATATGGAAGATTTCGGCTTCCTCAACTATGGCCAGAATCAAGGTATTCCAGACACCCAATCTGGAGCTGGAATGGGCATACCTTTGGCTAGCAACAGTCCTAGGCCCCAATTGCAGCCCGACACTGACTTGGAGTCGCTGTGGAATACTCTCCGTTGCGATTACTCCACCGATCATGGGCATGACATCTCCGCAGACGTACACGAACACGAAAACGAGCAGGATGGTGGACAGAAGAGCTCCTGGGAGGACGATGATGGCCAATCGTTTGCCAGCTGGGCACCCAGTCTCGCGAGCGACGATTCCGATGGTGAGCTAAGTGATGCCTCCGTTGAGTCGCTTGTGCGGAACATTACCACCGAATGTCTGGCCAAGGCAACGGGCACAGAGATTCCCGATTTGGGGGGGGCCAATCTGGTGCCCTACGGCGATATGAATCACTTGAATGCCATGGAGATCAGTGGTGTCACCCCAAGCGTAAGCCCATCCAATGGATTCCGATTCCCCAGGCCCTCGCTCAAGACGATACCAGAGCATGCAGAACTCCAGCTACAGGTCCAGCTGGAAGAGAACAGCGAAGATCCTGTGGAGGTTCGATCCGAGATCACGGATAGATACTTCTCCAGCATGAGCACAGTGTCTGGGATCTATATGGTATGTCTGTTGTGTGTATATCCTTTCGGGATTGTCCCATTTTAAATGTCCCCCAACTGCCAGGATGCAACCGAAGACGATCTGCTGCCCTTGAACATACAGAATCGCTACTGGCGTGAGTTCTACGGCTATACGCCAGCGGATCGATTCATGCTGCGTTGCAAGTATGTGGAAATGAAGCGTCCGCCGCGCACTGTGCCCAGTCGCACCCGATGGGAATCCTTGTCGGTGGCCATATGGAATAAGTTTCTGGAGGCACAGCAGACGGGCAGCATTTACAAAACGAAGATGCGACTGTGGCGCTATATATACAACCTGGCTGTGGTAAGTTTTAAGAAGGAATAAAATGGAGAACACAAACTCTAAACGTCTCTCAAGCAGAGCCACTACCCCCGATATGGGCTGTATTTGGTGGGATCCTCCATCTCGAACTTTGGCTCCAAATGCTCGGACATGGACATGTGCATGGTGGGGTACTCCAATCCCAGTATTGATCCGCGCACTGAGGCTGTTTTGCATCTGCAAATGATGCGAAGCCTGTTGAGCGGCACCAATCGGTTCCAGGACTTTCATCTGATTGAGGCCAGAGTCCCAATACTCCGTTTCACCGATAGCCAGCACAAGGTCGAGATCGATATTAATTTCAACAATTCCGTGGGCATCCGGAATACGCATTTGCTGTACTGCTACTCGCAACTGGAATGGCGTGTCCGACCAATGGCCCTGGCCGTGAAGCAGTGGGCCCAGCATCATAATATTAATAATGCCAAGAACATGACCATCTCCAGCTATTCCCTCATGCTGATGGTCATCCACTTTCTGCAGGCGGGCTGCAATCCCCCGGTGATACCCTGCCTTCATACATTGTATCCCCAGAAGTTTGAGCTGCTCGATACCTCGAGCAGTGGCTACGTGGACATGAACGAGGTGATAGCTCCCTACGAGTCGCAGAACACCCAGAACCTTGGAGAGCTGATGCTCAGCTTTCTGCATTATTATAGCCTTTTTGAGTTCCGGAAGTATGCCATTTCGATTCGAACAGGTGGGCTACTGCCCATTGAACTGTGTCGCGCTGCGACCGCACCCAAGAACGACATCCACCAGTGGATTGAGCTCTGTATCGAAGAGCCTTTCGATCAAACGAATACCGCTCGATCCGTCTACGATCCGGAGACCTTTGAGCGCGTGCGCGCCATTTTTTTGTGCAGCTTCAGACGCCTGGAGTCCACACGGAATCTCCAGTCAATATTCGAGGACTATGAGGGGCCCACCATTGCGATGCGCCCCCTCTCGCTGGACCCGGAGTACCAATTCCCCTCCTCTGGATCGAACAGTGAGTCGGTGTCGCCCCGTCAGCCCAAGATGATGGTGGACAAGTGCACCACCGCCCTTTGGGGCGACATTAAAGAGAAACTGGCCCTGCCAATCGCAAATCAAACGCCCACAAGCACCACAATCACCACCTCCACCACCACCACGGTCACTACTGAACAACCACAAATGGGACTAGCCCACAAGACAGATGGATCTGATCCTTAGCTTTGACTTCTATAAAATGGAAAGAAAAACTCTACAAGACCAAGTCCTTTCGAGGGCGGAAAAAAATTTTAATATTGTAAAGTTAATTATTTTTTTTTTATGATTTCGGACGAGTTGCCAAAGGCATTTTACCTTAACAAAAAATTATTGAAATTTGACGTTGCATTTCATAGGAAATTTCCCAGTTTTCTAGTTTGGTTTCGAACCCCCGGTTTAAAAACCATAAATGACAGATCGGTCGCAAAAACTTGTTTGCCGGATTATTATTTGGGAAATTCCCCAAAAAAAAAAAAAATTATAAAAAAAAAAACGTAGCCCAAAAACACTTCAAAAAAGGTACAACAAATTTTTTTCATAAAAAATTAAAAATTTTGAAATCAAAAGTAGCAAAAATTTAAACGTAAAAAGTAAAAAAAAAATTAAATTAAAAAGTAAAAAAAAATTAAATAAAGTTAAAACCAAAAAAAAATGTAAAAATATCAGTAAAAGTAAAAAAAAATAGTACAAAAACTAGAAAATCTAAAAAAAATATTAAAAATTGTAAAGCGTAAAAAGTAGAACACAATTATACTTTAACTTTAAAAAATATAGGTAATAGGTGAACCAAAAATAGCCTTTATCTTAAAGAAAGACACGAAGAAATATGTTTTTTATATATATATTTAATAGAATTAGTGACAGACGAAAGACGATTTACACTGTTTAACATTTTTACACATAAAAAAAACACATTGGACAGCCCCCAAAAAGCGGCGAAGACAAAAAAAACACAAAAAAATGTATCACAGAAATAACACCAAAGACTTTTTGTATTTATTTATCTTTTGTAGAAAAATATGTAAAATGTCTAAAGGCGCTGCTTTGACAAAAACATGCTATAGCCAAAGTCGAAATAATGATGTTCGGAAAATATTTTGAACATTTTTATCATAAACTCAATGTTAAAGCGAGCGCCGAAGGCAACAAAAAAATTTGTAAATAAAAAAATATATTGAAACTGGATCTTCGTAGGCAACCTAAATTATATTAAAAGCCAGGTGTTCAAAGAGCCAAGCAAGATGGTTTCTGCAACGAGTTTTCTCCATAATAATGATCCGATTGCAATTTTTTTTTTGCAATCCAGTTGATATGATTATGAGCATTCTTTGCAGATTCTTTGATATTTGAATCCCATCAGATCCCGGAGCAATCATCCATCCATCAATCAACAATCCAATAAAGTCCAGAAATGGTTTCTTCATTTCAACACTTGGCTGTGGGAAAGCCCTCTCCAGGGGTTTACATTCGAATGAAATTATGTACGTTGCTCAATTTGATATTCTGCTCTGATTAATTCTTAGTGGTTGGCCATCCTCATCCTCATCCCCGTCCTCAACCTCCTCCCATCAAATATCACCCTCTTGGGACTAACAAATAGTCCAAAATTCTCGCACATGTTTCAGTTTGAGCAATTATCTAAGGAAATCAAATCAAATCATTGATGCAACAGCAGCAGCAGCAGCAGTGGCAGTGGCAGCGACAGCTGTGTTACGTAAGGGTGGGTGTGGGTATAGGTGGGGGCGCCACGCCCACAGTCGAGTCGGTTTTGGGTATCAATGGCAACCAAAAATGTCAGTGCAGCAAATTATTTCATCAATTGCAATGCTCAATTTCAGTGCATCATCGAACACACACCCAAACATACACAATGGTGGTTGCGAGAGGGGGAGGGTGGTGTGGTGCTGAATGATGGTGGAGTATTGAGAACCGTCCAGTCCCTGTGTCCTGTTGAGTAATTGATATAATGTCTATGTGCCATTTGGAGTGGCCCATCGGTTGCTGCTGGCTGTCATCGCCCACCTAATGGCGCAAAATTGTCAACGGAATTGGGATTTTGGGATCTGGGATTACTGATTGGGTGGGTCAAATGTATGTACATCTGCCTGAAACGTGTGCTGTAATGCAATATCGTGGCTTTGGCCACGGTTACAGCCACTGCCACTGCCATAATCATCATTATCATTAACGCAGAGTCCCGAACAATTGTCACACTAATTTTCGCATATGTGCCGATAAAATTGCTGGCAATTAAATGGGACACCCGAGGCTGCAAGGACTGAACAGTAATTAATGCCTTTTGTTAATGGTAAATGCATTTGCATTTAGAATTTACTCCCAATCCAAGAATTTCAGGCAAAAATTTGCACAACAAAGGCGACCAGGCAAAAAATGAAAGATGATCTTCATTAAAATTTTATCCGCAAGCCATTTTTAGCTGGCTGGAAAAATGTCATGGAGTGAAGTGGAGGGACAGCTGCTGCTGCATCTCGTGGTGTCATTAAAATTCCAGTCCCGTGATTTGGTCTTTGGTCTTGAATAATTATTCATTGTCATTGTAATTGGCGGGGCAGGCGCGCTAAATGGTGGCAGAGTAGGAGAACAGGAGATGGGATAGAGATTCCTCCTCACTTTTCCATTTTCCACATTTTTTGCAGACCCTGCGGAGTTTCAGATAGTAAAAGACCGATGGCTCCCCAATGGACTTTAGGGGGCGATTGGGCTTACGTTTGTTTGGGAAACGTACGGGAATTTTCATTTGATGTCATTTCAATGACAACAAAAAGGGTTCAATCGGTGAAAAGATGCAACAACAACCAACAGTTATCTCGTCTCTAGCTCTACTTGGCTGTTTTCCTTTGTTTCTACAGGCAGGTGGAAAACTGCGAAATAGTTTCATGAATGATTGAGTGACTTGGGAATGGAGTGTGTAATATAGTAAGCGTAGAAGCGGCGAATGATGGCTTAAATGAATGAATACCAGAGAGAGAGAGAGAGAGAGAGAGCCAAAGGTTGCAAAAAGGAATTTAAGGATGTTGAAGATTTCGACAATATTTTTGCAATAAACTCAACAGAATTATTTCCATTTTAAATGAATAAATTATGACTGCATAAACGACCAAAAGAACGACCCTTCTGGGGTGTGTGTGCCGCCTCTAATGAAGTGCAAATACCCTTTCCCCTGAACCAACTTAACAAACTGATTAAATTTTTGCATATATTTGTTCTTCTAATTGCAGGTAAGCTCATTAGCCCACACTTTTTTAGCAGCAACCACACAACAGAACACGAAACAACAAACAACATTAGCAACAACAAACAACAGAGACAACAACTACAAAAACTACAGTTTGTATAACAATAATAATGAATAATGTTAGCATAAGTGCTTGTCTACAATTTTAATTAGTTTTAAATGCAATTTAATGCATTAGCATTTGTTTTTGTTTTTTTTTTCTGTGTGCCTTGTTTTTGGTTTGCCAAAAACCGGCTGCTAATGCACTTAGCATAATTTAGAGAAGGAGAAAGGTTTATTCAGACAGCAAAAGAGGGGAAGAGAGTGCAGCGTCGAGTGGGAAAGAGATTGCATTTAAAATTTTGGTTAAACAATAAATCATTTGCCTCATGTTTCTCCTACTATTGTGATAAATGTTGTGCATAATTTTCGGTCATGTTTATGCCTATCAAATTCCTGATATATATAATATATTTTGTGACCACAGAACATTATATGTGTGCGCCTCCCGCACAATTAGAAACGCATTAAATATTTAATATCCTGTGTGGGCATTTTTCCAGTGCTTAACAAACATTTCCATGTGTTTACCTGCAACCGATTTGCATAAGCTCTCTCCCTCTTTCACGTTTGATCACTTCTTTCGTCTCAACCAAAGCGTTCGATCATTTCGTTCGTTTCGAACCTGCCGTAATCCCTTTTGAAGGATTCTTTTCCTAAAAATAATATCGTTCTTTCTTTTTTTTCTGTCCTTTTTTTTCTAAAGCCCAAAAGTTTGTTTTTATCTTCCTTCGACAAACTACTCCATTTCGTGCTTGAACCACGCCCACCTGATGGCTAAACGCCTTCACGATACCAACCAAAAACAAAAAAAAATATCATAAAAGTGGGGGACAAAAATCAATCAGCGATTGTAGCGGCCGGAGCAATATTCTCCATAAATAAAAAAATATAGAAAGCTTTAAGGCGTATTCGGGTACACGCCACAGACACGCCCATCTTCCGGCACTCCCGCCCCCCTTTTTGGACCGCCAATCAAGCTCATTTATTATGCATTTTTCATATGACAACTTTTTTCTGATGGGAGGGAGAACCGCTTTTTTTTATGGTTGCACCTACATGGGAGTACATAGCCCCCTCCGTCTCTCTTTCTCTTTTTCTCTGTCTGTCTGTCACTGTGGGGCAGACGATTTAAATTCAACCGCAGAAAAACCAGCAGGAAAGAGGTAGTGAAGAGTAGAGAGGGGTAGAGAGGGAGAGGGTGACACACACGCATGGCCAGGGCTGCCCTTGTGTCCCGTGGGAATATTTTGCGGATGCTGAATCGAGTGACAAGGCAAAAATCGAACACCCCCACCAAACAAAAAAGGAAATTTACAAATTACCCGCAGAATTGAACATTTTCCATCCCTATAGAACGTTTTCATATCCCATATCTCTCTATATATGTGCATATAATCCTGGAAGGCATGAGAATGCAGCCTTTTGTGATCCGATCCCTGTCATATCGCTGTCATCGATTGCCCCCTAAACAATCTATCGATAAAGATTTCTGCATATTTTCTTTTATTTTTTTGGGGGGCGTATTTCCGTATTTCCGTTGCCTGGGCACGCTTGTTAGTCCCTGGAAAAACGCTGTGGAAAGAGGAGGGCGGTGTGTGGGAGGGGCAGGACTGTTGCAAGTGTCAGGCGGAGGCAGAGTTCAAGTCGAAGTCGCTTAACGATTCCGTGTCATTTTTTGCATTTCCTTTCGTTCTTCAGTTTTATTTTCTTTTTGCCTCATTTTGCGGTTGCCGGTTTCAAGTGTGCTGCGGCCTTATCGCGTGCTACGTTGTGGCACCTTCAGACAGGAACAGAGAACCAAAGAGAGAGAGAGAGAGAGAGAGAGAGAAAGAAAGACAGGGGCGGCAGAGGGAGTGATAAAAATTAAAGCTTGAAGGAAAATTCATACTTCTTCCTGCAAAGGAAAATAAATCACAAAGAAAATGCGAAGCAAGACTCGTAAATTTGTGTGTACGCCGTGTACGTGGTAAAAACTTCTCACGTGTCAGTCGTTAGTGTGAGCCTTGGTCCAAGGACTCGCCAGGAACGGATGTTCCATCTGCAATGCAGAAGATAACTTTTGCAAGTGTCTTGCATATCATTTGCATATCCTTTGGCTTGATTATGAATACTATACCTACCTACATTTTTACTCCAACTCAACTTGGGTTTCCATTTTTGATGATGAATGCGCCTCCTTTCCGCCTCGGCCAAAAACCGTCTGCAATTAGTGGCCAAAATCAGGAGCAGGAAGTCGCAGAAGGTTGCAGGTGGATGCTGGTACTGGTGCTAGTGCTGCTGCTGCTGCTGCCAAGGAGAGATCTTGAGACCCGCGAATCCGATCAATTAAAAAGTAACTTACAGATGGCCACACTCTCTATCTCCATCCTTCCTGTCCTTCCTGTGCTTGTCCTTTAGTTCCTGTCAACTGCTTGGCGCTCAGCGTGATTAATTTCAATGCCCATTTGCATGCGCCGTCGTGAATGATGCCATAATCCTTGCTCGTTGTCCCCTTGCTTACTACCGCCTCCTGTTACGGCTCCTGCTACATGCTGCTGCTGTTTTAAGTAATTTCGTACCCTAATTTGCGGGTATTATCTGTAGATGGAACAGATGGAAAATCTCCATGATTCACATGATCGATTGCAAACAACATGTTCGATCACTTCTTCTTCTGCCTGAGCCATCATGTTGGATCACTCTCTCGCTCTCTCCCTGTGTAAAGCAACGCGTTCGATCAATCCATCTGTCGGAATAAAAACCTACGGATCATAAACGAACATGTATGAGCATGGAGCTTCGAAGAAGTGATTTTCCAAAAACAAATTTCCACTAGACCTGCAAAAAAAGATTTGTTCAAAGAGAAGTTATGGAAGGTTTCCCAAACGATATAATTCCAATAAATATTCTGTTCCAAAAGTAGTCCATTAAAAAATGGAATAACTTCCTGCAATACATCCTCCAGGGTATACAATCCTTCGTTTCCCATTTGCAGTTCCCTTCACTTTAACTTACATTTTTTTTTTTGCGGCTCTTCATTTTGAAAGTAGAGGAAAGAAATTAAAAAAGCACGGAGCTCAGTCTGAGTTGCTGCAAAAGGATAAGGCTTAAGTGTCTACCTCCAGCTACAGCTACCTGCCAGGAGCAGCAGGACGTGGACGTGGGCAGCATCGCTTCGCAGTGTGGGCTTCCACAAAGAGGAAGAAAAATATTACAAAAAACGTGCCAAACGTTTATTTAAAAGGATTTATGTGCGTTACGTGCTAAATGTGAAATAATAATTTTTTTTTTACTCATTCTTTTCGCTCTCTTTCCCGGCGTTTTTCCACCTACCACTTTTTTTGTTATTGTTTTTTTTTTAATACCTTTTGAATGCTGCAGAATGCAGTTAGAGGGATATATGGTTAACACTCTCTCTGTCCCTTTCTCTTTCCCTTTTGTCCTATAACTCTCTCTTACACATCCTGTGTGTGTGGTATTAACTCAAGTACTTTTTGCAATTTTTATTGAGACTCCCGAGACTCCTTGGCCAACGCATGAAAATTGTTGTGGGTGGCGAGAGTTTTTGGCCAACTGAGATTTTCCCCCCTGACTGCGAGACTTAATTGCATTCTGTTGGACCCCCTCATTTTGCTTTCTTGTGGATTTTAAGTGCTGGCCTGAAAGGAAAAGTTTTTCCTGTTTCCTTCTCCATTTTTGCGGCTGCCATTCTGCCAATTTCTAGCTTTCTTCGGGCTATTTCTGTATTTGTATTGAAATCGAAAATGCGTAGCAGGGTAATACCAAGAGAGACAGCAAGAAAAAGAGAGAGAGAGAGAGAGAAAGAGAGCCACAACAATGGCCGAAAAGAACCTTCAGGACTCGGGACTCAAGTCCAAGTCCATGTTCATGTTTCCCAGTTGGGTTCTGGGGTTCCTTTTCTCGACTTATTGTTATGTCCATCTCTGGCTCTTTCTTTCTCTCTCTCTTTCCCTGTCTCCCTCATTCATCCTGTCCTTTTCTAGTCCCGTCTGTGCATTTGTTTTGGGACCCCGCACGCATATAGCATAATAATTAGATGGTGTCTCCCATACCGACACATCCTGCGGCCCACAGCTAATGCCAGACTCCAGTCGACGTCTGGGTCTCGATTCTCAAGTCAAGCGGGCAGATATACAGCGAGGCAGAGAGAGAGAAGGAGAGACAGAGAGAAAGGGAAGAAACAGCGTTCGGTCACACTCTCCACAGTTCATTTTGCGGCGCACAAAGTTTCTTAATTCTTTGCCAGCTTTCCCTTGCCCCAACGCAACCCACCCCCCTACCATTGCTCCTTTGTCTCTGGGCACAAAAAAAAAATAAAACTTTTAATATGATTTGCAGTCAGACATTTTCCCGCAGCCAGTCAGAGAGTCCATCAGCCAAACATAATTAAAGAGAACGCGCCAGAATCCCCCATTAAAGATATGTGTGGGGGGTGGGGAGGGTCTTGAACTTTTCTCAGTCTTCGTGTAGTCGTGTAGCTTATGCATATGCATCTTGGCCTCCAGGAAACCTACTCCAGGGATCAGGATAAGGCGGGACAGTGACAGTCGACAGGGACACCTAGGTACCTGCTTGGAGTGCCAGTGTGTGCCGAAGAGCGAGAGCCAAGCTAAATAGTTTGCCAGGAGCCTCCGGGGCACTGAGAGAAATTGACAGCTTAAGGAATGCTATTGCAAGTTTTCAGAAACTTAAAGATTGCTTTTTGTTCTGTAGCTCAAGGATTCCAAAAAGCGTTCCATTCATCTCTTCAGTCCCTCACATTCTCTCTTTTCATCAGGGGCATTGAAAGCACCCTGTACGGCTAAGCCACTCTGGGAAAGACAGATGTTCCAGCAGCTCCTCCAGCATGTCCCTTACATTTTTCTCAGTTTATCGAATAATTTAAACAGTTTGCAGGATAAGTTTTTTGTTAATTTTATTGTTACTCTCTCTCTTTGGAATTACTTTGCTCTCCCTGTAACAGATTTTCTTTTCTTAATTTTCTTCCGTTTTCTTTTCAAAGTGTAGACAATGTGTCCTGTTTTGTATGTTTTTTTTTTGCCCGTTTTCTTGGGTGTGTGTTTGTGTGTTTTGTGCGCAACTTATTACCTTAAACTTGGCAAAAAGGTTGTTGACTGGCTGCAATTTGTTGACACAGACATCAGAGAGAGGGAGAGGGCAGGGCTCGTCTGTCTGCGTGTGTGTGTTTAAGGATGCATGTGTGAGGCTGTTGTCCTTGGGCTTAGGTAGCACAGGACTCTTAGGCATGTGCAGCAAAGCAGTCAAGGCGTTTTCGCAAATTGAAATTCATATGCAGAAAGTGTTCTCCCTCATTCCTCTTTGATTTTTTCCGCACTCTTTTTACCCTCATTTTCTCGACTTTTCTCTGCGTTTACCACTCTACTCTTCCCCCCGTTTTATTTTCTATGGTTTTCTCTGGCCATTTTACTGCATTTTACTGGAGTGCATTAGGGAAGCACTTTGCTTCGGTTTCTTTTGTAATTTTCATTAGCAAAAATCGCTAAAGCCTCTGACGTGATGGTGTCCTTTTTTCCTTCACTCAGTTGACCAAAAGCTTACTCCTCCCTACTATGGCTCCCTCCGCTCTCCTTCTTTGGTTCCCTTTCTCTTGCATTTTCTCTCTGTCTCTGGGAGTGTCGAAAGCCTTAAAGGCGCTCAAGTGAAAGTAATCGCCTTGGCTCTCGGCCACTGCATTCACAGCATTTTATGTTTGTCTAATTCAATTAGACCAAAAAAAAAAAAAAAATAAAAAAAATGCAGTAAGCGATGAGAAAAATGTGTGGAAAATCCCTCTCTTTAAAGCTTTTCTTTAAGGCCACTCTCCAGGAGAGTAATCAACTATCTCTTCCACAACGATGGCTGCTAGAGCAATGAAACTTCAATTAAATTAAATAAATCTCGGATAAAAATGCGCAACTTTTCCATCTCCGAAATGCGGCACAGATATACACAGACGAAGAAAGAGAGAGATAGAGAGACTGAGAGAGAAAGAGAGAGCAATCAGCAAACAGCCTGCGGTCATCATTAAATGTCTAATTTATTTCTCAAAAAACAACAACTACAGCAGCAGGCACCAGACAACAGCAACAACTTGGCCCAGAGAGAGAGAAAAAGAGAAAATTCAGTTTTTACAACCAGGATTTTCCATTTTCCGCCTCCGTCTCTCTGGCCGTAAAAATTGATTTAATAAAACAGGCACGTTTCCATTTTAAGTGCTGTAAATTTTAATTTAGTTGTTGCTTCAGCTCGGCTTTATACAGCAGCTGTGGCATGCCCCACGAAGGACAGGACACCTCATCATCAAAGCCCGGCCACCCAAACGTAAAGGAAAACTTTGATAGAGATCACCTTCATTAACAACAATGGAAACAACAATGGGGGAAATCACTGGGAAATGGAAATGGTTCGAATGGAAATGGCAATGGTAATGGGAACGGGAACTGACTTGTAAACCAACACAACTTCGGTTGTCATTTCTCTTTTGTTTATTATCTCTTATCACTCGGAAGAAAGTTCCACTTTAATGAGTTTTATCGAGCGTCGAGAACCAGCCGCGAGCGGTACTAAAAAAAAAAACAAACGAAAAGGACTTGACTCTGACTTTGAAGGCAATCAAATGGAAAATGTACTTCAGCTGCTACTTACTTTTGTTACAGACGGTACGAAAATTTATGAATATTTATGAATGTGACAGAAAGTTTTTCGTCCTTGTTTAGTTTCGGTTTGCTGTTTATTTTATTTAAATGCGCCTTCAGCCATGCAATTGTATATTAATTCCATTCCAACTGGAGACAGCGACAAATGCGACAACTGACAAGACAATTTCTCGTGTTTCGGGGTAAAAGTTTTGTGCCATAGCCAAGGACAGAATAGGATACGATACGGCAGACCCTGTGGCAGGAATGGCAGCCACAACATAGCAACAGCAACATCAACAGAAACAGCAACAGAACTTGCCACGTTGACACACGTTGACATCGAATTATGCGAAAAGCCCGACAAAATGTGAATTAAAAATGCAAATTCCACAACCCCTCAAAAAGTACACAGCAAGAGAAACAGTAAGAGACTGTCCTTTGGTCCAACAACTAATCAAGTCTGGCTGCTTCTGCTGTCTAGGCGGCATTTTGTTGATGCTTGAATAGGCAACAGGAATTCGAGTGGAAAAATTACTTTCTGCAGATACTCGTTGAATGGCGGAAAAGGCCAGAGAGCATTCGCTCTTTATTTACGGGATGAGATGTTTAGAAAGAGAGCCTCGGGAGCAGACTTTACAGCTAAGCCACACTGTGAGAGCAACGACAATATTTCCATGTTACACGATTTTTTCAGCGTTTATCTTAAACGTGGCTCAAGGCTCTACTAAATTTTTATTGAAAAGCCACAAGAGAAATACTATTTTCATTGGTGGGATATGATAGGTGGGAATATTGAAAATGTCAAAAAAAATTGTAAATTGCATAAAGAAATATTTAATATTCAAATTAAATTAAATTAAATATTTGATATTTATTTTAAATATATTTACCTCAAATTGAATGCGTTTCAAGTGTTTTATATTCAGATTAAATATGCGCCGAATTAAAATATTTATAGATTTTTTTTAAATAAAAATTCTATCTAATTTTAATATAGTCTAGGCCAATTTTACAATAAACTCGCATTAAGAGAGCATCTCAATTTCGCAGTGCCTCTGCTTTGATTATTTCTATTTATTTGCCACTCACGCCTCCGCTTCTTTCCTTCCGCCTGCGTGGTTTTCCGCCTCGAATTGAATTTTCTTCTTTGCGGCCTTACCGGAGTATTCATGTGATTTCTCGGGGCATTGTCATTCTTACGCATGAAAATGTGTGGAAATGTGCGGAAAGTAAATTGAAAAAAAATTCCTTTTTGGTTTTTCCCCATTCTGTTCCGTGGAGCAGTGGCTGTGGCAGTGGCTCTGCCGACACAGTCATCGTTCTCTGTCAATCTGTCGCTTTTCATATTTTCCGCATTTTCTCCTACAAAATAGCTCAACTGCTTGTGTCGGCTGCATGCCCCAGAACCCCAATAAGTATGCAGCCAGGGTTTTGCCATTGTCAACTTCCTTTGATTGCTCCTGCTGCTCCTGCTCCTGCTGCATACTCGGCACTGTACCTGGTCGCATTACGTATACGCCATGCCATGCTGTGTCGTGGGGAGTTTTTATTGCTTTCGATTTTCATTTTGACTGCTCGCACGTGCGACGACATCGTTCCGCCCTTGGATGAGTCCTGGATGTCCTGTCCTAAACTTTCCAGTTCGATGGCGTAAATTTTCTTTAAACATTATTTTATTACATATTTCCCAGGCAGAACGGAACGGCACAACGGCAAGCGGAGCTGGCTTTTCCCCTGGCTGGGTTTTTGTTTTCGCTTGGCGTGAAATTCAATTTCCCATTTGCCACACATACATCCAGTTGTACCTGCCCTTGGCACTGCCTCTCGCTGGCTTTCTCCTTTCGTGACACTTGCGTCTTGCCCCACCTCTCGATATAAAGATATTCATTCTGCTATAGGACTTCATTTTTGCATACGTATAAAGTAGAAGAAGCCGGGAAAATAAGCCACCTGACAGGTGCAGTGCGTTTCGGGACAATCAGGCAATGTTTTGGGGATTATTCATAGGAGGGAGAGGAGAGCCATGGAATTATGATTACATGTGAAGAATCACTTGTAAACGTTGCATAATAACTCTCTCTCTCTTTCCATCTCTCCTTTAAAAAAGAAAGAAAAAAATAAAGAAAAAAAGAAAGAAAAAAGAAAAGAAATATCATCCATGATCGAAATCCATTTCATTTTAATTTAATTCGAATTTTTAACGGAAGGTAATGCGAGTTCCTAATTTCTGCGAACTTCTTAGTTTTAGATCAACGGACAAAACTTTTTGCAGAGATTTATGTAGATTTTCCATGATCCAAGCAGTCACATGAGATGGAAGCTCAGTCAGTTGTCATTCCTTGGATTTCCCTTACTTATGCTCTTGAGTTGTGTGCACCTTATGTCAATGAAACACACTGTAGGTTAATCGTTTTTTCTGCTACTCTTCTTTTGCTTTTTTTTTTGTTTTTTTCTATCCTTTCGTGTGTGTTTCAATGGCTTCCCTCCTTCCTTGCTCCTTCGTGTTTATCTGCAGACGCCATCGCTGCCGCCGATTTACTTTTCCGCTTTCTCCGTTGCATGCAGAGGGGGTACGGAGAGAGGGTTTTCCTTTAACGGTTGGAAATTCATTGAAAAATATTCTTGATTTTTATTGCGTTCGCTCACAAGTGAAATTGCCTTAAAAATCTATTTGAGTTGTGCTTTCTTTTTGGTGCTTTTCTTTTTTGCCATTTTATTAGTTCTGCAGAATGGCAGACATTTCTGGGCCCCCCCATCTCCCTGTAATCCCTGGGCCCCTTTCTGGCCAAACAATTTGTTCCCTTTTTTGCTGGCTTTTCGGCCATTTTCTGTGTGCTTTTTTATGGAATTCCTTTTGGGTTTATTACTTTGTTTATTTGGCCCGAACATGCAAACATTTTTGGTCATATCCCAAGGCTTTGTGTCCTTGTTCCCTTGTTTTTTTTGTTGTCTGTAGCAGCATTTCTCACATATTTCATGTGCATTATCTTAACCGATTCTGACATAATTTATGTAGACAATTTTGCTTTGGTTTTCGGTCTTTTGGTGATCAAAAGTGAGCCAAAATGTGCATTTAATTGTGACTCATTTACATTTCTTTATGCTCCACTCGCTCGATCCCAAGAAAGGGCTCTGTCCTTTAAATGCGAACCCTCGAATCGCAAAATAAAACGCAGGAGAAAAGCTGAAAAAAATACAAAATAAAATATAAATCATACGCACCATTAAACAATTTCTTCCAGATGGGGGTGGGGTGGTGCCCAATACAATGGGCTGTGCTGGCCCACATAAAGGCACAGCGAATGCTTTCAATATCACTTATAAAAGTCCTGCCCCATAGAGTCCATGTCCTTGCAACGCCATTTGCAACGGAAATCAAGTCGCACATGCGAAAGTAAAAAATTCAAACAATTGTGCGAGAAATGTAAAAAGAGAAATGGAAACACCCCAGCACAAACACAATTCTGCAACATTTAACCCAAAGCGAAAGGGAGAGAGCGAGAGAGTAAATGGAAAATGCTAAATGGAAAATGAGAAGCCAAAACAAAGGGCAACAAGCTGCTGGCTGCTGCTGCTACACTCTCCAGAAAGAAAGGTCACAGAAGGAATAGGTAAATCGCCTTCTAATGAAAGAAATGAAAGATGAAAATCAATTACAAAAAAAAGCGAAACAAAAGCCAAATCGCAATTGAAATGCGAACAAAGGGAGAAGCCAGAAGGAAAATTCTGTAAAAGAGAAAATGGAAAATTGAAAGTGAATATGCTAAATATTCCACCGCCCGATGATGATGATGATGTGGAAAACCCATAGCCCATTGGGAAAGCTGATGGTTGCCGCTCAATTGGCTGCCGCTTCAATGACAATTGCCAACCATTAGAGCTGGAAAAATGTAAAATCCCTGGCATGAAAAGCAGAAGAAAAATCCCCCATAAAAGAAAAACAAAACGAAACTTTAATTTAAGGCTAGGGGTCTCATGTGCAGCAAAATGTTGCATGGTACTCGCAGGCCTTTTCAATAAGCATAAAATAAGTCGGAAAAGGGGGTGGTTGGTGGGATGGGGGGGAGACAGCATGGGTTTAATATAATGACACATTTTATGATTGCATTTTCCTCCTAAAGAAAGGACCCTTGCAGCTGGTCAATCTCACGTCTGAATGGGGATGGGGGCATGACCAGGAGGAGTATCTGTGGAAAAAAGGGAGTATCCTGGTGGGTGGGTGTATCCCGTGAAGCAAAGAGTCAGCAAAAATGTGCAAAAATAGAAGGAAGGCGTTGCCTAACGAGGAGCTCTAAGACCTCCTAGCAGGCTGCCTGTCCTCGCTCTGATGTCCTGTCTGCACCGTTCGATGGCTGATTTTCTAGCGTCCTTGGGGGGCACTCCACATTCTCCTTTCTCTTCGCTGTTGTTGTTTGTTGTTCATAGACACAATTACCAGCTAAGGCGATTTGCAAAGACACACCCTGACATCGACATCAGGTGGCCCTCCTGCACTGCTATGCCGTTGTTTGACATTGTCCGCACTGTATCTGCCTCCCTCCTACCCTCCGTCACGACCCGTCCATCCGCTGATTGTTTGACAATGTTTACAGGTGCAAATTTCAAAGTGAATTGCTTTTCTATCGCTTGGAAAAGTGCTTGCAAAACGCAGGCGAACTTAAGTAGCTGCCTCCTGGAAAACTGTGGAAAAGCTGAGAGCTAAGCGGATTTGTTTATGGCTGCCTGGCTGTCGTGACAGTTTTTGTTACACAAAACTAGGGCCATTCGGTTCTCTTTTAGAGGCTGTTTTCCCCAGCAATTGACAGGTTCTGCTTTTCCAACTGTCTCGGTTTTAATTGAATTTTCTTTTACTGAGACAATGGACATTTATTAAACAATAATTGCATTTTGCTTTTTACAGAAGAATAAATAAAACAAGAACAGAAACAGAAACAAAAACTGTCGACAAATGTCGGAAAACTAATTTATCAATAAATGATAGAGAGAGCACCAGAGGCATGGCTGGGGAAAATTGCTTTGGCCTGGCCATAAATGGTCAAGTGTTTTGGTCAACACACAAGCCCAAGCACAAGCAAATGGCAATGCCTTCACATTTAAGTAAAAAGTTTTGCAAAAATAATGAAGCATAGCTTGAGGCAACCCGCACACACACACACGGACGCACAAACACACACGCACTCCAGGGAGACAGGATGGAAAATGCAAATTGCAAACAGTCGAGACAAACAAAACCCCGAAACCCACACACAGACTAGCCACAGGACCAAAACCAGGTTCTGGACAAGCCAGGACATCTGTCTGTGTCCCTTTTTGCTGCCAGTATTTTTGGGGCGGCAGGCTTGATCATCCAACCTGGGGCATACAATGAAATTTTTGTTAAATTTTGTGCAGTGCTCCTTCTCCGATTGTTCTGTACCCAAAGGATTACCTGGAGCTTTGGCTGGTTCCGGGTAACCGTATCGCCGTGTACGGCATGTCTGTCGTGACGTGTCTCGACGCACTTGCGTCGGCCTGTCAATCTCTGGCCCACACCGTTCATGGTTTCCCGAATGCCAGCTGCTGCTCCTTCTGGATGCACATGCAGCGTAAAAGGGAGCATTTCAATTTCAGTTTTCTAACTGACTTCCAGGTTGAGCTCCCCCTCGCAGGAGTGGATGTGGTGCTCCATCTCTTGCTAAAAGTTTGAACAACTTGTTTTCAATAGTTTCTATTGAATATACATGGCCCCGTTGCCATGGTCCTGCTGCTGCAGCTGCTGTTGCTCCTACTGCATGCACCTGCTTCGGACTGGTCCAGGACCTAGTGATTTCTCTGCCAAGTACAGTGTGTGCCAATAGAATAAGACTTTAAATTTAAGAATAACACAAAGAAAATTATGGAATATGGAGAGAGCTCCCAAGCACATGCAAACAATGCGATCTGTTCAGCAACTAAACCCTAGCACAGCCGATCTCTTATCTCTCACGGAACCGAACACATTCGCTCAGCTTCGCTTGCGTGTGGCTCTGCTTCGTGCTTTCGGTTGAGCACGATTGAACACGTCTGTCTTGCCATAGGCACTTTTTGTGTGTTGTGTGAGAGAGTAAGAGAGAGAGAGAGACCAAAAAGCAATGATCTCTTTGGAGAGCTTATCTCTGGATAACGCACACATGCAAGACAGGGTATTCAAAGGATTCAAAGAGGAGACAATGCAGTCTTTCCAGCTTTGAGCTTTATCGGGCAGCTCTGGCAAACAAATCTAAAATGTAATGCAATGTTAATTTATTTATTTATTTATACGCCAACGGAATTGTAAATAAAAACAAAATGTTCATATGTGTTCAGGAACTCTGTAAAATATTAACACATATGTACATATGTATTATTAATATTAAAATATACCTAATATTTAATCTCAATTTTGCCTGAAGGCCTGGTCCGCCAAAGTTCCATTAAACCAAGCTAGCTTGTAGTTTTTTATTATTTATAAAAATATATAAATAAATGTGTTCAGTCTTCACCTGCCCAACAATTGTGAACCCCACTGTATGTATACCTTGAAATCTCCATTCTGAAGCACACAATTGTGCTACCACCAAAGTTTTCTCTTCAATCTCTAGAGAAATTATCCATTTTGCCATTTTTCTTTTTTGTTGATGAATATCTTAATTTCGTTATTGGGCGAGAGACGTTATTGCTGTGTTGGTTGCTCTTGTTGTTGATTGCCAATCGATTTTGAATTGCAAATACGAATTTAGAAACAAGTTTTAATCAAATTTTCTTTCTCTGTCTGTTGCAGGTAAGCTTCCCGATCAATTTCTATTGGAAAATGTCGTCAACTTTAAGGCGAGACAGAGAAGTAATTGTGGAATAGCACAACACTCATCATCTGGTTAAGCCTCCGGGTGTCAAGTGCAAGGTTAAAGATCATAAATCAGAGACTTTTTTGGAGAGGAGGGGGGTGGAAAATTCTTGTTGCTGTTTTCTGGCAACTGAAACTGAAAATATAAATGTCCAATTTGCGCCAAAGTTTTTCCTTTCCGCCACGAAAATGATTAACTTGATTTATGCATGCGGCGACAAAAGTTTCCTCCCAACAAAAAAAAAAAAAAAGGGAATACCTGAAATCGGAACATAAAAAACAGCCGAAAACTCTGGGCCAAATACTCGGCACATTCCACACAGTGTCTCGAGCCAAAGTCGAGTCGAGGCTAGGCGTTAATTTCTTGGCACTAACTTGGGGGCCAAAAAGTATGCTACACTTTTAGTTCTTTCACGCAGCTGCCATCCTCGGCATCCATTCCTGTTTTGGACGGGTAGCAAGAACTATAACAAGCTCCATTAGTTGTCGTCGCCGTTTCGCCTTTCATGTGGCAATGTGGCAATGCGGCACTTTGGGGCTGTGTGGGGCTCTGTGTGGCTGTGTGTGTGGCGGCGTTCGACAGCTGCTGCTTGTCCTGGCAGTGGCCTCATTTGTTTTAATGTGTCAATTTGTTGACTTTTCCTGGCCCCTTTGAGGCTTGGGCGTGGAAACGGGAATAGAGTGGGAGTGGGAGTACGAGTGTGTGTTGCACACCTGTAATCTGTCATCTGTCGCTTTAATAAACGTTTAATGCTCGTTTAAGGGCGTGGCCAGGCCACAAACTTGACAAACTTTTGATTTGACTCAAGCCAGAGGCTATTCTATCTTTTTTCGATGATATTTCTACAACTGTTATTCGTAGGATCACAAGGGTATATTGCTAAAGAGAGCGCACCACCTCTATTGCTCTCTTCCGTGTTTGGGTCTACCGCCTCCCTTGCTCTCTCCTCCGCCAGCTTTCTCTCTCTCGCTTCCAGTGTGTCTTAGCAGTGAGGCTTGTTTATTGATTCGCTATGAGCTCCGTAGTGGAAATTGCACGCTTAAGACGAATCTGTTTTCATCTCCATTCAAAGCTCACTTAAGGCAACAATTTTGCCTGATTTACAGGCCATATATTGTGCCCTATGTGTGTGTGGGATGTGGGCTCCATTACATTTTTATTAAGTGCAAAATGAAATTGCCTCACTTTTCGCTGTGCTTACCGTGTTTCTCTTTCTCTCTCACTCTTTCCTTCGCTCTGTCTGGCTCTGTGGCTGTGGCTGTCTCTGTCTTTTGTTTCTGTGTTGGGGACTTAATGCGCTTTAAGCTCGCTGGAACTTTGGTGGCCATTTAAAATTTGTGCCGACATAAAGCATAAATTATGGTCGTTTGCCAAGCCTCAGTCACACCCCCCTGCTCCCACACACACTCTCTGTGTCTCTCCCTCTCCCTACACCAACTTAAGCGTTAAACAAGCTCATGCATACACACACATATGCGTACTTTTATAACCTGTGTGTGTGTGTACGTGTGTGTGTCGAGCATATGGCAAACATTTCCTTGCATTTTTATACACGATAATTGAAGGGTATCTATCCACACAGAGTATATTGTGTTTCAGGGAATATAATTCACAGAGAATCGATGAGAATAAAGAATCTGATGCATTTTGTGAGATATAATGCTCAAACTCATTTCTTTCACTCTTTGAGCCCATTAGAGGGTATCTTTCAGTCTTAATTGCCGTATCTGAATATTTTTCCTAGTTTGCTGTTGTTTATGTGAAACTAGCGCATTGAAATTGCATTTTTAATGCGCTTATTAAAATGATAGAGTGGCTGGGGATACTCGAACTGAACAGCGACGATACGCCAGCCACATGCTCCACCACCGGACATCAGTGTATGTGTGTGTGTGTGTTGCACGTTCCCGTGGTCATTATAGTCGTTCTTTCTGGTTGTACAACAAGCACCTCCCATGGTTCTTCCACTAAGTACGTTTTTTTCTCCACATATTCATTCGTTGGATGTTCCTTTATTTTTGGGGCAGACGCAAAAGTTAATTAAGTTGCAAATGCCCGAGCAGTAAGTACATTAAAAACTAATTGCTGCTATCGTTATCGTTACGGTTACGGTGTACGGCCATTACCGTAACGTAACGTAACGTAGAGCTCATTACGTTTCGCTTGGCTGCACACAAAACAGAAAATAATCGTGGAATTGGAGTACTTGGAGAAAGAAGCCGCCTCTGCAAATGGCACTCTCAACGGAAGGACACTTTAAACGTAATGTTTTAGTGGAAATTTAGTTGAATATTAGAGGAACTTTGGAATGAAACGATTAGTTCTCTTTTACAGAGTGTCTTAGCAGTGAGTAGGTGGGTAGATATCGAAGGAGTGGGCAGAGCCAAGTGGTATTTCTTGTAGCATACATTTCCCTTACCCACTCTCGCCTTGCGTGGTCTTTCTAACTCTCTCCCAGCGTGGCTCAACAGCAAAGGGGAAAAAAAATCAAAAATATTAGATTAACTTGAGAGCAAATCTTGAAATTTACACTTTTAAAGCCAATTATATTATGAAATGTGTTTATTTTTCTACCATTTTGATCCCACATTGAAACAATATTGCATATAATTTATTTAGCCGTAAAACTCTCATCTCTGGCCCTGAAATCCTTCGTCTGGCATTTGTCTCCTCCTCTCCAACCATTCAGCCATTTGCTCTCTTGACGCTTTAGCTGATTGTTCCTGTATCCCTTCTCAAAAATCGGTGTTTCGGCGTGTGTGTGTTGTTTTCATTTTCATTTTCGACCTTAATTTCATTGACGCGCCCACCTTTTGGCTAGTCACTCACTCACACCCACACGGTGATTCATCTCCACACACACACACACACCCATACTCAGAAATACTCAGAGAAGGGAGAGGAAGAGAGAGAGAGAGAGAGAGAGTGGAATGTGAAAAATTTGTTTGTGCTCACACTTGAGTGCCATCCGCAGCCGCAGAGCCGCAGAGCCGCAGCCTCTTCTGCCCCATCCGCTGCTTTAGCTACTCCTCCTCCTCCTACTGCTTCATTTTATCCTTGTATCCTGACCGTGTGTGTCTGTGTGTTTGTGTGTGCTTCCACCTCAATTTCAGTTTGTTTAGTTTTTTGTGGGTTCTGTTCGTGTTCGGGTCCGTGTCTCCTTTTTTTTTTTTGTGTGCTTTTTGTTTTTTTCTGAGTCGTTTACATTGTCTAAACACCCGGGCAAGGCCAGAAGGAGAAAGCGCCCAACAAGTGTACGGGTCCTTTTGGCCATAAAGGTGTACATATATCGTATCCCGCAACCCCCTCACCACCTCTCTCCAGCCATATCCCATTCCCAGTAGGGTTCTCCCCTTCTACCGATCTGCTTTCATCACACTCTCTCGCTCTTTTCGCAGCTTCTCATCTTTCTGGCCTGGGACGGGGGATGGCGAAAAGTTTTTGTTGCTTCTATTTTGTTGCGCACTTTTTTATGATTTTCAGTTTCAGACGTGTAGGTGTTTATACACCCACCCCCTCCCCCCACACAGATGTCTGGGTTGGGGGCGGATGCTGCCTCTTGCCTCTTGCTGCTGCTGCTGCCACGCGTTGTACATTTAATGGCGTTGATATGGTTTTATGACCTTTGTGGCCTGTTACACATACGCCCCCGAAAATTGCATTGTTGGCTTTATTTTCTCTCCCTCTATCCCTCTCCCTCTGCTCTTGTTTCAGCTTCCGCTTTGCTACTCCTCCCTTGTTTTTTATTACATTTATTTTATGTTTTTTATGATTCTGTGCTTTTGTTTCTCTCGCTCCCTCTCTCTCTTTTACTCTGTGTTTAATTTTCCCCCGTTTTTTATGCCACCATCACCCAAGGAGTCATAATTTCTAAGTTGATTTTCTTGTTTACCCCCGTGGATGGTGCCGCTCCTGCTGCCTTCTGCTCCTGCTGCTGCTGCTGCTGGATATCCTGTGGAGGTACAGTGGGGTGTGTGTGTTTGTGTGTAGGCCGTTTTTAAAAGCATTTGCTTTCCATTCAAGTACCAAAATGCATTTCTGTAAATAAAAATGCAATTTGATTGCTTTTCGCTTTTACTTTTTTCCTGCTTTTTTGCGCTGTATGTTTCTGTCATCGTATTTCAAATGTGACAAATTGAGTGGTTGAATCGACGAGGACCCAGCCAGCACTCCTGACTGCCACACCTGTGATGCCCCCTCCACCCCCTTGCAACACGAAAGTGCGAAATTTGTTTGCATTTTTATATATAGAAAATGGAGGGGATATTCGATTGGATTGGGGGCGGGGCGGGGCGGGCCGATGCGGGTTTCGGAGGATTTATTGATGCCAGACGGAAATAACCGCAAAACGGGTGAGACAGACCACTTGAACTTCGTGTTTGTGTCTGTAAAAGGGGTTGAAAGGGTTCAGGAATGGGGGTGGAGATGGAGATGGCTCTTCAAATGATTCTTTAATGAAACAAACTAAATTTGAATAGAAATTCCGATTAAATATCGAAAGTAAAGGCAAAACGGGTGCCCCACCATAAAAATGTTTCTTGTTTATTTGTCGACATTTGGCGGGGGGAAGGGGGAGCGGGGCCAAGTGCCAGTTGGTACCAACGAATCACCAATCGATTAAAAGCAAAGTGACAAAAGAATTTTACGCCCCACAAGAAAATAGAGTCAATATTATTTGATTTATGGCTTAAGGGGCAGACAATTCGAGGAGGAAATTGCGTGACTGTTTAATTGAAATAACTCCAAGGAGCAGCAGCAGGAGGAGCTGGTCTGAAAGGCAATAATATGCTAAAACGAAGGCCACTTGGCTGAGAGACCTTAGCCAGACAGTTTATGGCTTGACTGACTCTCAGAGCATGCTCCAAAATTCATGAGCCACAAAAACGCATAAATATCCACGTTGTTTTTTCCCTTTTCCCCTTTTGCCCCAGCAAACACGAGACACGGAATGGTGGCAACAACAGAAAAAGTATGCCCCAGGACAAGAGAGAACTAGGACTCTGGGCAATTTTGATGAAAATTATGACAATAATTGTCATTAAATCAAAAATGCTCAGTAATTGTCTCATAAATTTACTATGCAAATTGTCGGAGGCGAAGGGAAAAAAAGGAGAAGAAGGACTCCCTCGGATCGACCACGTTTCGTGTTTTGGACTTTGGCAAACATTTTACGATATCAATAAAAACGTCGACAATATAAACTTAACTTTGCCAGTGCTTATGTGCCTGTTCCTCTGCCTGTTCTTTTTGGTTTGTTGTTGGTTTCGTCCTTTTTGGGGAGGGCATTAAATTTGTATAGCATATTTCTAGGCGCACGTTTGGTTTTAGTTTCTTGTTGCCTACGTTCAGCGTCCTGCCTGATGTTCAGAGCTAGCACACGGGGGCCACAAAAGTTTTTACGATGCCTCATAAAAGCCTCAAACGGAACGAGCCAGCAGCTATGGGCCAGAGAAAACTTGCGCTGCAAAGGATTAGATAAGAGGCATAAACCCAAGTCGATGGTCCTGCCTGCCTGTTCGTTCGTTCTTACCTTTTATATATCCCTTCCCCCCCTTCGCCATGCCCTTGTCGTCGTTATGTGGGCGGTTGTAGGCTGCTCCTAGGTAAAGGGGCATTAAAAACGCAAACAAAAATAAAATAAAAAACCGATGAAAAACCTGGCTGAAAATAAAAACTAGAGGCTAGGCTGCCCCAATGGCGATTTAAAGTTTCAACGCCCACAAATTTGCACACAGAGACCTTCTGACACGCCAACAAAAGTGGGCGAGTGGGCGGCTGTGGGCGGTTGTGGGGGTGGGGTGACCACAGGAAGCCGCAAAGTGGCTTTTTAATGCACAGCAGGAGCAACAGGAGCAAGTGCAGCAGCAACAGCAGCAAGGAGTAGCAGGAAAAGCAACAGCTAAAAGGAAAAGCGGCATCATGAAACACAGGACTGATGCCAGAAACGTAACAAAAATGCAACAGAGGCCATCGACTGCTTACAACATCAGTAGAAACAATGGCAACATTAGGAGCTTCACCAGCAGCAGATCTAGATCTTGCAACAGAAACACAGCAGAGGCTTCATCAAAAGCCGCACAGAAGTGTGGGCGATGTTGCGAAACCTAAGATATTAGAAGAAGCTGCCACATACAGGCAGTATCACTCACTGCAGAATCCTTCAGAAAAGCAAAACAAATCATTTTTGTTTAACTCACTTTTTTATTGTTTTTTATGCTTTAAGGACTGCTTTCTTTACCCAACGAAACCCACAAATATATATACATAGGTATCACTTTTCGATATTTGAATTCAATTTTTATCATACAAATTTTTTTTAAATATATTTACCATAATAATAAAGTAATGATTATTTTCAATTTTTAATTTAAAAATGGAAAAATGATTTTTATTTTTAATTATTATTATAAAAACAAAGTAAAGGCATTATGTCAAAGTCAGAAATTCAATTTTACTTCATAGTTTGTATTACAAAAATTAAAATCCTTTCGATCTCTGAAAAAAAATACAGCATATTTAACAAAAGAGCAAACCATAACAGCCGAAACATCGGATATTGCAACAGAACCATAACATGTGGCAACAACTGAAAAATCCACCTCATCAGCGGCAGGGACATGCAATAATTATGTACAAAAAAAGAGAACATACACATTTTTGTTGGAAAATTGCTTACTTTGCAGCCCACAAAAACACGCCCCAAAGGGTGCGCTTCGTCCTTCCTGTGTGTGTGTGGGTGGGTGTGTTGAGTGTTTGAGTTTTCCATGCTGTGTGTGGTCTGTTGTGTTAATTAAATTAAGGCTTGTTTGCAGGCGTGTGTGTGTGTGCCAGACTCTCCGCATATACAAAAATTAAAGCTAAAAGGACGAACAGGACTCCATCTCAAGGTCAAAAACAACGCCGGAATGACATATGGCGACGAAGGGGCCGCCCTGCTACGCCCAGCTCGGGGCATACTTCAGCAACAGGAAAAGCAACAGCAACAGCAACAAAGTGTTGAAAGTAGTTGTTGTGTGGCACAGCTGATTGTGTGTGTGCGTATGTGTGTTTTTTGGGAGAGCTTCATTAATAATTCAACAAGAGACGGCACACATGAACCTTTTTTCCATCAATACACAAAATGTTGCATATAGATGTGGCATATAAAATACATTATTTCTGGGAGGAAGGTCAATCCCGAGAAAGCGCCCCAGGCGGCGGGAAGTGTCAGACGAAGTGGAAATACACTTTGCCGGAGGCCATAAAAAGGATGCTAGAAATACGACGACACCATAGATCTTATAAGTCGAAGTGCATTGCACATACCCTTACACCCTTCAAGGATATCGTATCGAGAAAGGTGCACACAAATCCCGAGTAAATTAAAGTTTTTCAAGGTTTTGAGACAACCAAAATCCCAATGATTTATGAATTGAGGCTGAGGCCTGAGGCCTGAGTTATGTGTGTGTGTGTGGGATTACACTGAAAGAAACTCAAGTGAAGTGGTTCAACGATTATTTCTCACTTTCCCAGAGACCCGTAGACCCGACCCTCTCCAACCCTCTGAGAACTTTTTGGACAGCTTGAGAAATTATTATGTTTTGCTTTTAGCGTGATTGAAATGAAATTAAACTGCTTCCTGCCTGCTGCCTGCTCCTGTTCGTCCTGCCTGCCAGCTGCCAGAGACATGTGTTGACATGAAAAAAACGAATACGAATATTCACAAAAAATGAATATAAACTAGAGACCCGTGAGGGGGTGTGTGGCTGGGGCGCAAAAGACAAAGTTGAAGGCGCCTGAAAAGAAAAAAATTTCATTTTCAAAATGAAAATTTAGTAAGCCAAATTCGGTGGCACGGGCGGAGGAGGAGGTCTGGGAATGAGCTCCACGCCCCCTGATAAACATATTTCTTCATGTATATGTGGAAGGATGTCTCTTAAGGATCTTAATCGTGTGTCCTTGAGTGTGTGTGTGTGGCCTGACAATTTGCGCGACTTCTTTATGTATACATTTTTTCCTTCATTGTCAGCTGCATTGCGGCACATCCTTATAGGAATATCCCCCCGTGTGGGTGTGTGCGTGTGTGTGTGTGTGTGCGCTTGACAGCAAAAACCTTTTAAATCCTTGTTAACTTTCCCAAAAGCTCAGGTTTCTCCCCGTTCACTCGTACGCGTATTTATATGGACATTTACCTCGGTATATCGTAGCGCTTGTGGGCTCCTTGTGTCATCAGCAGCTCAAGTAAAATATAAATTGAAAAGCATTTGAAATGGGATTTTTCTTTGCATATTTTTTGTATTTTTTTTTTATAAACTGAAATTATGCTGATTGTTTGGCTTTGGCCTGCAGCCCAAAATCGAGACAAATGAGTGAGAGTTATTCGTTTTCGGAGCAGCTAAGGGAAATCTATTGTATGTGGGGAGCGGTGCCAAAAAGGAGGCGTAATTGGAGGCAAAGGATATCTTACTTGATTCTAAAATACCCTTAACGGCAATGCCCAAGCTTTAGATGTTCAATGTCCAAACGACTTCTCATTTTATCATATAAAGGTGACATAGAGATAGATAGAGCTTGGGAAACAGAAACAGATCTGCTAATCCGTTTCCTTTTCTCCCAGTAGCTTTACAGAAAAGGTTAAATATCAAACTATTTTTTTCACAGTAGCGTAGCACCAACAACTCCTTTTTCTCTCCTCTTTTCACAGAGTAGCTTAGCAGAAAAGAGTGTCAAAGCATGCCTGGTATGTCTCTCATTCCCTGCCTCTATCCCAGTGAGACTCGAACCCGAAAAACGGTTTTTTTATCCCCCCCTCCAAAAAGATCAACATCTTTTTTTTTCTCATTTATTTCGCATTAAGAAAAAAATAAGCTGCAAACCAAAATCTATGCAAATTAGCGAAAAGATTAAGATACAAAAAATTCGCACAAAGAAACCATAGAACAGATGGAAAAAAAGTGTACAGAACCTTAATTAAAAGGCATTCAAAAAATAGTTAGGGGGCGGAGGCTTAGGTGGGCGTGGCACAGTCCGCTACGAAAGCTGCTTAAGTGTCAAATGCGGCATATAAATGAACTCATTAAAAGAGGTCCGGAATGGCAGAGGGGTTGGTTGAGACTCTCTGCCTAAGATAATATTTTTGGCTATTTGAGAAATGTATTTTTCATTAATTCTGAAACATTTAAATATTTACACAGTCGCTAGTCCACTCTCTCCCCCTCCCCCGCTTGTGCCACATAATAATTAATTGTATGGCCAAAAAATGTTGCTTCTGTTTTGTAAATTATTTGAGAGGTGCCGCATTTCACACTTTAAGCTGACAGATGAAGAAGGAAGAAGGAAGAAGGAGGCAGGCAAAGGAGTAGCAGCCAGAAAACCCATCCCTTCAGAAGGTGAAAATTTATGCAATGAAATTAATTCCATGCAAAAACAATTAAGTTAATTTAGCAAAAAACGAGGCAGCAGAGAGGCAAAAGCGCAGCTACCGGGAAAAATCAGTCTCAAACTGGAAATATAATAAACTTTTGGAGAGTAGCACACTGAAAGCGGAGGAGAAGGAGGAGGAGCAGAACAGGGTGAAGGGTGGGTGGCAGAATAACTCAAGCGTTGGTGGGAGTGGGCTTGGAAAATGCTTTAAATTTCCATTGCCTCCTGTATTGTGTGTGTGTGTGTGTTGTGTAATACAAACGCAATTAAAACCCGCTGAAGAGGCGCAAACAACAGACAGGCCGCTGGGGAGGTGGCATCAAAAGGGTGGCGGGGTGGGTGTTACAGGAAAGGGGAAGCAGCAACGGCAGGCCAACAAATGAAATGAATGAACAGAACAGAGAACGAGAGAAGCGAAACGAAACGACACCGTAAAACATTTAAATGCCGAAAAATAGACAACAAAATACAAGAAAAGAAAATATCCGAAGCTGCAAATACCCTTGGAGTATGGTTTTATTTGTTGCCTGAAAAAGATAATAAATCTCTGATTTTTTGTTTGGAACATGCAGCGCAGATTTGTACAGAAATCCTCAAAAATATGACGCAGATCCTTTGGCTGGGAGTCAAACGAAGGGCTAAAGGAAGACTTGCAATCGAAAATACTCCTTTTCCAAGTCCCTGATGCAAATTCGTATATTCCTTTGGCAAAAAAAAAGGGTACAAGGAAAAGAGAAAGGCTTAAAGGGTGCGGTGAGGTGGGGAAAGCAGAGAGTTGCTGAAATGCTGTGTCGAGGAGTGTGAGGATGGAATTTCGCTTTCAAATTTGCGTTGGCGCGTGAAATATACTTGTACGTCTATCTGTATGTATGTGTGCGTGCGAAAGGGTGCTGGGATGTGTGCGTGTGTGTGTGAAAGGATTGCGAATTTCACAGTCAATGCATTCAAGGTTCGAGCTGGATGGAAGAGGCAACAATAAAAATTTTGTGTAATTTAGCAGCTGAGGCTCAGAGGCCCAGAGAGAAAGCCAAAAAAGGCGACAGCAATCGGAAGAAAGTGGGGAAAGGCGAGTTCAACTAGAGAGAGAGAGAGAGAGAGAGAGATTGCGAGATAGATAAGAGAGAAGTTTTATCTCATCTGCTGATTGTTGTTTCATTTATCACGCAAATGTCAAGAGCTCAACATCGAGCAAAAAAAAAATACTTTTTAATTGCATTTCAGGCTGGAACAAGCAGACCAGCCCACCCACCCTCTAAGGCCACCCCTCTTTGAGGTGTTAAATGGAAAACTTCTATGAAAAAAAGCATGGGATATACATACAAAGAGCTTGAAACAGAGATGGAGAGAGAGAGAGAGAGAGAATCCAACCCCTCTGGGCGTTTGAACATTGACATTGACACAACCCCTGGCACAGTACCCCTAGGACCCAGCCACCTTAAACACCTCTCTCTGCCTCTCTCTCTCTCTCTCTCTCTCTCAAGCGTGCAATAAATTTTTCAATGTCATGCCTGCTCGTCGCAGCAACAACAGAGGGAATAATATCAGAGAAAAGGAACTTGAGCTTCTCCAAGAAGAACCGCAGAAGGCACACTGCTGTGTATCGTATCATATGGTATCCGTAGCATCGTACTATAAAACCCTAAAACCCTTGCCGCCAACCACTAAGCACCCAAAAACTGCGAAAAACAAACTTCCAATCAGACACCCAGTCCTCTGCCAGGAGGAGGACTTTGTGATAAATGTGCTATGGCTTTTTGTCTTTACTTCATTTGAAGTTTGGCTTTGGCCAGCAGCTGGAGCTGCCTGCCCCACAACCCACACCCCACCCCCATCGCTTTCCCGAACCGAACCGAACTGAACGGAAAGTTGCTGCCGGAAAGTGTTGAAGCAGCACTTTGGCAGCGCATCAACGCCACAACAAGGCTCCACCCATTTTTGCCACCATTCCGCCCCCTGATGCTGCTGCTCGTCCTGCTGCTCCTGCTGCTCCTCTTGCCAATCCTTCTGCTGTCCTCCTTCTGGCCAACGGCGTATTTGCTTTTTTATCTGCGTTTTTGCATGTCGTCTTTAAAGTAGTTATTTTTTTTTGTTTGTTGGATACCCTTTTTGCAAAGCACTTTCGACAGGCTATTCCTTCAGTGATTTTCTTGATAGAAAGGGTGTTTCTAGCTCGGTCCACTTTCCATCTTTGTGCTTCGCTTTTCTTGTGCCGAAGTTACATTTTTTAATCGCGCCTTTGAGACTTCATTAGTGCAACAGCAGCAGCACAGAGAGACACAACGAACAAAATGGAAAGGAATATACAGAGAGAGAGAGAGAGAGAGAGAGAGAGAGTGTGTGGCAGATAGAAAGAGGAGCGAAGGGAAGGGCGTCGCTAGAAGTGGCAAAAGAGTCTAAAACATGTGCGACGCTGTTTCAAGTGCAGATGATGCTGCCTGCCCCTACCGCTGCTGCTGCCTGCCCCTACCGCTGCTGCTGCCTCCGCTGCTGCTGCCTGCCCCTACCGCTGCTGCTGCCTGCCCCTACCGCTGCTGCTGCCTCCGCTGCTGCTGCCTCCGCTGCTGCTGCCTCCACTGCTGCTGCTGCTGATGGCTCTCTGTGCCCCTTGTTGTCTGCCAAATGGCGCATGAAGCACCATCAGAGACCAGTGTACCACTATCCACCTCTTTCCACTTTCCCCTTCTCTGTGTCTCTGTCTCCGTCTCTGCCCTGAGCTGAAGTGTTGTCTCTCTGCTTTTTGTGTGGAACCCTTTCCTTGTCTCAGTTTCAGGTTGAAAAATGAAGTGTGTTTGTCTTGAGCTTCAAGTGTGGCAGGTTGTGATTTTTACTTAAAAATAAAAAAAACTAAGTAAATAAATAAACGAAAACGTATAAACTCTCAACATCTTTCGATAAGATTGCGAACCATTTATGGATGGTATTTACACAGGCACTTGACATGACTTTTAGCCAGAAAAAAAAACACACACACACACCATGTCGTATGCGTGTTACGTGCCTTTTTTCCCTGCTGTTCGCTAAACATAAAATATGCATAAATTCCAGCATATTTCAGTATTTGGTGGGAGTTTGTTCCGCTCTTGTCTTTTTGCTCTGTCATAAAAAACGCAACACAAAAAAGCAGCTAAAGAATTTCGCCAGGAAACAGCACAGAGAATATTTTCATTTCATTTTCAGCTTATTGACAATTGACATGAAATTGCCATTTTCTTGCGTTTGTTGCTGCTGCCACACGACACATGACACACGACACACGAGACTTTTATGCTTGTTATGCGACTGCAAATAAAGTAATATAAAGGAAGGAAAGAAAGAACGAAAAGTCAAGTAATGAAAGCCAAGAACATGCAACCAACAACAACAAAAATACAGTGCACATTTTCCACATTTTTTTGCGTTGGTTTGGATTTTGGGTGAAGGAAAACCCATGACACACACGTACATATGTACATCTCTTGCATGTGACTCATTTGCAGCAGAAAGTGGCAGGAAACATGGTTCTCTTTGGGGCTGCAAAAAAAACCTCAGCTAATTAGGCGATCTCTTGGCTTTGGATTCACCTTTTTTCTGCCTTTGGTTTTCGCAACCCCCCCTGGCAAATCCCTTAAGACTGCGACCACCCCCCAATAGACACAGATATATCTGAAAATCCCAGCAATCTGTCTGCTGGGAAACCAAAGAACATTTATTGCAAAGAGAAACAAATTTGTATTGCATATTCGATGACAAAAAATGGTGTCAAATGTCGCCATAATAAATTGTAAATTATTATTTATTTTTCATTGAAATCCAAGACGACACAAATCTCTGAAGGCTGAGAGTGAGAGATTTTCAATCAGAGACTGGCTGTTGCGCGTGTCCTGTGGCGCTGGAGGCTGGAAGCTGGCCGCTGGTATAAATCACTGGCAAGACGTCCAACCACTGACTAACTAGCTAGCTGAAGACATAATTAATTAGCTTTTAATGCAGCCAAGGCAGAGAGTGAGCTGGATAGTAGATGTGGAGTAGGAACCCGAGGAATGCCGCTGGCAGATTGGGGATTGAGAGGATGGAGAGAGAGAGAGAGTGCATTTAGTCAAACGGAAAATGATGCCGGGGAATGCTTGTGCTGTGATTCTGAGAGACAGAGCTTGGAGACTCTGGCGCACACACATACATCGCGTATCCTTCTCATTCTCCTGCGGGACATAATGCTTGATCCTTTGTAGACATTTCGTTAAAAGTTAGCACAGAGTACGAGGCAGGGGGCACGAGGAGCACAGGCACTGCCAACAATCAAATCAAAAGCAAACAATGGGCAAAAATGTAAGAAAACATAACCAGAGATAAGCGGCTTGGGCTTGGGCTTGGGCTTGGGCTTGGGCTCGGGCTCGGGCAAGCAAAAAAGATGGCGACAGCCAGCCAGCCAGCCCGCGTTGCGTTGTGTAGCTGTAAACGGAAACGCAGACATGGCAAATGCAAAAAAAAAACAAGGAAAAGGAATAGGAAAGAAAATAAAAGAGAGAAAAACGAAGCAACGAAAGAAGGACCCACCACGGTCTGGGACTGGCACTGGCTCTAAAAATGGGAGTGCAAATGTCGGCGTGTCCTTGTCCTTGCCACAGCCAGTGCCACTGCCACTGCCACTGCTGTCCCTGCGGCTGGCTGGCTGGTTGGCGGGTTGGCGGGTTGGCTGGTGTGCTGTTGTCTGCTGCAAATACCGCAACATGTACTCAAGCAGATAATGTTAAATACCACTCGAGAGAGAGAGTGAGAGAGAGAGAGAGAGAGAGAGTAGCAGCAGGAGCAAAGGAAGCAGCAAATCCAGGGAACAACAAAAGACATAAGCGCTCCAGCTCCAACTGGGGAATAGATGGTTGGAGAGGGACTGGGACTGGTCAGGACACTAGCAGTTAAAAGGACACCAACCGGCGAATAAAAAAAAAAACGAAACCGAAAGGCATCTCCTATGGCTGCGTCCTGTCGGAGACAAAAGTTCAAAGACATTTCGAAAGCTGCAGCTCCTCTTTCTCTCTCTCTCCATCTCTCCCACTGTCAGTGGCTGAGTCAGTTAGCCTTTGCTGCCTGCCTGATGCCGGAAAATTTAAGCGTAACATTAAATAATTTACAAACAAATGGCGACGCCGCCGCCTTGCTCTCGGCTTAATCGCCGGAAATACGCAAAAAAGCTGCTGCTGCTGCTGAGGGAAAGCCGGATACTCCCGGCGACGCATGTGCATGTGGCATGTGGCTGAAAGAAGGAAAATCAATAAAACGTGTGCGAGGATGCGGCGGTTTTGCTTTTGCCACTTTTACTTTTTCCCCAGCCAGCACCCAAGACTCTTAGGACAAGGATCACAGGACGAGCTTCCGATGTCGTCGTCGTCGTTGTCGTTGCTTTGTCATTTGTTTGGCCTGCAGCTAAATTTGCCTGTCCCTGTCCCTGTATATGTGTGTGTGTGTGCGAGTATATATGTACTATTCAGAGGACTCCCCGTTTTTAGACACATGGCCTGGACTTAGGTGTGGCTCCTGGCAGCTGTTTTGCTCTCTCTCTCTCTCTCTCTCTCTCTTTGGTTTGGCTACAAAGTGCAACAAACCGAATTGGAAATGGAAAATGTGCGACGCCACTCACGATTTTTGCATTTATAAGAGAAACGAATGGGAGAGAGAGAGAGAGAGCCAGGGACTGGGGCTCCTGACAAGCGTTAATCTCGAAATAAAATATTTGTTATTCCAGAGGCGGGCGCACACAGCACAGGACTTTGTTCGCTGGCGAGCCGTAAATTCAACCACCAAAAAAATACGCAGCATACTTATGGGCGCAGCAAATCGTGAATACCTTTTGGAATACCCTTTCCAGAGGATATTTTTACTCTGAGCAGAAGCACGGGAAGGACAAAGCGAGCCCCATATCCTTATGTCTGGATCTGCAAGAGTATTGAAATCTTCAGCGTGGAGTTTCCCATTATTTAAGGGGTTTCTTTTGCTGCTGATTATCTCTTTGGGCGGCAGTGACTTTTCCCATAGATTTTGCATAAATTTCCCAACTGCACGGAAAAGTTTTTCAAAGAGCAGCCACGCCATGGTTTTTGGGGGAGATATCTTTTACTTCTAAGCTCTGGGAAGCACTTCACTTCATTTGGGGGAAGGAGTTCCAGGGGTTCCAGGTGTTTGCTTACCCTGTCAATGTCTCGTTATTTGCATATCCCCACTATGTACCTCAGAGAGTGTGCCACACACAGAGAGAGTGTGAGTGTGCCTCCTATGTGTGCTAACATTGTGTTTGTATTTCATTAATATTTCAGAGGTGGCGCGTTGTTTGAAATCAAAACATAAATATTAACATACACGAATTGAAACTCTGTATCGCCGCCAGCACATTTCCTGCCACAAACACACACACACACACACACACAAAGTACCAGCTCAAAAAAAAAGGAAAAAATATGATATAAATGCTGGCCGCAGAAACCGCAAACAAATACCAAAAAAAAACCCCAACTCCCGCGAATACGAATGCCAAAAAAAAAAAAAAAATAACCCAGCTCCAAATAATAAAAATGTTCCAAAAACTTTCGACAAACGAAAGAGAAAAAAAATGTAAAATGAAATGAAACTGGCAGAAATGCAAGGCAAATATTTTTGTGTCTAGCACGAATTGGATTTCGGATTGGAAACGTACGAGTTTGGCGGTTTTCCATGGCGCTGCCTGTGATTTTGTGATTTGCTTGTTTTTCATTTAGCACGCAAATATTTTGTGGCATGCACAACTGGCTTGCTTCATAATTTTAAGCAAATACCAAAGTGGGTGGCGGAAGAGTGGAGTGGAATGGGGCGTGGATCGTACAAAAGAGTTAATTATAAAAGCTATATTTATTGTTTATCGGTGGAAAAGATAAGGCCAATTATATGGCCTGCCAGATTAATGCTCCAGGTGAACAATTCTGATGGCCATTGCCAATTTATTGACCATTTTGTTTTGTTTCTTATTTTCCTTGACTGCTTTTCCATTTAGCTGCAAATAAATTTTCAACCGTGTGCCTTTAAAACTATTTTGGACAAGTTTTGTCATTTATTTTCTTCAGGCTTTCAGGAAGGCAGTGAATGAGTGGATGCTATGACCAGTTTTCAGGTTCAATTAATATTTTGATCCATTTGATCCCCTAATGGTATTCCCTTTTCACTATGTGAATCATCTTTTTTTCCAATTGTTTACACAAACCAATCCACGGGCTGACATTTGCCTCTCACTCGCAATAGGTCAAACCGGGGACTATAATATATATAGGTATAAAGATATCTAGGTAATTTTAAAGAATTTTAAACAACTTCTCTAATCACATTAAACTTTAGCCAATAAAATATCCCTACATAATATGAATTATAACCACATTTCTTTATATTTATTTCCCCTTGATTAATTTCCCTTTTTGTACGCTCTCTTCTCTTTCTAGGTAAGTTCGATCAGCCGCTGGCCCTGACGTTTTCCTCAATCCGTTTCAATCGATGTTCCATCAATGTGTTTCTCTGTCTCTCTCTGCACACCCTTCACCACAGACATAGCTCGACTTTCCCCCCTTTCATTATTCCTTTGCATACTGTCATAATTTTCATCATTTTTAAAATGTAGTTTAGATATTTTTTGCAAAAATTCCACTAACAAAATTTCCGAAAACTAAACTAAAAACTAAACCGAAAACTTATCTCTGCTATTCCCCTGTCTCTCTCTCTCTCTCTCTCTCTCTCTCTGTCTCTCTATCTATTTGTGTACTTTTGTGTATCGGTATGTGTGTGCGTGTAAGCTTTGATTGTCGCTACAAATTTTGGTAAATATTTAAACATTTTCATTATCGTTTCGCATACAGAACGAAATTCATGCCCAAAACGCGTTGACAACAGGCAACGAGAAATCTGTCGGAGATTTGCCAAAAGCCACCAAAAACAATTTGCGTGCTTAATTAAAAATTTAAATTACATCAAATAGAATGCAGTTAGGCGCCCAAGAACAGCAACAGCAAGAGGAGGTGGGGGCGGCAGGAGCAACAATTTGTGCGTGTGACAAATTTCCAACGCAACTTCCCAGGCAGGAAAAGCATAGAGAAGAGAAGAGAGGAGAAGAGAGAAGCCCCTGCCATTATGACATGCATTATGGTTGGGAGCAGCAGTACCCAAGAACAGGGACCCGGAACCAGGAAGCAGGAACAGAGCCTTGCCACATGCTGCTACTGCTGCTGCTACACTAATTTGTGCGTTGCGCCCAAGTTGACTGCCGAAAAACACAGAGCGAAAGCGCCCCAAAAACTTTTACTCGCAGTCTTGGGACACATTTTATCCGCCACCTCACCGCCCCACCGCCCCCTTCCCTCCTGTTGAGTGCAGGAATTAATTGCATTAGAAAAGTTGCAGAGCCCCAGCGAGTGGCACATGTGGCACGGGCTGCGCACAAGTTGCGCTTATTTAAGTTTAGAAATGTGCCTTCCCCAAAGTTGCAAACACCCCCTCCACGGCAGCAGCAGCCAGCCACCCACCCACCCGCGCGCCTTGAACAAACGTTTGTCAGCAAACTTAATTTCTGAACTTTTGGCCCCCGACACCCACACCCTGAGCCCCCCCCCCCCCCACGCAATTCGGGTTCTTACAAAATGCTCTCGTCACCAAACTCGAGCTTCGCTTTTTCAACGTCTTTTTGGCAAAGAGAGTTTCGGAGCAATGCAACCCTCCCACCCCGCCCTGCACTGCCTCTTATGCACTTCCTCCCTCCCTGGAATGTTTGTGCATATTTTAAAGGCGAAACTTGCCAGACGCACATTTTACATAAATGTTGCACTTAAATGCACATTTTGTCATAATGTTGCCGCCGCCGAGACCAAAGTGGATTCAAGTGCCTCCGCCCCAGATCCCCGTTACGTTACTTCCCGTTCTGTCCTGTGTTCCGGGACTTGCCAAAAGGGAATTCTTTCTTTTCTTTTAAGCACCAAAGGAACTTGCGAACAAAATTAAGATTCTTGTCGCAAAGGGCGGGGGGGCCGGAAGGGGAAGGTCTATAACAATTTTCAATAAATAACATTTTGTTTACCCTTTTGGCAGCTATGTTGGGGGGGGGGGGGGGGGGTGGGGCACCATGCAGGAAAAGGAAACAAAAAGGATCCCTTTCCAATGGAAATCTTCCATATCGTTCATATGGAAAGTGCCCTTCAATCTGTTGGATAGGGTATGTGTCCGTCTTCTTTATTTTTGTGCCCCTTTATTATTCTGCTTGGAAAAATATTCTCTCCCTTTGGAAAAACTTTCTGCTTTGCTGCTTCTGCTGCTGCTGCTGCTGCTGAACTTGGAACAACCTGAGCGCGCGCCTTTGTGCATTGAAATGGAAATGAAAACTGTTGCCAAATGAAGGTAATGCATGCCTGACTATTTGAGTGTTTCAACTGAGTAGGTGTGCGTGAGTGTTTGAGTGTATTCATGTGTCGCTTGTTAGTGCAATTGCACAAAGACAAGCGAAGAATTGTCTGTGCCTGTGTCTGTGTCTGGCCCCCACGTGCGCACACCGTCTGACAAAGTCACTTTGTATTGAAATTAGACACATTTCCGTTCATGCAAAATGCCAACGGCTGCAAATACTTTTCCACTTTTCCACCCTATGCCCACCCTTCTATAACCATTTTGGCTGCAGCATTTGGCCGTGTGAGGGGGACGGATGCAGTCGGGCAGCTGCAAAGTATGCTATAGATTTTTGCTCGAGCGCCTCGCACATCCTGAAGGTAGACACAGGGTGGGGAGACAGTCAAGAGTGCGTGTTGCACGAGTGTGAGGTCTGTGGCTGTCTCTCCATCTGTCCGTCTGTCTCTCTGTCTGTGTGAGACGACACTCGTTGACATTGGGGGCGACAATGCGTCAAGGCAAGCAGGCTGGCAACCTGGCAGCCAGTCACCCTCTCCCCCTCCCCAATCCCTTGCCACTCACTAATTTGCATATTTATGCAATTATACGCTACCTTTTGTTCCAGCCAACGTTTTTGTACAACGTCAACCCTTTGCTTTTTTCGGAGGGCTGCCAAAGGGACCGGGACCCCTGCCTCAGACCTCAACAGTTGGTCGCGCGGAGCGGCCGTCAGGTTGTCGCAGGCGCAGCATGTCACTTGTCACGCCAAACACGAACACGTTAAATGTCAACAATGAAGTGACGCGACGCAGCGCACAGGGTAACAGGATAACAGGGGGGAGGGGCATAGCGGTATAGCGGTGGAGAGGGTCATTGCCCCCTGTGCGCCTACCAACTGAGACAACATCCGATGGTGTTTGGAGTCCTCTTTTTGGGCAACGGAACGGCCTGCTCTCCGGAATCCAATCCACACCACTTCAGTGAGCCCCCTTCATTACCCCTTCCGCTGGGCCGTTGCCCGTTATCCGTTACCCGCTCCAGATTCTGATCCTGCTCCTGCTCCTGCTGCTGCTGGTCCTATCCTGCCCGTGCTGTGCCATGGCTCTTCCGCTTCTCCTTTCCTGACATTTGACACTGTCACAGCGTTTAGTGATTTATTTGATGGTGACATGCGTGTGCTGGCTGTTGCCATGACACACTGCAAAAATGTGAATAGAATACAACAGAGTGGGTGTGTGTGTGTGTGGGTGTGCGTTGCGACTAGAAGGTACCCTAAACATTAAAAATGTATGTACATGTACATATACAGTTTATGGAATATAGAAAAAAAACAACCAATATACCCTTCCGGCTTTAAACACAAATTTCCGAATATCCAGTTTTTTGCTTAATTTTTGTTATTATTTCCATTTGCATTGCAGCAAACGGGAAGGCAGGAGCCCCTGTCCTTCCCCCGTTCTAGAGCAGGCATCTCCCTTCTATTAAATGCAAATGAAGTTATGAAAATTGCTCAACAGAAACCCCCCAGCTACAGACACCCGCTCTGCTCGCAACCGCACAATTGGTGTGAGGCAGTGCCGCGTGCCTTGATGCCGCAGTCACAAAAGGGTCGCAGTCTCTGTGTGTGTGTGTGTGGTATCTACAACAAATGATCTCAATCATGGGGCGAGCATTATGAAAATTGCATAATTTTACCATGAGGGGTTGGGCACTTCAATTAGAGTAGCAAATAAAAATAAAAGCAAATACAAACAGAAACCGTGTTTCAGTTTCCGCGCTGGCAGAGCTCCTTTGAGACCTCCCGATCTGACAAGTTTATAATCCACAGAATCCTTGGCCTCGCCTCAACCTCCTCCCAGAGTGTCAACAGCTTTAAGTCGCTGCCATTCACTCCTTGGCTGCTGCTGCTGCTGCTGCTTCTATTGTTGATATATCCTGAAATGCTGTTCGCTTTTCAATTACCAGCTCAATGGCTTCTGGGCTGCATCAATGGTTGGCATGTTGCTTGTGCTGCTGCTTGCGCTGCTGCTGCTGGCTGCTGGCAGCCAAATAGTTGCACTTCAACACCACCACGTCTGGAGCTCCTTTCAGCTCATTTCCAAAATCAGCTTCAGCATCTACTGCTGCCTTTCAGCTTTCAGCTTCATTGAGCATTGGACATTTATTGTTGCTGCGCATTAAGGCATTAGCAGGAGATGGAGCAGATCCCGGCGAAGCGGGAGTGGACGTGGAGCAGTGCCAGGAATTATGAACGTATTTTTCTCCACTTTGTTCGACACTTTTATTGGCAAAGTGCTGGTGCAGCGCCTGGGCGTTAAAGTCAATGGGTTTTCATACCCGGACAGAAGGGCGCTCCATGGATTTTCAACCAGATTTCATAGAAGCTTAAATTAATACGAGGCAACTTTGATTTAACGTTTGAAATTTACAAATCATCTATAAAATATTTATAGCAAATCTGAAAGTGCGGATTGGTGCTATGGACAAAGAATGTCCCCATTGCCGTGCACTCAAATTTAAATATGAGTCAGATGACTCAAGCCATTGAATGGCTTGCTGGATGGACTCGATTTCAGATTCGAACCTGCTCATTCGCTCATTTAACTTAAGCTTCAAAATAACACCGTTTCAAAATATTTCAAAATAATGCAGAAAATGGTTCAGCTAGTAATCATATATATTTCACAAGAAATATCTCTCCCATTTTGGCCCCACATTTTTCTATATTTTTGTAAACAGTTTTCTCTGTTCTCTGTTATTTTATTTATTTATTTAGCTGATTATTTTCTTGTGGCTGCATTTAAGCCTCTGGCTGATCGGAGCTGTCTGCTGAAACTTTTTAATAGCCAAGGGGGGAACGATTTGGGGTAACAAAAAATTCCCTTATGTTGTCTTTGACTGACATGATTATAAGTTTGCCTGAGTCTGACTCTGAGTCTGAGTCCTGTTTCTGTTTCTGTTTGGGTCCTGCCTCGTCTGGCTCTCGTCTCGGCACGTTAACTCAAACGAAACTAATTTAATGCGCTGCAAAAGTATTCAAACAATTGCACAAGGCGACGCCCAAAGTGAAAGCAGCCAAAAGGAAAAGCAAAAATACATACAAAAACTGAATTCAGCTGAAAAAAGGAGCATCATACTCGTACTCCTTGGAGTTTGGGTATTGGGTCGTGCCTCACATCAAACGAGCGAATTTCATTTGCCATCCAACGAAAAGGAAAAAGTTTTTTTCTTGTTTTTTGTCTTCTGCAGCAGCACCAGAGCTGCGTTTTTCTTCTCTCGTATTTTTAGATACATTCTTAAACTCGTATATATCTATAGAAATTTTGTATCTCTCTGCCAAAAGCACAATTCAATTGTTGGGGCGTGTGCGTGATGATGATGATAATGATGATGGGGCAAGAGAGACTGGCGGGATGGCGGAATGGGGGAATGGCGGAATGGGGGCTAGAGAGAGGAATGTTAACAATTTTATTTATGTTTGCTTTGAACTTGTCTTCATTATTTGCCAGCGAGACAAACAACAAAAGGATATACATATGTACTAAATCTGCTGTCTTTGGGGGGAAAACTCATTTCCACACACATTCCTCAACTCAACTCATTTTCCACACTTTAAGGCGAAACGCAGCTGGAATTAAAATTAGCTTAAAATGTTGTTAAGCCCCAGAGGAGAGACACAGCCATTAGAGCACCTTTAAAACACAACCCGAACCCCGATAGACATTTTTCGGGTGGCAGAAACTAAATACATTTGTGTTAATTTCCATCCAGGACGCAGAGAGAGAGAGAGAGAGAGAGGGAGAGAGAGCGAGAGAGAGGCAGGCAGGACGGCTTAGACGGAAGCCTAACCCTTTTTGTGGAAAAATTTGCATATGTGCGGCTGCCATCAATGGTTGGGGATGCATTGGGGGTAAAGTGGGTTGAATGGGATGTATGGGTACCCGTAGAAGAAGGATGTATGAGGTATGAAGCTACTCATACATCAAACTATTAAAAGCCTCATAGTAAGGCCTCCAGGGGATCTCGCAGCCGCAGCCCCAACCACCACCATGGCATCTACTGTCTGTCTGTTGTGTGTGTGTGTGTGAGGTCCTTGTGTCTTGTGCCAACATTTGTCAAATGCTAAAGCAAGCGAGGCTTCGCCGCCTGGCAAAATAGCAACAGTTTTTCCTCCTGTCAAAAAGGGAGGGAGTGTACGAAGGGAAAAAGTTCCAGCAGCCAAAAACTTACCGCAGACCACGCCTGCCCCGCATGTCTACTGCTCCTGCTGCTCCTGTAACGTGTTTGTGTGTGTGTTTAGCAAAAGTTTAAGTGTATTTGGGCTTTTGGTAAAAGGTAACATCAGGGACAGGAAACCCCCCAAGGGTCTCTAGAGGCAGGTGCATATATTTACATATATTTTTATATACAACAATTTTTATGAATGCCAGCTTCTGGGATACCCTTCCACAAAAAAAGCTACCAAGTAGATGTAGTCCGAAACAATAAAGAACAAGCTTTAGAATACATGGAAAATTATTCTGTGAAAGAGTATCTACATCCCTACTCTTTCTTTCCTGCAATTCCCTGCTTTTCCAGTCAGATTTTCCGTGGCAGAGATTTGAGGCTGGCAGGGCAAATGATTTTAAGCCTTTACCTTTTGTTTAGATTGTTTCCCTTCCGCCGGATTCATTCTCGTTCGCTCTTGAGGAGCACCTTCACTAAATTAGTTTCATTTATCTATAGACCAGGAACCGCTCTACCTCCCTCCCTCCCTCTCTGAGCTACGGCGGAACGAGATTTTCACGTACATTTTCCAGCCAAAGGAAGGCCAGACATCATAAACAATCCATGTGGCTATCATAAATTGCTTTTCCCTCCCAAATAAAGTCTGGGTCATTTTTTATGGCAGCCAGACAGGAGGATCACGCTCCTCCTTTCGGGATGAGGCAGGGGGAGTGGGTCTTAGTGGCAATTAAAATAAATTATGATGTGCAGATTTACGAAAATTAAGAGATTGTTTTTCCTCCAGCGCCAGGTGCCACGCCCACACACACAAACACACACACACACACACAAAGAGAGAAAGAAAACTATAAAATTACGTAATAAAAGCAGAGAGAAAAGAAGAAGCAAAAGGGATAAGTGAAAATCAAGTTGCAGGTTAACCTGTGCTGCTCCTATCTATGCCACATCCTTGATCCCTGCTGCTCCCCGCCTGCCGCTGCTCTCCCTGCTGTGCCCCCTGGAATGGAGGGCAACACGTGCTGCGGCCTCATCAGCAGTCAGAGCACCTGACGGGCACACGCCCACTCGTAAGGGATGGGATGGTAGGATTTGCCTTGGCTTTTTAGGGGATCTCCTGGGCAGAAGATGCTCTCAGCAGGAGTGGTGTGGGGTGGAGGGTTGGGTCTGCAATCAAGAATTCAGGTCATGTGCATGTGAACTCAATTAAGCAGCACATAACTTACAAACCGGATTACAATCATCATCATCAACAACAACATTCTGTGTGGCAAGGAGAAGGAGCAGCAGCAGCAGCAGCAGAAACCCAACCTCAACCTTGAGACGACTCCGAGACTCCGTTCAGGACTCGTTTGGCATGCAAAGCAGCAGCGACAGCCCCCAGTTGGACCCTCGGCCCTCGGCCGCCTTTGACTTTTCAACGAGCTACCGAATATGTTACTCATCCATCCGCCCGTTTGGGTGGGAGGGGGTTTAACCTTTTTGGGTGCAAAACAATTTGCAAACCATAAATTTGTGCCACGAAACAGGGAAGGTCCTTTAACCAATTTGAGGGTAAGGTCAACAACAGCTGTCGAACTTATTTCGCATGTACATGTAGTGCCTGCCGCACAGTGCCTCCGCACAGGATATGAAACATTTTCGCCTGAATAATTAATTGAACGTCGAAGAGCAGTATCCTAGAACCCATCCTGCTCTTCCCTCCTCTCCATCCTGGAGATTTTCCCTTTTCTTGTGCGGCTGGGCGCTTCATTTCAGTTCCTGTTCCAGTCCTGCCCCCCTTCCACAGCCCTCGTACCTTTGTCCAATTTGCGGTGTTGTCTCCTGTCTTGTCTTGCGGCTGCTCTCCTGCTCCTGCTCCTGCTCCTGCTGTTTTTCCTTTCCTGCTGTTGCTGTCTTGAGTCCTGCCAGTGCCTTTAATTAAGCCATACATGACTCTGACTTAGCCAGTCATGCACTGCAGTAGGAGTGGGGTTAGACACCACACCCCTTTTAGATGGTTAGATTCATTTTTTCCATAAGCCGCTTTTCGAGCGACGGCGCCGCCACAACAAGCACAACAGCAACATTTAAGCCTTTCGTGATAAGCATTTAAATAAATTAAATCCAAATCCTCTTTGCCTCAAACCCCTCGCCAAGCTCCTGCTTCTAACCGCAGGCAACGGCTCTAATGAAAAGAGAGAGAGGGAGAGCGAGTGAGCGCCGGGCATAAACCAACAAACAAACCAGACAAAAAAAAACCACTACAAACACACAAAAAAATGTTGCAGGCGACATAAAGATTTGTCAACGTTGATAAAACAACAACAAAAGCCAGGCAGAAATGCTACGCGGATTCCGCACAAATGGGGGAGGGGTTGGAGGCTCTGTTATGTGGTAAATTTTCACTGTAAGGGTTAAAAAATAGAAAGGGGGGGGGGGGGGGGGGTGGCTAGGTTGAGGGTTAGGTAGGGGGTTATGGGAGGTAGAACAAACAAAACCAAATCAAATGTGCAACTGTTGTTGCCGACTGCTGTCGCTTTGATGGAAAGTGTCAATCCCCTGTCGAATGAAAACAAAAACAGAATAAAACCAAACCCACACATTTTCCAGCTAAGAGCATCGACTGTGCGGTAATCCTCTACTGAGAGAATGAGAATGAGAATGAGAGAAAAAATGGTATCTTGAAAAAGTGTATTTGGAAATCCATAAATACCGAATTGAATCTTCAAGCTAACCTAATGCAAACTAGTTATTGTAATTTTTAAAAACTGAAATTGAAAATTTCAAATTATAAAATCAAAATTGATTACTGATTACAGATTATTGAAATCAAAAATAGCTTTAATTTTTATAGTACAAAATTCAAAATAAAATGTTTTTTCTGTTTTTAAAATAAATAACTTCAACTTGTATACTTCAATAATTTTTATAATTTGAATATTCAGTTTATATTTTTTAAACTGCTTAATGAATTTTATATTAATTTGTATTATAAAAATTATAAATTGATTTGGTAAATTGTCCTTGTGGCTGTATTTAGCCTTTTTTTAGCCAATAATTCTTATTAATGATCCCTGGTTTCTAGGGATATATCATACAATTTATGGTTAAAATTCTATCAGCATCATCTATTCCATATTTCCCTGCATTACAGGGTATGCATCCAGTCATTAGCTTGCCACAAAATGGCGGCCATCGCGCGCGGGTTGTTAAGTGTGCTATATTAATTTCCATTGTGTGCGGATTTGCATTGAGTCCGAGGCTCTTGTGGTCCCATCCATCCATCCATCCATCCATCCGTCTGTCTGCGGCTAAACGTTGAATGGAAAGAACTCTATAATACATAGACACAAAGGAGGTGTCTATAGGAGTGGTAGTGGGAGTGCCAATGATTGATATGAAATTGATGCCATTTTTGTGGCTAAAGTGAAATCATTTGTTGTTTGATTTGCCTCTAAACGATCAGGGTACCCCTCCAAAACGACTCTAATCGCTTCAATCAGTGTGGAATCAGTGTCCTCCTCCACTTTGGCATAGATTTCCCCATGGCTGCGGCAGTAGGAGACTTCTGCATACGTTCCCATTAGAGATAATCACTTTTGCATTTTTAATGTCCTGCCAACATGGGGGAACAGAGAGAGAGAGAGAGAGAGAGTGTGTGCGTGTGAGAGTGAGACACACACATAAAATGAAATTGCAATTGCCACAGCGCCAATAGCTTTGATAAGCCATAATCAACAGTTGGGAGAGTGGGAAATTAGCATAATAAATGCAAGTGCCGTTGCCTGGGGGAATATGGCATCATAAAATTTTATTAATTTGTTCGCCACAACAGGACAGATAGCAACCAAAAAGTGAGAGAGAACTGTGGGGCACGGCACTCAAGAGCTTAACAGATTTACAGCTCGCAAAAAAGCCAACCGAAAAGGCCATAAAAAATACCCCACACCCCCCCGCGAGAAACCAAAACAAGTTCCGTTCCCGGGAAAAACCGAGTATGGAAAAGTGCACTAAAAACACGCAATGAATCGTTGCTAACGAAAGGACTTTCCTTGCCAGGATCCGAAGATTTAGATACCCTCGTTTCAGATCTACTCCGATTCGGAGACACTTTTTAGACAGGATACAGAAGTTTCCTGGGTAAGGAACGCTGCTCAAACCCCCGAAAAACCCTCTGTCAAAGGCTGAAATGCAGGCTGGGCAAATGGGGCTTACGTTGTTTGTTGCATGCCACTTTCTAGGTCAGGCAATTGGCAAGTGCACTAAAAGCCAAAACAGCAAGCAAACGGACACTCAACGGACAGGCAGACAGGCAGGCAGACAGACAGTCGGACAGACAGCCGGAGGGACAGATAGTTGTCATGCGGCCGTCGACGTGGGGCACACAAGGTATGCCTGCCAAATGGGCGTGGTGTTGGTGCTGCACCCATGTTGCCTGCTGCTGCTGCTGACTCTTGCACCTTGTGCTCCGGCTGTCAACAGTGTCTACCGTGTGGGGCAGTGGCAAGGGCCTGGCTGACAAGTGTGTACGCCTCACAGATGGCTGGCAGATTGCGCATGAAGCGGATGGGTTGAGTGGTGAGGGGTGGCAAGGAGGCAGACAGAACAGAGGCATGTACAAATGCACTTTTCGGCTCGCACACAAAAACACGGCGTAGACATTGTGTCTGGGGAGTAGATTGGGAGTGCTGCTGCTGCTGCTGGTGGTGGGGGGGGGCTGTTTTTGGCTGGCTTCATTAGGAAGAAGGGTGGCTGCACTTGTCTGTTGTTCGTTCGCTGTCTGTTGACTGCCAAAGTGCCAACAGGCAACACTGAGGGGACAACAGGGTCTAAAGAACTTTTAAGTAGCCTTAAAGAGTCTTAATATATGAAAAAAATGGGAATTCTGAAAGCTAAGGACGATTTTAAAATGCTGCTATGTTTTCTATAACTGCCAAGTTATTTCTCTCAGTGTGTCTCTCTTTCATTCGGTGCCCCTGCTTTCCCCTGCCGTGAAACTATTTACGACAGAGCGCGACACGCCCACTTGGACACTTTTGTGCACGGCCTACACTCCACAGCCTTCTTGGCCCCTCCCCACTCCCCACTCCTACAGCTCCCTTCCTTTCCCTCTTTTTATAGTTTTCCTTCTTTCTTTTTTCTCTTTTTTTTCTGGTGAAAGTTCAATGGACGCCCTTTTGTTTAAAGGCAGAGAGGAGAGTTGGCCGAGGCAGTCGAGGCGGCCGTGTTGTAGGCCAAATGTTGCCATTTTCTTTTCTCATTTTCCGCGGCTTTCACCGCAGCACACAATCTGCGTTGTCACGGCTACAGGGCTCCTGCCTCCCGTCCCGCGTTTTTTTGGCCCAAAGCCAGAGCAAAAGTTGGTCTTTGGGTCGACGTCTCCGTCTCCGTTGCGCTGCCGTGACTTGCAGTTGATAAAAAATTAAGCATAGTTTTAGGCGCCGCCGCGCCAAGTGCTGATTCTGCTGATGCTACTGCTGCTGCTGTTGACTTGATGAAGAAAGTTTTATTGCCCCCAAGGAGAGAGAGAGAGTAGTACCCTTGGGTTTTTCTTAGCCCAGGTCCTGCCTTTTTAATTTTATACAAATATTTTGCCAAAGCGTTTGCCTGGTCTGCCATTTTTCTGGTCCTTCCTTCCTTTTCGGTTTCTTCCTGTTTTATTAAAATGTTGACAGCTTGTTTGCCGGCCAAAAGTTTTGCTGGCTTTCTTTTTCGGTTAATGACAATGGAATTAAGCCCGGACTGGGTCCGGTGTATCCTTCGAACTAATTGGAATGCGAACTTATTGGATATCAAAGCAGCTGAGAGACAATGCAAATTGATTGTTGGGTGGTGGGGGGGAGGGGGCCAGAAATCAGAGGCAAAAGGACACAAAAAATGGAGGGAAATGCTTTGCCAAGTTCTGGCCACATGCCTGCGCATACCAAGTGGCAGCTGTATGGGAGGGAGGGGAAGGCTTGGGGGGTGTGGCAACATGGCCATATGTGCGGCATAATGAGGAGCAAGTCGTGCATGCAGCCGCCGTTGTATGTCGTCTCGCGTCTGACAGCAAATCAATTCATATGCCCCTCCGTACCCAAAAACAGCCCTCATTCGTTGAAGAGGGTGATGGGGTGTGTGGCAAGGATGATTGAGATGGCGGAAGGGGGGGGGGGGGGGGGGGGAGGGGGAAGTAAGTGGAATGAATTCATCAAAACGCTGAGCCCAGGGCCCTGAGCCTGCGTTCCCCATTGTTGTGTGCGGTTAACTGCAAATATGACTCCGGGGTGCCACAGAACCATTATCCTTCTTACGACTGGAACCCCCCTGGACAATGGCCAGAGCTTTGCGGGTGGAGGCAGGGACTGGGACGGGTGGGGGTGCACTTAATCCATTTTGTCTTGTGCTTTCCAGTTGGACAAATGAAGTCAATTGGATTGAGATGTGGCAGGCAGGCATTCGGGCAGGCGGTCGTGGGGCAGCATCAAAGTAAATTGTTTTAAGCATTCAAAGCTGCTTCTGCTGCTGCTCCTGCCACGGATTAGCATCGGTTTACCGTTGCCACAAGCAAAGGGGGCAGCAAATGATAAAGAACTTTGCGCCTTAACAAGCACCACCACTCCATTTCCATCAGATAGTTTCTCTGTGTCTGTGTGTATGCGTGTGCGCGTGTGGCAATTGCAGTTTCTTTGGTTGAACTTTGAACCCTCCCGTGTGTCCTGAGTGTCCTGTGTGTCCTGTGTGCCCCGGCATTTATTACTCGTATTCTCGTACACACTCTCATTTGTTTCCCGGCCAGCAGCTGTCATATTAAGCAACTTTTGGCCATTCGAGTGGGCAGCCAGCAGCAGCGCTCCAGATAGAAATCTTTTTTGTTCATTTCATTTCATTTTATGTCTACTTTCCCGGGGAAAACCCTCACGCACATACACACACACATGTGCATTTTTGGCAATTTCCTGGCTTCCATTTTCTTCCTCCCTCTGCATGTGTGCGTGAGCGCGTGTGTGAGTGTGAGTGTCTGCTGTCTGACCGATGCCTCAATTTGACATTGATGTGCCAAATGTGGAAATTTTTCCTTCACTGACCGAAAAAGGAGAACCCACAAGAAGCAAAGGCTAATTCCAACGAGGCCGAAACACGGAATACTCTAGCCCACAACTAAAGTGTAATTTTCCAAGATATTTTCCACAAAAATTAGTTAAAATTCAAAATTAATTACGAACGATTTTTCACTGGGATGGCTTCTATGGCAGCAGACGTTGTATGGTCTTCCACGTGCTGCATCCCCAAAGAAAAAAGGGTATCAAAAGGACAAGCTAGGAGGGGAATAGGGGCAAAAAAAAACTGTAACAGCAAAAGGCTGTTGAAATGTAATTTGGCAAAATATTTGCTGCTCCTCGTTTGACTTTGGTTTCGCTTCTTTCCACCCAAATGAAACTCAATCTGTCAGAGCCCTCCTGTCGCTCTCTCTCTCTCTCTCTCTCTCTCTCGCTCTGCACTGCACTGCCAGTCATGCTCCACCCCTCCACCATCTCACCCATCAATGCCTACTCATGCCTCGCTCCCTCACTCCCACCATTCGTGCGTTAGTCATTTTGGCACTTTCTCATGCTGTTGTCAGTCGCTTGGCCTTCCTTCTACTCATTCACACACGCACAGACATGAATGGACATGTCCCTCTTATTTCCCTCTCTCTCTCTCTTTCTTGTTTGTGCTGTTGTTGTTGTTGTTGCTGTTGTCGCTGTGGCAGATTAGTCTATGTATTCTGTTGTTGTTCTTCCTGCCGTTACCCTATTTTTTGCTTCCAGTAATTTCTTTCTTGTTCGATTGTGCATTTAATGTCAATTTTAACGTGTTCTTTTTTTTGTGTTTAGCACTCTCCTATGACTAATGTGTCTGCAGAAACCCAAAATGAAATCAATCATGGAAAGAAAGGCTGCCCAGGGGCAGATTTTTGTACAATTAGCCAACAATTAGTATGAGAAATGGTCAACACAAGACGTTGAAGAGGGTGAAGGTGTTTCAAAAAAGAAAATTAGTTTGAAAGAAAAAAACAAGGAAATTTGTAGACTTACAAAATATAATCAGCTACTTCTTTTCTTTGTTCTGTTCATTTTTGTATTATTATTTTTTTAATATATATGTAAATATAACAACAAATAAATGAATATTTATAACAAGAGCAAAATGGCCTTCTTCAGGCTGATATTTCATTCATAATTTCAAGATTTCTACCCAAAAATACTCAATAAGTATTTATATTTTTAATATTTAATTATGCCATCTTATAGCCATGCTGTCATCTGTTTTTTCATAGTTGTAATTCTCTATAAATATACCCAAGTAAAGTCAAAAAACTTTTAAATATTTCCAAGAACCCATAAACATCAATCTTAAGTCCAACCATCTTTATTCTCCCACTCGAATCCACAAATGTCTAGACATTAGAAGAAATAACAACCCATTGTCCATCGCTTTGTTCATTTGCGAAACTCATTTACAATTAAAACAACATTAATTTTCCTTTAATATGACCTCAAGCATTTTGCTGCTGCAGCTGCTGGCCAAAAGTTCTAATTGCCAGAGAAACAGAACAGCCCCCAACAAATGATTGTCCTTTCCCTACCCCTAATCATCCCCAGCCCCATCATTATTGTCTATAAATGCCGCAAAAAAGTAATTAAATTACGATGCAAAACCCCGCTTCTCTCAGCGTAACCCTAAACCCAAGCCCCCAAAAGACCATAACCACGACAAAACTTAAAATGCCACGCCCCTGCAACAAACGTTTTGCCCCATCCACTGTCAATCCGCTCTTTCCGGTGGGGGGTTGGGGTGGAGATGGGTTCCAGCTGTGTGTGCGAAAATTTCGCATAATTGCGTCAGGGCTAACGCATAAATTGCCAAAGACAATCCAGCCAGAGGCCACGTGCGTGGAACAGAGTCCTGTGGATGTGAGGGGTGGGGGGATGGGAAAGCCATAGAAAAACCTGACAGGGAGGGCGTGGCAATCAAACGTTGCACTTTGCGTGTGTGCATATGTCAAAACGGAAGAGGAAGAGGCAAGGGCAGGAACCTGCATTGTCCTGGGCATTGCATGGCTGTCACTCTCACAGACTGCGGAGACTGAGGGAAAGCCAGAGAGAAAGGACTAATAAACGAGAGCGGGTCGGAAGAGACTGTCGTGCATTTTGCCAACTTAAATTATATTAAGTATGAAATATTATGCTAATTATGGCTGATTTCATTCCATTTGTTGCAAGGAGAGAGTGAGAGAGACAGCTGCAACACGGCAAAGAAACAAAAGAACACGAATCAGAGACAGAGAGACAGAGAGAGAGAGAGAGAGAGAGAGAGAGAGGGAGGGAAAGAGAGACAATGCAAATGAATTAAAATTAAATGGCAGGAAAAATGGAAATGAAAATGAAAATTGAAATGTAATGCAGTCACCGCCCCCACTACCACAACCACTCCCACACTTCCCGCTCCCTGTTCCAAGTCCTGGGGCTGTCTGTGACGTTGACTCGTGACTTTAACGCAGCGCCAGCGTCAGCTCTCCAGCTCTCCAGTCTCCAGCTGCCACAGCGTGCTCGTCATTATGCGCAATTTTATGTCAAACGTGGCGTATGCGTAATTTTTCCCATTTCTTCTTTTGGGTGGGGAATGGAAGGATGGGAACAACCCTTTTAATGCAGAGAGCATCTCCCTGCTCTGTCTCTGTTCTGTTTCAAATGATTTTTCCATCACTTTACAAATGAGAAATTAAATTATTTGCTGCTAATGTATGTGAGAGAGGAGCAGCATGCCACATGCCACATGCCACCCCCTCAGCGGAAATGATATAGCAAAAGAGTGGCAGGGCCCTTCTCAACCTGAAGATGAAATGTGTTTGTATTTGTGTGTCCTCCTCGCAAAACTAAAACTCATTTCTGGCAAATTAAACTCAAAATGTGCCACGTTTGAGGGAAAATGCCGAGCAAGGGGTAGAGCCATGTGCCACATGTGTGTGTGTGTGTGTCTGTAAGTGTGTGTGCGAGAGAGCATCTCAAATGTGGAAATTAAAAGGCATTTCCGCAGAATGTCAGCGCCATATTGTAAAACATGAGTATTTAATTAGAAAATACTTTTAGGCAGCAGCAGCAGACACACGGAGGAGGCATCCTGTCGATACTCCTGGCCTGGCTAATGAATTCCTTTACACAGGAAGAGCAGAGCAGAGCAGAGCAGAGCAGAGTACAGCAGAAAAGCATAGAGAGAGTGGAAGTGTAGCAGTAAACGCCTCAAGTTTTGTGCTTTTTAACAAGTTAACATAGTTTCGTTTCGGTCTTGAGTTTAGCGCTCCATGTTCATGTAGGAGGATGTAAAGTACAAAAGAGCATTTTCCTTAATGGAAAGCCTCTGTAGAGGAAAGCGCCTAGGCTGGCAGGCAGGCAGGCAGGCAGGAACTTTGCATGTATGCGGGATATTAGCACCGAAAGCGGGGAAAAGCAACAACCAGCTGGTATTATGGTGTTGCCTGAAATTGCCAGGGAAAAGAACAAGGCAACAGGACAAGGACTACAACGATGATGATGATGATGATGATGACTGTGTTAATGGCCAGGCATTATTCAGGGCCTCATTCCCAGATTGTCACACAGCGATAAGCAGTGGAGAGTGCAGGGGAGGCGTGTGTGTGTGTTTGTGTGTGTGAGTGTATGTGTGTGTGCGGGGGGCTGTCCACTGGCCATGTCAAAACTCATTTGCCGTTAACGAGCAGCCATTGTGCTTATAAAAGGATTATTTACAAATCACTGACTTTCAAAAATTGTCAACTGCAGGGCAAATGCCGCAGCTCCAACTCCAGCCCTCCTCCCCCCCATCTGTTGCTGCTGCCGCCTGCCGCTTTGATGTACAATTTATGAAATTAACCCTTAAGTGCTCGTTGTTGCTGCTGGCTGACATCCGACATGGACATCGCTTCAGTGAACGCTTTGGCCTCGAAGTTGATTTCTTTCAGCTGATTACAGCCAACGGAAACGGATCCGTCTCCCAGCCCTGCAGCCTTCGAGCCATCATCAGCCATCAGCGATTGTGTTGTGACTTGCAAATAGATTTTGCGATTTACAATTTGCAATTGATGGATGCTTGAACGGTTGAACGATTCGCTTGCTGACTGCCGCCCGGAGGATGAGCCTGATCCGCTGATGAGAAATGCAAACTCAAGGAATCGGAGGGCGGAGGGCTGTGCTCTGTCCCCTTAATTGATGCCCCTTTGTTTGCTTTGTGGTCACTCTAATTGGTGTTTGCATGTGGCGTCTGCTCTCTCTCACTCTCAGTCCCTCGAAGACTTGTGTAAATACAGGCCCTCGCCGCCCGGACTGACCAGCAGAACCAGCCCCAGCCCCAGTTCCCCCTTTCTTACTGCTACTTTTGCTACAGAATTCTCTTGTAATTTTTTGCGTGCGTTTTGTTTGCTCATTAAACGGATTTTGCCAGCGAATGGAATGGAATATATATTTCGTTCACGCTCTCTGCTGAAGATAAACGAATGCTCTATCTATCACCTTACACGCATTTACATCCGCTTCGTACATTATTCTCGCAGCCAGATATAGATTATTCCGCTCATCCGAAAGTACTGATTGCTCCTTTTGCCAAGGAGCTAGTATTTTAAAGAGTTTTATTCCTATATTCCATGTTATTGTCATGATTCAAGCAACCAGTACGTCTCAGTCCAAGTACCCTCTGTCTCCGAGGCTGTGGAGACGTCATCAATTAGCAGGCCGCAAGTCGAGTGCCAAGACAAGTTTGCGCAAAAAATTGACAGCCCCGAGCCATGGAACGGACGCGTCTTGTCGTCTCGCCTCACTTGGGCCCCCATCCGTGTCCGGGGCTAATGAGCAAACGTAGCAGGAATAAGTAGCAAGCCCAATGCCACTTGCAGAATCACATGTCAAAAGTTATTAGCCTGTTGTCTTAGTGCAGTTGTAATTTGTTTTTCGAGGAAGTAGGAAGGAGGAAGGAGGGGTTGGGGCCCAGAGACAGAGCCATAGCCAGAGCCATAGACAGGAGCTGATTACCAGAATGGAATTCGAGTGTACGTACGAAATAAACAAAGTCATTTGGCCAGAAGCACAGGACCAGAAATAACAAAAATTCGTTGCCAAAAAGTTTTCGGCTCCTGCCAAAATCCTTTGGTCTGTATCCTTGTTGCCCTTCCCGCCCCCTCTCTGATTCATTCTGTCAATATCGTGGCAACATATTTCCTCGCTTAATATTTTTTTCGTGCTTAGACAAGTTTTTGCAGCAGCTACAGCTACCAGAAAGGTCCTGTCGCTGTCGCTGTTGCTGTCTGCGCGATACGTGAGGGCGTTAAACTCATACATCACTTTATCCTTCATCCCTGGCAACCGTTCTAGCCTCAGATGCTGCTCCTAGTCCTGCTCCAGCTCCTGCTCCCCGCCTTTAACTAACTGCCGCGCTGCCTGCTGTTTGTCTTGGTCTGCCGCGTTTCCACTTTTTCCACTCCTCACACGCGGATGTGTGTCAAGAGTTGCCAATAAACCCCCAGCCTGCTCCGCTCCGCTTCTACTGCTGCTGCTGCTGCTGCTGCTCCAGCTACTGCTCCTGCTCCTGCTTGCTCCTTCTGGTTCCGGGGAGGAGTCCTGCAGTGCTATTGAAAATAAATTTATAACGCATACGTCATGTGAACCGGGAAGCCATCGAGGAGAGGAAAGGGACCCAAGACAGAGTTGGGTTCGTTCGCAGTTTATTGCATTTGTCGCTGGCATTGCAAAACTTCAATAAATTATTTTATTGCGACAGTTATTTTGCTTGCTTTGCTCTTGTTGCTCTCTCTCTCTCTCGCCCTCTCTCTGTGTGTTGGTTTTTCCCAGAAAATATACCCGCCATAACTATAAGTATATCTTGAGCATTGGCTGTCGGAACGCATTTGGTCGTTCGTTTGCTCCTTGCTCCTTGCCCCTTTGACAGCACAAATTGCAAATGACTTTATGAATTTGCTGTTACGACTGTTACGGCCATAAGAGAGCGACGACGAGCTCTGATGAGGCCAGAGATACGCATAGACGGAGGACACATAATGACACATCCAATCCAATCCAGCAATCCAGAGATGAAATTGATTCCGTACGGAAAGATGACACATAAACACGGAATTGCATAATAAACTTGTGCGGAAGATCATAATGAGGCGAAAGTATATTTTTCATATGAAGAGAAGAAAATTGAAAATGAGTCAGGGCTCCCGGAACATCTAGTTGATTGATGTGAAGACAGGACCCCTCCGGTGGACCCTTGCTGAGAGAGTATCCCCCCCCAATCATCACATCACATAGGAACAGCTTAAATATTCAACCAATTTGTGCCCCCCAATTGAGCATTAAGCACTCTTTTTTCTGGAAGCACACTTCCCTGCTGCTGTTGTGCGCTCCTTCATCAAAAGTTGACACTTTCCGAGTTAACCTTTAATGAAAAGGCCAAACAAGGCCAATAACAGCAACAGCAACAGCCAGCCACCAGCCAGTCAGGCAGCACCTGAAGGGCTCATTGTGAAATTACCCAAAGCGTAAAAGGACAAAAAAAAGAGCAGGAAGCAGGGAGGGAAGTGGGGGAAAAAGCCAAAGGCTGAAAACGAAAAGGAGCTGCCTCTCCTGCTCTCCCCCTCTCTTTCTCTCTCTCTATGGTCCTTTAGGCATCCTAGTCAAAGAGGCAATAAGTAGCAAAAATTACGCTAAACGTGGCAATTTCCTCGCAAATTGCACAATACATACTCACGCCTCTTGCCTGCTCCCCCACGCCTCTACTCCTCAACTATAAATATATTAAAACGGCAGCGTGTCGTATGGCGACTAGAATATACCCTCTAAAGCAGAGAGTAAGAGAATGTATCGACTGTCACAAACATCTTTGTATATGCGATATACCCCTTTTTCATTTCAAGTATCGCATTTTTTTATGGGTAACACCTATGCCCCCCCTCGCGACTCTACTTTGATGAAAAGACTGTCAATTTGCACGGGCACCCCATGACGAAGCACCCGCATGGGGCAGGAGCAGCAACAGCAGGAATCATGCGATATTTTAATGCGTGTCATATTTGATTGATGCCACATTGCGCGGCACTCTGAGGCCATGGATGGAACGGCCGTGGAACAATGTCAAGAGTTTAACATTGCCCCAAGCGCCACTCAAAATGTCACGGCCTCCACCGTACCCTTCCCCATGCTGCTGCTTCTGCTGCTGCTGCTGCTCCCCTTCTGATTACCCCCCTCCAAAGTACCTCAGTTTCCTGACATTTTT